>OX595858.1:4237500-4759573 GCA_951392215.1 Epirrita christyi | reverse complement strand
ACTAAGTATATAAGTCTACTAAGTATATAAGGTCTAAGAATATAAGTCTACTAAGTATATAAGTCTAAGTATATAAGTCTAAGTATATAAGTCTAAGTATAAAAGTCTAAGTATATAAGTCTAAGTATATAAGTCTAAGTATATAAGGTCTACTTATATAAGTCTAAGTATATAAGTCTACTAAGTATATAAGTCAAAGTATATAAGTCTAAGTATATAAGTCTAAGTATATAAGTCTACTAAGTATATAAGTCTAAGTATATAAGTTTATAACTCTACTAAGTATATAAGTCTACTACTTCCATAGATGGGTCTCCCCATGAATGAGTCTCCTCCCATGGATGAGTCACCTCCCATGGATGGGTCACTTCCCATGGATGGGTCACCTCCCATGGATGGGTCTCCCCATGGATGAGTCTCCTCCCATTGATGGGTAACTTCCCATGGATGAGTCTCCTCCCATGGATGGGTAACTTCCCATGGATGAGTCTCCTCCCATGGATGGGTCACCTCCCATGGATGGGTCTCCCCATGGATGAGTCTTTTCCCATGGATGGGTCACATCCCATGGATGGGTCACATCCCATGCTTGAGTCTCCCCATGGATGTGTCTCCTCCCATGGATGGTTCGCTTCCCATGGATGGGTCACTTCCCATGGATGAGTCTCCTCCCATGGATGGGTCACTTCCCATAGATGAGTCTCCTCCCATGGATGGGTCACCTCCCATGGATGGGTCACTTCCCATGGATGGTTCACTTCCCATGGATTGGTCACTTCCCATGGATGAGTTTCCTCCATTGGATGGGTCACCTGCCATGGATGGGTCACCCTTCCATTGATGAATCTACCCCCATAGATGAATCTCCTCCCTTGGATGGGTCACCTCCCATGTCAAAGTCAAAGTCAAAAGTCAAAAAGAACTTTATTCATTGAAATCACAAGGATCATTTTGAATCGTCTTATATAAAATTAAATTACTCCTGTTCCAACGCGACCAAGCCTAGAAGAATCAGGCAACAAACTCGGCTTGGCTTACATAAATGGTCCGTCTTACCACTAGGTGAGAAGCGCCTGTGTGGTGCCTCGGAGCAAGGAGTTGCTGATACATAGTAAATGAGAACTTAAAAACCTTAAGAAGGTAGTCAAAAGTAAATAAACATCAGCAAAAATATGCAAGACAGCACACGCTACGCTTGTTATACTTATAAATAATAATCTAATACAAACATGTAAATAGGTAAGTACAGATATTGCAAATTTACATTTTAGCAGTCGAGGGGCAGAGCGACATCAGGCCACGCGGCTTTATCATTAATATAGTCATCAAGAGTGTAATACGCTTTCTTAATTAGATTCATCTTTATGTAGGATTTAAATCTTCGAATAGGAAGTTTAAATGCACCTTCTGGAAGTTTATTATAGAACCGTACAGAATTCCCCATAAAAGACCCACTTACTTTCTTTAATCGAAATTTTGGTATATTTAGTTTGTGTTTATTTCTCGTGTTAATACCATGCACGTCACTTTTTATCATAAAACTATCCAAGTGTTTATGTGTATGTAATAATATTTCATAGATATATTGCGATATTACTGTAAGAATATTGATTTCTTTGAAACGCTCTCTCAAGGAGTCACGCGAATTCATTTTATAAATGGCACGTATTGCCCGTTTTTGCAAGACAAAAATAGCTTGGATATGGATGGGTCACTTCCCATGGATGATTCTCCTCCCATGGATGGGTCACCTCCCATGGATGGGTCACTTCCCATGGATGAGTCCCCTCCCATGGATGAGTCACTTCCCACGGATGGGTCACCTCCCATGGATTGGTCACTTCCCATGGATGAGTCACTTCCCATGGATGGTTCACTTCCCATGGATTGGTCACTTCCCATGGATGAGTTTCCTCCGTTAGATGGGTCACCTCCCATGGATGGGTCACCTCCCATGGATGGGTCACTTCCCATGGATGAGTCTCCTCCCATGGATGGGTCACTTCCCATGGATGGGTCACTTCCCATGGATGAGTCTCCTCCCATGGATGGATCAACTCCCATGGATTAGTCACTTCCCATGGATGAGTCACTTCCATGGATGGGTCTCCCCATGAATGAGTCTCCTCCCATGGATGAGTCACCTCCCATGGATGGGTCACTTCCCATGGATGGGTCACCTCCCATGGATGGGTCTCCCCATGGATGAGCCTCCTCCCATTGATGGGTCACTTACCATGGATGAGTCTCCTCCCATGGATGGGTCACTTCCCATGGATGAGTCTCTTCCCATGGATGGGTCACCTCCCATGGATGGGTCTCCCCATGGATGAGTCTCCTGCCATGTATGGGTCACTTCCCATGGATGAATCTCCTCCCATGGATGGGTCACCAGCCATGGATGGGACTCCCCATGGACGAGTTTCCCATGGATGGGTCACCTCTCATGGATGGGTCTCCCCATGGATGAGTCTCCTCCCTTGTATGGGTAACTTCCCATGGATGAATCTCCTCCCATGGATGGGTCACTACCCATGGATAGGTCTCCCCATGGACGAGTTTCCTGTGCAATGATCACCTCCCATGGATGGGTCACATCCCATGGATAGGTCTCCCCATGGACAAGTTTCCTATGGATGGGTCACCTCCCATGGATGGGTCACATCCCATGGATGGGTCACCTCCCATGGATGAGTCTCCTCCCATGGATGGGTCACTTCCCATGGATGGGTCACTTCCCATGGATGGGTCACATCCCATGGCTGAGTCTCCTCCCATGGATGGGTCACTTCCCATGGATGCAACTCCTCCCATTGATGAATCTACCCCCATAGATGAATCTCCTCCCATGGATGGCTCACCTCCCATGGATGGGTCACTTCCCATGGATGATTCTCCTCCCATGGATGGGTCACTTCCCATGGATGAGTCTCCTCCCATGGATGGGTCACTTCCCATGGATGGGTCACTTCCCATGGATGGGTCACTTCCCATGGATGGGTCACATCCCATGGCTGAGTCTCCTCCCATGGATGGGTCACTTTCAATGGATGGGTCTCCCCATGGATGAGTCTCCTCCCATGGATGGGTCACTTCCCATGGATGCAACTCCTCCCATTGATGAATCTACCCCCATAGATGAATCTCCTCCCATGGATGGGTCACTTCCCATGAATGGGTCACTTCCCATGGATGATTCTCCTCCAATGGATGGGTCACCTCCCATGGATGGGTCACTTCCCATGGATGAGTCCCCTCCCATGAATGAGTCACTTCCCATGGATGGGTCACCTCCCATGGATGGGTCACTTCCCATGGATGAGTCACTTCCCATGGATGGTTCACTTCCCATGGATTGGTCACTTCCCATGGATGAGTCTCCTCCCATGGATGGGTCACCTCCCATGGATGGGTCACTTCCCATGGATGAGTCTCCTCCCATGGATGGGTCACCTCCCATGGATGGGTCACTTCCCATGGATGATTCTCCTCCCATGGATGGGTCACCACCCATGGATGGGTCTCCCCATGGATGAGTCTCCTCCCATGGATTAATCACTTCCCATGGATGGGTCACTTCCCATGGATGGGTCACTTCCCATGGATGGGTCACATCCCATGGCTGAGTCTCCTCCCATGGATGGGTCACTTCCCATGGATGCAACTCCTCCCATTGATGAATCTACCCCCATAGATGAATCTCCTCCCATGGATGGCTCACCTCCCATGGATGGGTCACTTCCCATGGATGATTCTCCTCCCATGGATGGGTCACCACCCATGGATGGGTCTCCCCATGGATGAGTCTCCTCCCATGGATTAATCACTTCCCATGGATGAGTCACTTCCCATGGATGGTTCACTTCCCATGGATGGTTCATTTCCCATGGATTGGTCACTTCCCATGGATGAGTTTCCTCCGTTGGATGGGTCACCTGCCATGGATGGGTCACCTCCCATGGATGGGTCACTTCCCATGGATGAGTCTCCTCCCATGGATGGGTCACTTCCCATGGATGGGTCACTTCCCATGGATGGGTCACTTCCCATGGATGGGTCACATCCCATGGCTGAGTCTCCTCCCATGGATGGGTCACTTTCAATGGATGGGTCTCCCCATGGATGAGTCTCCTCCCATGGATGGGTCACTTCCCATGGATGCAACTCCTCCCATTGATGAATCTACCCCCATAGATGAATCTCCTCCCATGGATGGGTCACTTCCCATGAATGGGTCACTTCCCATGGATGATTCTCCTCCAATGGATGGGTCACCTCCCATGGATGGGTCACTTCCCATGGATGAGTCCCCTCCCATGAATGAGTCACTTCCCATGGATGGGTCACCTCCCATGGATGGGTCACTTCCCATGGATGGGTCACTTCCCATGGATGGTTCACTTCCCATGGATTGGTCACTTCCCATGGATGAGTCTCCTCCCATGGATGGGTCACCTCCCATGGATGGGTCACTTCCCGTGGATGAGTCTCCTCCCATGGATGGGTCACCTCCCATGGATGGGTCACTTCCCATGGATGATTCTCCTCCCATGGATGGGTCACCATCCATGGATGGGTCTCCCCATGGATGAGTCTCCTCCCATGGATTAATCACTTCCCATGGATGGGTCACGTCCCATGGATGGGTCATCTCCCATGGATGGGTCACTTCCCATGGATGAGTGTCCTCCCATGGATGGGTCACATCCCATGGATGGGTCACCTCCCATGGATGGGTCACTTCCCATGGATGAGTCACTTCCCATGGATGGTTCACTTCCCATGGATTGGTCACTTCCCATGGATGAGTCTCCTCCCATGGATGGGTCACCTCCCATGGATGGGTCACTTCCCGTGGATGAGTCTCCTCCCATGGATGGGTCACCTCCCATGGATGGGTCACTTCCCATGGATGATTCTCCTCCCATGGATGGGTCACCACCCATGGATGGGTCTCCCCATGGATGAGTCTCCTCCCATGGATTAATCACTTCCCATGGATGGGTCACGTCCCATGGATGGGTCATCTCCCATGGATGGGTCACTTCCCATGGATGAGTGTCCTCCCATGGATGGGTCACATCCCATGGATGGGTCATCTCCCATGGATGGTTCACTTCCCATGGATGGTTCACTTCCCATGGATTGGTCACTTCCCATGGATGAGTTTCCTCCGTTGGATGGGTCACGTGCCATGGATGGGTCACCTCCCATTGATGGGTCACTTCCCATGGATGAGTCTCCTCCAATGGATGGGTCACTTCCCATGGATGGGTCACCTCCCATGGATGGTTCACTTCCCATGGATGGTTCACTTCCCATGGATTGGTCACTTCCCATGGATGAGTTTCCTCCGTTGGATGGGTCACCTGCCATGGATGGGTCACCTCCCATTGATGGGTCACTTCCCATGGATGAGTCTCCTCCCATGGATGGGTCACTTCCCATGGATGAGTCTCCTGCCATGGATGGGTCACCTCCCATGGATGGGTCTCCCCATGGATGAGTCTCCTGCCATGGATGGGTCACCAGCCATGGATGGGACTCCCCATGGACGAGTTTCCCATGGATGGGTCACCTCTCATGGATGGGTCTCCCCATAGATGAGTCTCCTCCCATGTATGGGTAACTTCCCATGGATGAATCTCCTCCCATGGATGGGTCACTTCCCATGGATAGGTCTCCCCATGGACGAGTTTCCTATGCAATGATCACCTCCCATGGATGGGTCACATCCCATGGATAGGTCTCCCCATGGACGAGTTTCCTATGGATGGGTCACCTCCCATGGATGGGTCACATCCCATGGATGGGTCACCTCCCATGGATGGGTCACTTCCCATGGATGAGTCTCCTCCCATGGATGGGTCACTTCCCATGGATGGGTCACTTCCCATGGATGGGTCACATCCCATGGCAGAGTCTCCTCCCATGGATGGGTCACTTCCAATGGATGGGTCTTCCCATGGATGAGTCTCCTCCCATGGATGGGTCACTTCCCATGGATGCAACTCCTCCCATTGATGAATCTACCCCCATAGATGAATCTCCTCCCATGGATGGCTCACCTCCCATGGATGGGTCACTTCCCATGGATGATTCTCCTCCCATGGATGGGTCACCACCCATGGATGGGTCTCCCCATGGATGAGTCCTCCCATGGATTAATCACTTCCCATGGATGGGTCACGTCCCATGGATGGGTCACCTCCCATGGATGGGTCTCCCCATGGATGAGTCTCCTCCCATGGATTAATCACTTCCCATGGATGGGTCACGTCCCATGGATTGGTCACCTCCCATGGATGGGTCACTTCCCATGGATGAGTGTCCTCCCATGGATGGGTCACATCCCATGGATGGGTCACCTCCCATGGATGGTTCACTTCCCATGGATGGTTCACTTCCCATGGATGGTTCACTTCCCATGGATTGGTCACTTCCCATGGATGAGTTTCCTCCGTTGGATGGGTCACCTGCCATGGATGGGTCACCTCCCATTGATGGGTCACTTCCCATGGATGAGTCTACTCCCATGGATGGGTCACTTCCCATGGATGATTCTCCTCCCATGGATGGGTCACCTCCCATGGATGGGTCACTTCCCATGGATGAGTCCCCTCCCATGGATGAGTCACTTCCCATGGATGGGTCACCTCCCATGGATGGGTCACTTCCCATGGATGAGTCACTTCCCATGGATGGTTCACTTCCCATGGATTGGTCACTTCCCATGGATGAGTCTCCTCCCATGGATGGGTCACCTCCCATGGATGGGTCACTTCCCATGGATGAGTCTCCTCTCATGGATGGGTCACCTACCATGGATAAGTCACTTCCCATGGATGAGTCACTTCCATGGATGGGTCTCCCCATGGATGAGTCACTTCCCATGGATGGTTCACTTCCCATGGATTGGTCACTTCCCATGGATGAGTCTCCTCCCATGGATGGGTCACCTCCCATGGATGGGTCACTTCCCATGGATGAGTCTCCTCCCATGGATGGGTCACCTCCCATGGCTTAGTCACCTCCCATGGATGGGTCACTTCCCATGGATGGGTCACCTCCCATGGATATGTCACTTCCCATGGATGAGTGTCCTCCCATGGATGGGTCACCTCCTATGGATGGGTCACCTCCCATGGCTGGGTCACTTCCCATGGATGGGTCACATCCCATGGATGAGTCCCCTCCCATGGATGAGTCACTTCTCATGGATGGGTCACCTCCCATGGATGGTTCATTTCCCATGGATGAGTCACTTCCCATGGATGGTTCACTTCCCATGGATGGTTCACTTCCCATGGATGGTTCACTTCCCATGGATTGGTCACTTCCCATGGATGAGTGTCCTCCCATGGATGGGTCACATTCCAATGGATGGGTCACCTCCCATGGATGAGTCACCTCCCATGGCTGGGTCACTTCCCATGGATGGGTCACATCCCATGGATGAGTCCCCTCCCATGGATGAGTCACTTCCCATGGATGGGTCACCTCCCATGGATGGTTCACTTCCCATGGATGGTTCACTTCCCATGGATTGGTCACTCCCCATGGATGAGTTTCCTCCGTTGGATGGGTCACCTGCCATGGATGGGTCACCTCCCATTGATGGGTTACTTCCCATGGATGAGTCTCCTCCCATGGATGGGTCACTTCCCATGGATGGGTCACTTACCATGGATGATTCTCCTCCCATGGATGGGTCACCTCCCATGGATGGGTCACTTCCCATGGATGAGTCCCCTCCCATGGATGAGTCACTTCCCATGGATGGGTCACCTCCCACGGATGGGTCACTTCCCATGGATGAGTCACTTCCCATGGATGTTTCACTTCCCATGGATTGGTCACTTCCCATGGATGAGTCTCCTCCCATGGATGGGTCACCTCCCATGGATGGGTCACTTCCCATGGATGAGTCACCTCCCATGGATGAGTCACCTCCCATGGATGGGTCACTTCCCATGGATGAGTGTAGAATAGAATAGAAGAATAGAATATAATTTATTTGTATAAAAGAGTTACACAGAGACACATAAAAAAAAACTTACGACTAAGAGGAAACAGACCCGAAGGTACAAAGTGTAACTCCAGTAACAAAATGGCTCTGCCTCAGCATGAGTTGGTTGACTAGCAAGCTAGCAACCAACGCTGGTCTTCCGTCAGAGCCACTTGTTGGCGCTACGGACCAACTACTCACAAAAAGTAAACATACAAAAAAAAAATACACTAACAAAGAAAACTATTCATAAGACTAACTAATAATAAAAGAAGAAAGTTATGCTTAAGATAAAATAGATATGATCCACACTTTTGACACAATTCAAAACAAGCCCTGTAACTCACCATTATTATAAACCCTCACAGAACACTTGTGTCACATCTTAGACTTTCCTGATCCTTTTGGTGGTCAAACAAAAATTTCTTTAATTTAAATCTAAAACAATGTAAGCTAAGCAGGTTCCTTATCGGTGGCGGGATATTGTTCCAGCATTTTGAGGCTGCATATCGAAAGCTGCCTCTGAAGCAGGCAGAGCTGTGCCGCTTTGTCACGAGCTGCTTCGAGCACTGGCGAGAGCCACAACCTCTGGAGCTCGACATCCATGACAACTTCTCGTAGAGATAAGACGGAGATTTGTATTTCATAACACCAAACATAAGACACGCAAGGTGCAATTTGCGACGATGCTTCATTTTCAAGATAAAATGTTTATTCAAAAACGGTGAGACATGAGCTTTAAATGGAACATCGAAACAAAAACGGGCACAGGCATTTTGGACTCGCTGAACCAGTCTTTGCGTTCTTGAGAGTAAACGAGGTCCAATTACGACGTCCGCATAATTCAGCTTAGATAAAACAATAGACTACAAGCTGGATACGCAAGTCGATACTGAGGTAGGGCCTCATTTTATAGAGTACCTTTAATCTGTAGAAGCAGTTCCTGGCAGAATCAGCAACATGCTTCTCATAGCGAAGGTGACTATCAACTTGCAGACCAAGGTTCCGTGCCTCGTAGACACGCTCCACCGACTCACCCATAAGTACTAAACGCTGCGTGGGGCTCAGATGCTGTAGATGATAGTCAGTTCCGAAAATTAAATATTTTGTTTTGCTCGGGTTTAACAAGAGACTATTACTTCTTGACCATAGAGCAATATTAGACAGATCTTCATTAAGATTTTTTATAGCAATATCGATTTCAGACGGTTTGCAGGAGATATAGATCTGTATATCGTCCGCGTATATATGAAATCTACAGTGCTTAATGACAGTTTGCACGTCAGCTGAAAATATTATGAAAAGAAGCGGACCCAGAATTGATCCCTGCGGAACCCCTTGCCTTACAGGCAAAAAATCTGAGAGCAAGTCCGTACCATCACTCCGAGTTATCTTAGTACACTGGTAGCGGTCACTAAGATAGCTGTTGAACCAACGCAAGGCCCCCTGGTCAAAACCGTAATAATTTAGTTTTGACATCAACAAATTTAAATTTAAAGAATCAAATGCCTTAGAGAAATCAAGCAGGACGAGCAAAGTACATAACCCTTTATCTTGTGCGAGGAGTATTTGGTCAGTTACATCTAGCAAGGCAGTTGTGGTGCTACGCCCTTTCCTAAAGCCAGATTGTGCCTCTGGTAGAATTCCATTCATTTCAACGAAATCCGTTAACTGGTAGCTTATCACCCTTTCCAAAATCTTAGATAAACATGGTAGTATACTTATAGGTCTCAACTCATTTAAAATAGTCGGATTTGGTATTTTAGGCAAAGGTAGCACAATAGCTCGTTTCCAAGCGTCGGGAAAAACCGAAGAGCTAATTGATTTATTAATTATAGCAGTTATAGTGTCAAGTGCCTCAGGTAGAATCATCACTAGCATGTCTAAGCTAATTTGATCCCAACCCACTGCTTTTGAC
Source organism: Epirrita christyi (assembly GCA_951392215.1). Lineage (NCBI taxonomy): Eukaryota > Metazoa > Arthropoda > Insecta > Lepidoptera > Geometridae > Epirrita > Epirrita christyi. The sequence goes on along the minus strand of OX595858.1, from coordinate 4,749,647 downwards.
TTAAGACTACGTATAATTTTGCAAATTTGATCCAAGCTAACAGGTTTCAAATTAAGGACAGAATCACTAAATTTATGAAAATCGAAGTAAGTAAGATAGGAGATTGTAACGGAAGTACCCGACAGAGACAAAAAATGAGTATTAATGATATTAGAATCTTGCATATGAAGGGGAAGCTCAGAATTATTCTTAGGCAGAAGTGTGTTTTTCAAATTTTTCCAAAGTTGTTTGGGATCACTTATTTTATTATTTATATTATTGTAAAAGTATGCTTTTTTATCATGATAGAGAGCTTGGTTAACAGTAGACTTAAGGGTTTTATAATAAATTCTTTTGCTCTCCGACTTGCTTTTATGGTACTCTATTGCCGCTTCATCACGTAACCTCATTATTAACTTAACCGTATCCGTGATCCAAGGGTGTGAGCTGGACTTGATGCACACTGATTTCAAAGGAGCATGAACGTTGTAAAGAGCCAAAACACTCTGATTAAGACTGTTAACAATATCGTTAACGTCATCGAGAGTCTCAATTAGACCCCATCTAATGGAACGTAGGTCTGAATTAAAATTATCAATACAAATATATTTTATGGGCCTGTAAGTAATGGTAAAAGGTTTCAGTTTATTCTTTTTAATATTAAATTCACAATAAACAAGCCAATGACCAAAGAGGGATCCGAGTGGTTCAACGGCTATCCTATTCGCTTTGAGATCTGTGCAAATGACATCAATTAACGTTTGCGAGGTCTCAGTGAAATGTGTAGGTGAAGAAATTAATTGACTTAGATTCAAACAAGACAGAAAGGTAGATAATTTGACGGATTTAATTTCAGTTGCATTAAGAAGGTTAATATTAAAATCACCTAGTAATACCACGTGATCGCAGGAAGGCAACGAATTTATTGAGTCAGTTAAGGCGTCAAAGAATAAATCAGCGTCCAACCAGGGTGGCCTGTAAGCTGTGCCAATGGCAAGTTTCTTTCCATTTAGAGAAATAGTGAGCCACATTTGTTCAACTGCTTTGTGTAACGGGTCAACCGGGTGAGCCCATGTGCGTGCAGTTATATCACGCTTAATATAAAAGCCAACCCCACCACCGCGCGAGCGCACCTCCCGAGGCCGCGGAATGTGCCTAAGATGATAGCCCGCCACGGCGGGGGCGCGGCCCTCCTCTCCTGGTCTTAGCCAGGTTTCGTTGATGGCAAGAACATCTAGGTTCAGCCGCAACAAAGAAGCAACAAGATTGTCATGGTTAGTGCCGAGGGAACCTGCATTTATAAAACCAATTTTTAGCATACTAAAAACAAATTGAAAAGGAAAGTCAGACGGACAACACGTGACAAGATAATAGAATAAGCCAGAATGTGCATAATAGTAATACAACATTTATGCATATAGTTTATAAAATACAATTCAAACAACTGAAATTTAATACAACATGTAACATAGAAAATAATTAATAGTATATAGGCGCGATTGCATATACAAAATATTAGTATAGTTGTAATTTTTATTATACTACTTAATAAGTTACTGTTATTACGTAAATGGTAAAACAAAAAAATTACCATAAAACAACAAAACATTTTTAGACTAAAAATATGGAGCACACTAGAAAAGACAGAATTATTAAATTTAACTGTTGTAAATGTAGAGTAGCAGAAATTCATACACACTAAATTAAACAAAAACAAGTTTATACAACAATTATTAGGCAGCACACTTAATTTTAAAAATACGTATGACATCAGCCTCCGTCCGAAAAGGGTACGCCGGCTTGCCCTCGCTTTCGCGAGCGTAGGGGCGGCCCTTCTTCGTCCACGAGTACCGCCAGTTGTTCTTCTTACACTCTTCACGTACCCGGTGAAATAGCTGCCGGTTGGCTCCTGTAAGTCGCTCATTAAGGAAAATTCGCTGCGGAGGCGCTGGCAGACCAAGGTCTGTAGATATGAGCGTACGACGGACGCGCGCTGCGCTCAGCAGCTCATCTCGCAGGTGCCGGCGTGCCAGCCGCACCACCAGGCGACGCGGACGCCCCTCCGTATCACTCGATCCCGACCGAACAGGAGGACCCACACGCTCGGCGAACACTATGTCCCGACTTTCAAGAGACAGTCCTAGTTTTGCCGCTAAAATGGTGACAGAGTGAATGGCGCTCTCGCCTTTAACTTCTGGGAATTGCCCTATGTCGAGGTCGGCCAATAGCGCCTCCTGGTCCCGATCATTCAATTCAGATTTCAGCTGAGTGACCGTTCTCTCCAGCTCGGCTACCTCAACTGCTCCGGACGCCTCCTCTTTGGCTTCTATCACATCCAGACGACGCTCGATGCCTTCAACGCGCTCATTCATGGCTGCCATAGTGGCCCGAAACTCGACCAACTCGCCGCGGTAGAGGCGCAGCTCAACCATGTATTCAGCTAACTCGCGTCGCATTTCCATAATACTCGTATCCATAGGCGGGGTAAGAAGGGGGTTTTCCAACGGTACTGGTAGTAGAGAGCTAATGGATGGGCTTGTGCCCGAGGCAGCATTAGAAGTCGATGCGAGTGTAACAGTTGCTTCCCCCCCTACTGGAGTATTTCCACCCTTCTTAGTTTTCTTTTTACATACAGGGCAGACCCAGTCCTTGCTCACAGTCCCTGACTCAGGAATCGAAAGACATCCCCTATGATAAGTGCCTGCGCAGACGGTACAAGTAGCGGCACCTATCGGCGAAAGAAATTTTTTACACACACCACACGCAACCTTTCCCATGATGGTTCCAGGTATTAAGGTTCTCACAAATTGAACGAACAAATTGACTTCAATTTGATTTTTTTCAATGACTTCACACAAGATGGCGCTGACAGTCAAAACCTTATGAAGAGTTGAAGATGGCAGTAGTGTGGCGTATGTGGTGTGTGAGGTTCAGCCGCTCATCCCCAGATGGCGTGAGGTTCAGCTACCTGTCACCAGATGGCACCCAAGGTGATCAAAAGTGTCAAATGATCGATAGACTAGAGGCACAAAACTACCCACATGAGTGGAAAAAAACTGTCAACCAAGTCTAGATTTTTCGAGATTTGCACTCTATCCCAAGCACGTAGGAGCTAGAAAACACTCACTCAGAAGAGATCAGCGATTGTCCACACACTATTAACACTTCGAAGGGAAAACTTGTGCATTTACTATTTTTAACTGATTAAAATACGACACAGTAATGTTGCGAATGATCGTCCGTAATGCCAACTCCAAGTTAGTGTCCTCCCATGGATGGGTCACATCCCATGGATGGGTCACCTCCCATGGATGGGTCACCTCCCATGGATGGTTCATTTCCCATGGATGAGTCACTTCCCATGGATGGGTCACATCCCATTGCTGAGTCTCCTCCCATGGATGGGTCACTTCCAATGGATGGGTCTCCCCATGGATGGGTCACCTCCCATGGATGGGTCACTTCCCATGGATGATTCTCCTCCCATGGATGGGTCACCATCCATGGATGGGTCACCATCCATGGATGGGTCTCCCCATGGATGAGTCTCCTCCCATGGATTAATCACTTCCCATTGATGGGTCACGTCCCATGGATGGGTCACCTCCCATGGATGGGTCACTTCCCATGGATGAGTGTCCTCCCATGGATTGGTCACATCCCATGGATGGGTCACCTCCCATGGATGGTTCACTTCCCATGGATGGTTCACTTCCCATGGATTGGTCACTTCCCATGGATGAGTTTCCACCGTTGGATGGGTCACCTGCCATGGATGGGTCACCTCCCATTGATGGGTCACTTCCCATGGATGAGTCTCCTCCCATGGATGGGTCACTTCCCATGGATGAGTCTCCTGCCATGGATGGGTCACCTCCCATGGATGAGTCTCCTCCCATGGATGGGTCACTTCCCATGGATGGGTCACTTCCCATGGATGATTCTCCTCCCATGGATGGGTCACCTCCCATGGATGGGTCACTTCCCATGGATGAGTCCCCTCCCATGGATGAGTCACTTCCCATGGACGGGTCACCTCCCATGGTAGGTCACTTCCCATGGATGAGTCACTTCCCATGGATGGTTCACTTCCCATGGATTGGTCACTTCCCATGGATGAGTCTCCTCCCATGGATGGGTCACCTCCCATGGATGGGTCACTTCCCATGGATGAGTCTCCTCCCATGGATGGGTCACCTCCCATGGATGGGTCACTTCCCATGGATGAGTCTCCTCCCATGGATGGGTCACCTCCCATGGATGGTTAATTTCCCATGGATGAGTTACTTCCCATGGATGGTTCACTTCCCATGGATGGTTCACTTCCCATGGATGGTTCACTTCCCATGGATTGGTCACTTCCCATGGATGAGTGTCCTCCCATGGATGGGTCACATCCCATGGATGGGTCATCTCCCATGGATGAGTCACCTCCCATGGCTGGGTCACTTCCCATGGATGGGTCACATCCCATGGATGAGTCCCCTCCCATGGATGAGTCACTTCCCATGGATGGGTCACCTCCCATGGATGGTTCACTTCCCATGGATGGTTCGCTTCCCATGGATTGGTCACTTCCCATGGATGAGTTTCCTCCGTTGGATGGGTCACCTGCCATGGATGGGTCACCTCCTATTGATGGGTTACTTCCCATGGATGAGTCTCCTCCCATGGATGGTTCACTTCCCATGGATGGGTCACTTCCCATGGATGATTCTCCTCCCATGGATGGGTCACTTCCCATGGATGAGTCCCATCCCATGGATGAGTCACTTCCCATGGATGGGTCACCTCCCATGGATGGGTCACATCCCATGGCTGAGTCTCCTCCCATGGATGGGTCACTTTCAATGGATGGGTCTCCCCATGGATGAGTCTCCTCCCATGGATGGGTCACTTCCCATGGATGCAACTCCTCCCATTGATGAATCTACCCCCATAGATGAATCTCCTCCCATGGATGGGTCACCTCCCATGGATGGGTCACTTCCAATGGATGATTCTCCTCCCATGGATGGGTCACCTCCCATGGATGGGTCACTTCCCATGGATGAGTCCCCTCCCATGGATGAGTCACTTCCTATGGATGGGTCACCTCCCATGGATGGGTCAACTCCCATGGATGAGTCACTTCCCATGGATGAGTCACTTCCATAGATGGGTCTCCCCATGAATGAGTCTCCTCCCATGGATGAGTCACCTCCCATGGATGGGTCACTTCCCATGGATGGGTCACCTCCCATGGATGGGTCACCTCCCATGGATGGGTCTCCCCATGGATGAGTCTCCTCCCATTGATGGGTAACTTCCCATGGATGAGTCTCCTCCCATGGATGGGTCACTTCCCATGGATGAGTCTCCTCTCATGGATGGGTCACCTCCCATGGATGGGTCTCCCCATGGATGAGTCTCCTCCCATGGATGGGTCACATCCCATGGATGCGTCACATCCCATGCTTGAGTCTCCCCATGGATGAGTCTCCTCCCATGGATGGTTCGCTTCCCATGGATGGGTCACTTCCCATGGATGAGTCTCCTCCCATGGATGGGTCACTTCCCATAGATGAGTCTCCTCCCATGGATGGGTCACCTCCCATGGATGGGTCACTTCCCATGGATGGTTCACTTCCCATGGATTGGTCACTTCCCATGGATGAGTTTCCTCCATTGGATGGGTCACCTGCCATGGATGGGTCACCCTTCCATTGATGGGTCACTTCCCATGGATGAGTCTCCTCCCATGGATGGGTCACTTCCCATGGATGGGTCACTTCCCATGGATGGGTCACTTCCCATGGATGGGTCATATCCCATGGCTGAGTCTCCTCCCATGGATGGGTCACTTCCCATGGATGCAACTCCTCCCATTGATGAATCTACCCCCATAGATGAATCTCCTCCCTTGGATGGGTCACCTCCCATGGATGGGTCACTTCCCATGGATGATTCTCCTCCCATGGATGGGTCACCTCCCATGGATGGGTCACTTCCCATGGATGAGTCCCCTCCCATGGATGAGTCACTTCCCACGGATGGGTCACCTCCCATGGATGGGTCACTTCCCATGGATGAGTCACTTCCCATGGATGGTTCACTTCCCATGGATTGGTCACTTCCCATGGATGAGTTTCCTCCGTTAGATGGGTCACCTCCCATGGATGGGTCACCTCCCATGGATGGGTCACTTCCCATGGATGAGAGTCCTCCCATGGATGGGTCACATCCCATGGATGGGTCACCTCCCATGGATGGTTCACTTCCCATGGATGGTTCACTTCCCATGGATTGGTCACTTCCCATGGATGAGTTTCCACCGTTGGATGGGTCACCTGCCATGGATGGGTCACCTCCCATTGATGGGTCACTTCCCATGGATGAGTCTCCTCCCATGGATGGGTCACTTCCCATGGATGGGTCACTTCCCATGGATGATTCTCCTCCCATGGATGGGTCACCTCCCATGGATGGGTCACTTCCTATGGATGAGTCCCCTCCCATGGATGAGTCACTTCCCATGGATGGGTCACCTCCCATGGTAGGTCACTTCCCATGGATGAGTCACTTCCCATGGATGGTTCACTTCCCATGGATTGGTCACTTCCCATGGATGAGTCTCCTCCCATGGATGGGTCACCTCCCATGGATGGGTCACTTCCCATGGATGAGTCTCCTCCCATGGATGGGTCACCTCCCATGGATGGGTCACTTCCCATGGATGAGTCTCCTCCCATGGATGGGTCGCCTCCCATGGCTTAGTCACCTCCCATGGATGGGTCACTTCCCATGGATGGGTCACCTCCCATGGATGGGTCACTTCCCATGGATGAGTGTCCTCCCATGGATGGGTCACCTCCCATGGATGGGTCACCTCCCATGGCTGGGTCACTTCCCATGGATGGGTCACATCCCATGGATGAGTCCCCTCCCATGGATGAGTCACTTCCCATGGATGGTTCACTTCCCATGGATGGTTCACTTCCCATGGATGGTTCACTTCCCATGGATTGGTCACTTCCCATGGATGAGTGTCCTCCCATGGATGGGTCACATCCCATGGATGGGTCACCTCCCATGGATGAGTCACCTCCCATGGCTGGGTCACTTCCCATGGATGGGTCACATCCCATGGATGAGTCCCCTCCCATGGATGAGTCACTTCCCATGGATGGGTCACCTCCCATGGATGGTTCACTTCCCATGGATGGTTCACTTCCCATGGATTGGTCAATTCCCATGGATGAGTTTCCTCCGTTGGATGGGTCACCTGCCATGGATGGGTCACCTCCCATTGATGGGTCACTTCCCATGGATGAGTCTCCTCCCATGGATGGGTCACTTCCCATGGATGGGTCACTTCCCATGGATGATTCTCCTCCCATGGATGGGTCACCTCCCATGGATGGGTCACTTCCTATGGATGAGTCCCCTCCCATGGATGAGTCACTTCCCATGGATGGGTCACCTCCCATGGTAGGTCACTTCCCATGGATGAGTCACTTCCCATGGATGGTTCACTTCCCATGGATTGGTCACTTCCCATGGATGAGTCTCCTCCCATGGATGGGTCACCTCCCATGGATGGGTCACTTCCCATGGATGAGTCTCCTCCCATGGATGGGTCACCTCCCATGGATGGGTCACTTCCCATGGATGAGTCTCCTCCCATGGATGGGTCACCTCCCATGGCTTAGTCACCTCCCATGGATGGGTCACTTCCCATGGATGGGTCACCTCCCATGGATGGGTCACTTCCCATGGATGAGTGTCCTCCCATGGATGGGTCACCTCCCATGGATGGGTCACCTCCCATGGCTGGGTCACTTCCCATGGATGGGTCACATCCCATGGATGAGTCCCCTCCCATGGATGAGTCACTTCCCATGGATGGTTCACTTCCCATGGATGGTTCACTTCCCATGGATGGTTCACTTCCCATGGATTGGTCACTTCCCATGGATGAGTGTCCTCCCATGGATGGGTCACATCCCATGGATGGGTCACCTCCCATGGATGAGTCACCTCCCATGGCTGGGTCACTTCCCATGGATGGGTCACATCCCATGGATGAGTCCCCTCCCATGGATGAGTCACTTCCCATGGATGGGTCACCTCCCATGGATGGTTCACTTCCCATGGATGGTTCACTTCCCATGGATTGGTCAATTCCCATGGATGAGTTTCCTCCGTTGGATGGGTCACCTGCCATGGATGGGTCACCTCCCATTGATGGGTTACTTCCCATGGATGAGTCTCCTCCCATGGATGGGTCACTTCCCATGGATGGGTCACTTCCCATGGATGATTCTCCTCCCATGGATGGGTCACCTCCCATGGATGGGTCACTTCCCATGGATGAGTCCCCTCCCATGGATGAGTAACTTCCCATGGATGGGTCACCTCCCATGGATGGGTCACTTCCCATGGATGAGTCACTTCCCATGGATGGTTCACTTCCCATGGATTGGTCACTTCCCATGGATGAGTCTCCTCCCATGGATGGGTCACCTCCCATGGATGGGTCACTTCCCATGGATGAGTCACCTCCCATGGATGGGTCACTTCCCATGGATGAGTGTCCTCCCATGGATGGGTCACATCCCATGGATGGGTCACCTCCCATGGATGGGTCACCTCCCATGGATGGTTCATTTCCCATGGATGAGTCTCTTCCCATGGATGGTTCACTTCCCATGGATGGTTCACTTCCCATGGATGGGTCACATCCCATTGCTGAGTCTCCTCCCATGGATGGGTCACTTCCAATGGATGGGTCTCCCCATGGATGGGTCACCTCCCATGGATTGGTCACTTCCCATGGATGATTCTCCTCCCATGGATGGGTCACCACCCATGGATGGGTCTCCCCATGGATGAGTCTCCTCCCATGGATTAATCACTTCCCATGGATGGGTCACGTCCCATGGATGGGTCACCTCCCATGGATGGGTCACTTCCCATGGATGAGTGTCCTCCTATGGATGGGTCACATCCCATGGATGGGTCACCTCCCATGGATGGTTCACTTCCCATGGATGGTTCACTTCCCATGGATTGGTCACTTCCCATGGATGAGTTTCCTCCGTTGGATGGGTCACCTGCCATGGATGGGTCACCTCCCATTGATGGGTCACTTCCCATGGATGAGTCTCCTCCCATGGATGTTTCACTTCCCATGGATGGGTCACTTCCCATGGATGATTCTCCTCCAATGGATGGGTCACCTCCCATGGATGGGTCACTTCCCATGGATGAGTCCCCTCCCATGAATGAGTCACTTCCCATGGATGGGTCACCTCCCATAAATGGGTCACTTCCCATGGATGAGTCACTTCCCATGGATTGTTCACTTCCCATGGATTGGTCACTTCCCATGGATGAGTCTCCTCCCATGGATGGGTCACCTCCCATGGATGGTTCACTTCCCATGGATTGGTCACTTCCCATGGATGAGTGTCCTCCCATGGATGGGTCACATCCCATGGATGGGTCATCTCCCATGGATGAGTCACCTCCCATGGCTGGGTCACTTCCCATGGATGGGTCACATCCCATGGATGAGTCCCCTCCCATGGATGAGTCACTTCCCATGGATGGGTCACCTCCCATGGATGGTTCACTTCCCATGGATGGTTCGCTTCCCATGGATTGGTCACTTCCCATGGATGAGTTTCCTCCGTTGGATGGGTCACCTGCCATGGATGGGTCACCTCCTATTGATGGGTTACTTCCCATGGATGAGTCTCCTCCCATGGATGGTTCACTTCCCATGGATGGGTCACTTCCCATGGATGATTCTCCTCCCATGGATGGGTCACTTCCCATGGATGAGTCCCATCCCATGGATGAGTCACTTCCCATGGATGGGTCACCTCCCATGGATGGGTCACATCCCATGGCTGAGTCTCCTCCCATGGATGGGTCACTTTCAATGGATGGGTCTCCCCATGGATGAGTCTCCTCCCATGGATGGGTCACTTCCCATGGATGAGTCTCCTCCCATGGATGGGTCACTTCCCATGGATGGGTCACTTCCCATGGATGATTCTCCTCCAATGGATGGGTCACCTCCCATGGATGGGTCACTTCCCATGGATGAGTCCCCTCCCATGAATGAGTCACTTCCCATGGATGGGTCACCTCCCATAAATGGGTCACTTCCCATGGATGAGTCACTTCCCATGGATTGTTCACTTCCCATGGATTGGTCACTTCCCATGGATGAGTCTCCTCCCATGGATGGGTCACCTCCCATGGATGGTTCACTTCCCATGGATTGGTCACTTCCCATGGATGAGTGTCCTCCCATGGATGGGTCACATCCCATGGATGGGTCATCTCCCATGGATGAGTCACCTCCCATGGCTGGGTCACTTCCCATGGATGGGTCACATCCCATGGATGAGTCCCCTCCCATGGATGAGTCACTTCCCATGGATGGGTCACCTCCCATGGATGGTTCACTTCCCATGGATGGTTCGCTTCCCATGGATTGGTCACTTCCCATGGATGAGTTTCCTCCGTCGGATGGGTCACCTGCCATGGATGGGTCACCTCCTATTGATGGGTTACTTCCCATGGATGAGTCTCCTCCCATGGATGGTTCACTTCCCATGGATGGGTCACTTCCCATGGATGATTCTCCTCCCATGGATGGGTCACTTCCCATGGATGAGTCCCATCCCATGGATGAGTCACTTCCCATGGATGGGTCACCTCCCATGGATGGGTCACATCCCATGGCTGAGTCTCCTCCCATGGATGGGTCACTTTCAATGGATGGGTCTCCCCATGGATGAGTCTCCTCCCATGGATGGGTAACTTCCCATGGATGCAACTCCTCCCATTGATGAATCTACCCCCATAGATGAATCTCCTCCCATGGATGGGTCACCTCCCATGGATGGGTCACTTCCAATGGATGATTCTCCTCCCATGGATGGGTCACCTCCCATGGATGGGTCACTTCCCATGGATGAGTCCCCTCCCATGGATGAGTCACTTCCTATGGATGGGTCACTTCCCATGGATGGGTCAACTCCCATGGATGAGTCACTTCCCATGGATGAGTCACTTCCATAAATGGGTCTCCCCATGAATGAGTCTCCTCCCATGGATGAGTCACCTCCCATGGATGGGTCACTTCCCATGGATGGGTCACCTCCCATGGATGGGTCTCCCCATGGATGAGTCTCCTCCCATTGATGGGTAACTTCCCATGGATGAGTCTCCTCCCATGGATGGGTCACTTCCCATGGATGATTCTCCTCCCATGGATGGGTCACTTCCCATGGATGAGTCCCATCCCATGGATGAGTCACTTCCCATGGATGGGTCACCTCCCATGGATGGGTCACATCCCATGGCTGAGTCTCCTCCCATGGATGGGTCACTTTCAATGGATGGGTCTCCCCATGGATGAGTCTCCTCCCATGGATGGGTCACTTCCCATGGATGCAACTCCTCCCATTGATGAATCTACCCCCATAGATGAATCTCCTCCCATGGATGGGTCACCTCCCATGGATGGGTCACTTCCAATGGATGATTCTCCTCCCATGGATGGGTCACCTCCCATGGATGGGTCACTTCCCATGGATGAGTCCCCTCCCATGGATGAGTCACTTCCTATGGATGGGTCACCTCCCATGGATGGGTCAACTCCCATGGATGAGTCACTTCCCATGGATGAGTCACTTCCATAGATGGGTCTCCCCATGAATGAGTCTCCTCCCATGGATGAGTCACCTCCCATGGATGGGTCACTTCCCATGGATGGGTCACCTCCCATGGATGGGTCTCCCCATGGATGAGTCTCCTCCCATTGATGGGTAACTTCCCATGGATGAGTCTCCTCCCATGGATGGGTCACTTCCCATGGATGAGTCTCCTCTCATGGATGGGTCACCTCCCATGGATGGGTCTCCCCATGGATGAGTCTCCTCCCATGGATGGGTCACATCCCATGGATGGGTCACATCCCATGCTTGAGTCTCCCCATGGATGAGTCTCCTCCCATGGATGGTTCGCTTCCCATGGATGGGTCACTTCCCATGGATGAGTCTCCTCCCATGGATGGGTCACTTCCCATAGATGAGTCTCCTCCCATGGATGGGTCACCTCCCATGGATGGGTCACTTCCCATGGATGGTTCACTTCCCATGGATTGGTCACTTCCCATGGATGAGTTTCCTCCATTGGATGGGTCACCTGCCATGGATGGGTCACCCTTCCATTGATGGGTCACTTCCCATGGATGAGTCTCCTCCCATGGATGGGTCACTTCCCATGGATGGGTCACTTCCCATGGATGGGTCACTTCCCATGGATGGGTCATATCCCATGGCTGAGTCTCCTCCCATGGATGGGTCACTTCCCATGGATGCAACTCCTCCCATTGATGAATCTACCCCCATAGATGAATCTCCTCCCTTGGATGGGTCACCTCCCATGGATGGGTCACTTCCCATGGATGATTCTCCTCCCATGGATGGGTCACCTCCCATGGATGGGTCACTTCCCATGGATGAGTCCCCTCCCATGGATGAGTCACTTCCCACGGATGGGTCACCTCCCATGGATGGGTCACTTCCCATGGATGAGTCACTTCCCATGGATGGTTCACTTCCCATGGATTGGTCACTTCCCATGGATGAGTTTCCTCCGTTAGATGGGTCACCTCCCATGGATGGGTCACCTCCCATGGATGGGTCACTTCCCATGGATGAGAGTCCTCCCATGGATGGGTCACATCCCATGGATGGGTCACCTCCCATGGATGGTTCACTTCCCATGGATGGTTCACTTCCCATGGATTGGTCACTTCCCATGGATGAGTTTCCACCGTTGGATGGGTCACCTGCCATGGATGGGTCACCTCCCATTGATGGGTCACTTCCCATGGATGAGTCTCCTCCCATGGATGGGTCACTTCCCATGGATGGGTCACTTCCCATGGATGATTCTCCTCCCATGGATGGGTCACCTCCCATGGATGGGTCACTTCCTATGGATGAGTCCCCTCCCATGGATGAGTCACTTCCCATGGATGGGTCACCTCCCATGGTAGGTCACTTCCCATGGATGAGTCACTTCCCATGGATGGTTCACTTCCCATGGATTGGTCACTTCCCATGGATGAGTCTCCTCCCATGGATGGGTCACTTCCCATGGATGAGTCTCCTCCCATGGATGGGTCACCTCCCATGGATGGGTCACTTCCCATGGATGAGTCTCCTCCCATGGATGGGTCACCTCCCATGGCTTAGTCACCTCCCATGGATGGGTCACTTCCCATGGATGGGTCACCTCCCATGGATGGGTCACTTCCCATGGATGAGTGTCCTCCCATGGATGGGTCACCACCCATGGATGGGTCTCCCCATGGATGAGTCTCCTCCCATGGATTAATCACTTCCCATGGATGGGTCACGTCCCATGGATGGGTCACCTCCCATGGATGGGTCACTTCCCATGGATGAGTGTCCTCCCATGGATGGGTCACATCCCATGGATGGGTCACCTCCCATGGATGGTTCACTTCCCATGGATGGTTCACTTCCCATGGATTGGTCACTTCCCATGGATGAGTTTCCTCCGTTGGATGGGTCACCTGCCATGGATGGGTCACCTCCCATTGATGGGTCACTTCCCATGGATGAGTCTACTCCCATGGATGGGTCACTTCCCATGGATGATTCTCCTCCCATGGATGGGTCACCTCCCATGGATGGGTCACTTCCCATGGATGAGTCCCCTCCCATGGATGAGTCACTTCCCATGGATGGGTCACCTCCCATGGATGGGTCACTTCCCATGGATGAGTCACTTCCCATGGATGGTTCACTTCCCATGGATTGGTCACTTCCCATGGATGAGTCTCCTCCCATGGATGGGTCACCTCCCATGGATGGGTCACTTCCCATGGATGAGTCTCCTCTCATGGATGGGTCACCTACCATGGATAAGTCACTTCCCATGGATGAGTCACTTCCATGGATGGGTCTCCCCATGGATGAGTCTCCTCCCATGGATTAGTCACTTCCCATGGATGAGTCCCCTCCCATGGATGAGTCACTTCCCATGGATGGGTCACCTCCCATGGATGGGTCACTTCCCATGGATGAGTCACTTCCCATGGATGGTTCACTTCCCATGGATTGGTCACTTCCCATGGATGAGTCTCCTCCCATGGATGGGTCACCTCCCATGGATGGGTCACTTCCCATGGATGAGTCTCCTCCCATGGATGGGTCACCTCCCATGGCTTAGTCACCTCCCATGGATGGGTCACTTCCCATGGATGGGTCACCTCCCATGGATATGTCAGTTCCCATGGATGAGTGTCCTCCCATGGATGGGTCACCTCCTATGGATGGGTCACCTCCCATGGCTGGGTCACTTCCCATGGATGGGTCACATCCCATGGATGAGTCCCCTCCCATGGATGAGTCACTTCCCATGGATGGGTCACCTCCCATGGATGGTTCATTTCCCATGGATGAGTCACTTCCCATGGATGGTTCACTTCCCATGGATGGTTCACTTCCCATGGATGGTTCACTTCCCATGGATTGGTCACTTCCCATGGATGAGTGTCCTCCCATGGATGGGTCACATCCCATGGATGGGTCACCTCCCATGGATGAGTCACCTCCCATGGCTGGGTCACTTCCCATGGATGGGTCACATCCCATGGATGAGTCCCCTCCCATGGATGAGTCACTTCCCATGGATGGGTCACCTCCCATGGATGGTTCACTTCCCATGGATGGTTCACTTCCCATGGATTGGTCACTCCCCATGGATTAGTTTCCTCCGTTGGATGGGTCACCTGCCATGGATGGGTCACCTCCCATTGATGGGTTACTTCCCATGGATGAGTCTCCTCCCATGGATGGGTCACTTCCCATGGATGGGTCACTTACCATGGATGATTCTCCTCTCATGGATGGGTCACCTCCCATGGATAGGTCACTTCCCATGGATGAGTCCCCTCCCATGGATGAGTCACTTCCCATGGATGGGTCACCTCCCATGGATGGGTCACTTCCCATGGATGAGTCTACTCCCATGGATGGGTCACTTCCCATGGATGATTCTCCTCCCATGGATGGGTCACCTCCCAAAACACTAGAAATTGAAATAAAATAAAAAAGGACGACGTCTCCCTTCGAAAGACCAGAAAAAGTCAGGTATACCTTCATTTCTTTAAAATAAATTGACACTGACTGACTGACCATAGACTAAAAGTGCTCTGTGCCATAGACAATACAAATCGCCATTACCAAGGAGAGTACTATAACTACTACTAACAGACCTCAGAGTACTTTTATATTATATTTGGTTGATAACTGTGTAGTATAACTATTTCTTTATATTTTAGTTTGCTGATGAATTAATTATTTATTTACATAATATATTTAGTATATTCGTCTTCAACGTTCGTGATGTCACTCGGGCAGGCCCTGTCTGAAAACCAGCGCCGCGCCGTATCTACTTGTAGGTTCAGTGTAGCTGTATGCTGAGACAGGGACCTATTTGACCCCCACACATTATGCCTTACGCCATTTGGTGTTTTTTTAGTTTAGTTTAGTTTTTTGTAAAGTTACCTACTACTTAGGTAGGTAGCTACCTAGGTACTGTTGTTTTTATTTTTTGTTTCTTTTTAAGTGGGGACAAATAAACGTATTTTCTTTCTTTCTTTCTTTCTTTCATGGATGGGTCACTTCCCATGGATGAGTCCCCTCCCATGGATGAGTCACTTCCCATGGATGGGTCACCTCCCATGGATGGGTCACTTCCCATGGATGAGTCACTTCCCATGGATGGTTCACTTCCCATGGATTGGTCACTTCCCATGGATGAGTCTCCTCCCATGGATGGGTCACCTCCCATGGATGGGTCACTTCCCATGGATGAGTCTCCTCTCATGGATGGGTCACCTACCATGGATAAGTCACTTCCCATGGATGAGTCACTTCCATGGATGGGTCTCCCCATGGATGAGTCTCCTCCCATGGATTAGTCACTTCCCATGGATGAGTCCCCTCCCATGGATGAGTCACTTCCCATGGATGGGTCACCTCTCATGGATGGGTCACTTCCCATGGATGAGTCACTTCCCATGGATGGTTCACTTCCCATGGATTGGTCACTTCCCATGGATGAGTATCCTCCCATGGATGGGTCACCTCCCATGGATGGGTCACTTCCCATGGATGAGTCTCCTCCCATGGATGGGTCACCTCCCATGGCTTAGTCACCTCCCATGGATGGGTCACTTCCCATGGATGGGTCACCTCCCATGGATATGTCACTTCCCATGGATGAGTGTCCTCCCATGGATGGGTCACCTCCTATGGATGGGTCACCTCCCATGGCTGGGTCACTTCCCATGGATGGGTCACATCCCATGGATGAGTCCCCTCCCATGGATGAGTCACTTCCCATGGATGGGTCACCTCCCATGGATGGTTCATTTCCCATGGATGGTTCACTTCCCATGGATGATTCTCCTCCCATGGATGGGTCACCACCCATGGATGGGTCTCCCCATGGATGAGTCTCCTCCCATGGATTAATCACTTCCCATGGATGAGTCACTTCCCATGGATGGTTCACTTCCCATGGATGGTTCATTTCCCATGGATTGGTCACTTCCCATGGATGAGTTTCCTCCGTTGGATGGGTCACCTGCCATGGATGGGTCACTTCCCATGGATGGGTCACCTCCCATGGATGGTTCACTTCCCATGGATGATTCTCCTCCCATGGATGGGTCACCACCCATGGATGGGTCTCCCCATGGATGAGTCTCCTCCCATGGATTAATCACTTCCCATGGATGAGTCACTTCCCATGGATGGTTCACTTCCCATGGATGGTTCATTTCCCATGGATTGGTCACTTCCCATGGATGAGTTTCCTCCGTTGGATGGGTCACCTGCCATGGATGGGTCACCTCCCATGGATGGGTCACTTCCCATGGATGAGTCTCCTCCCATGGATGGGTCACTTCCCATGGATGGGTCACTTCCCATGGATGGGTCACTTCCCATGGATGGGTCACATCCCATGGCTGAGTCTCCTCCCATGGATGGGTCACTTTCAATGGATGGGTCTCCCCATGGATGAGTCTCCTCCCATGGATGGGTCACTTCCCATGGATGCAACTCCTCCCATTGATGAATCTACCCCCATAGATGAATCTCCTCCCATGGATGGGTCACTTCCCATGAATAAGTCACTTCCCATGGATGATTCTCCTCCAATGGATGGGTCACCTCCCATGGATGGGTCACCTCCCATGGATGGGTCACTTCCCATGGATGAGTCACTTCCCATGGATGGTTCACTTCCCATGGATTGGTCACTTCCCATGGATGAGTCTCCTCCCATGGATGGGTCACCTCCCATGGATGGGTCACTTCCCATGGATGAGTCTCCTCCCATGGATGGGTCACCTCCCATGGATGGGTCACTTCCCATGGATGATTCTCCTCCCATGGATGGGTCACCACCCATGGATGGGTCTCCCCATGGATGAGTCTCCTCCCATGGATTAATCACTTCCCATGGATGGGTCACGTCCCATGGATGGGTCATCTCCCATGGATGGGTCACTTCCCATGGATGAGTGTCCTCCCATGGATGGGTCACATCCCATGGATGGGTCATCTCCCATGGATGGTTCACTTCCCATGGATGGTTCACTTCCCATGGATTGGTCACTTCCCATGGATGAGTTTCCTCCGTTGGATGGGTCACGTGCCATGGATGGGTCACCTCCCATTGATGGGTCACTTCCCATGGATGAGTCTCCTCCAATGGATGGGTCACTTCCCATGGATGGGTCACCTCCCATGGATGGTTCACTTCCCATGGATGGTTCACTTCCCATGGATTGGTCACTTCCCATGGATGAGTTTCCTCCGTTGGATGGGTCACCTGCCATGGATGGGTCACCTCCCATTGATGGGTCACTTCCCATGGATGAGTCTCCTCCCATGGATGGGTCACTTCCCATGGATGAGTCTCCTGCCATGGATGGGTCACCTCCCATGGATGGGTCTCCCCATGGATGAGTCTCCTGCCATGGATGGGTCACCAGCCATGGATGGGACTCCCCATGGACGAGTTTCCCATGGATGGGTCACCTCTCATGGATGGGTCTCCCCATAGATGAGTCTCCTCCCATGTATGGGTAACTTCCCATGGATGAATCTCCTCCCATGGATGGGTCACTTCCCATGGATAGGTCTCCCCATGGACGAGTTTCCTATGCAATGATCACCTCCCATGGATGGGTCACATCCGATGGATAGGTCTCCCCATGGACGAGTTTCCTATGGATGGGTCACCTCCCATGGATGGGTCACATCCCATGGATGGGTCACCTCCCATGGATGGGTCACTTCCCATGGATGAGTCTCCTCCCATGGATGGGTCACTTCCCATGGATGGGTCACTTCCCATGGATGGGTCACATCCCATGGCAGAGTCTCCTCCCATGGATGGGTCACTTCCAATGGATGGGTCTTCCCATGGATGAGTCTCCTCCCATGGATGGGTCACTTCCCATGGATGCAACTCCTCCCATTGATGAATCTACCCCCATAGATGAATCTCCTCCCATGGATGGCTCACCTCCCATGGATGGGTCACTTCCCATGGATGATTCTCTTCCCATGGATGGGTCACCACCCATGGATGGGTCTCCCCATGGATGAGTCTCCTCCCATGGATTAATCACTTCCCATGGATGGGTCACGTCCCATGGATGGGTCACCTCCCATGGATGGGTCACTTCCCATGGATGAGTGTCCTCCCATGGATGGGTCACATCCCATGGATGGGTCACCTCCCATGGATGGTTCACTTCCCATGGATGGTTCACTTCCCATGGATTGGTCACTTCCCATGGATGAGTTTCCTCCGTTGGATGGGTCACCTGCCATGGATGGGTCAACTCCCATTGATGGGTCACTTCCCATGGATGAGTCTACTCCCATGGATGGGTCACTTCCCATGGATGATTCTCCTCCCATGGATGGGTCACCTCCCATGGATGGGTCACTTCCCATGGATGAGTCCCCTCCCATGGATGAGTCACTTCCCATGGATGGGTCACCTCCCATGGATGGGTCACTTCCCATGGATGAGTCACTTCCCATGGATGGTTCACTTCCCATGGATTGGTCACTTCCCATGGATGAGTCTCCTCCCATGGATGGGTCACCTCCCATGGATGGGTCACTTCCCATGGATGAGTCTCCTCCCATGGATGGGTCACCTCCCATGGCTTAGTCACCTCCCATGGATGGGTCACTTCCCATGGATGGGTCACCTCCCATGGATATGTCACTTCCCATGGATGAGTGTCCTCCCATGGATGGGTCACCTCCTATGGATGGGTCACCTCCCATGGCTGGGTCACTTCCCATGGATGGGTCACATCCCATGGATGAGTCCCCTCCCATGGATGAGTCACTTCCCATGGATGGGTCACCTCCCATGGATGGTTCATTTCCCATGGATGGTTCACTTCCCATGGATGATTCTCCTCCCATGGATGGGTCACCACCCATGGATGGGTCTCCCCATGGATGAGTCTCCTCCCATGGATTAATCACTTCCCATGGATGAGTCACTTCCCATGGATGGTTCACTTCCCATGGATGGTTCATTTCCCATGGATTGGTCACTTCCCATGGATGAGTTTCCTCCGTTGGATGGGTCACCTGCCATGGATGGGTCACTTCCCATGGATGGGTCACCTCCCATGGATGGTTCACTTCCCATGGATGATTCTCCTCCCATGGATGGGTCACCACCCATGGATGGGTCTCCCCATGGATGAGTCTCCTCCCATGGATTAATCACTTCCCATGGATGAGTCACTTCCCATGGATGGTTCACTTCCCATGGATGGTTCATTTCCCATGGATTGGTCACTTCCCATGGATGAGTTTCCTCCGTTGGATGGGTCACCTGCCATGGATGGGTCACCTCCCATGGATGGGTCACTTCCCATGGATGAGTCTCCTCCCATGGATGGGTCACTTCCCATGGATGGGTCACTTCCCATGGATGGGTCACTTCCCATGGATGGGTCACATCCCATGGCTGAGTCTCCTCCCATGGATGGGTCACTTTCAATGGATGGGTCTCCCCATGGATGAGTCTCCTCCCATGGATGGGTCACTTCCCATGGATGCAACTCCTCCCATTGATGAATCTACCCCCATAGATGAATCTCCTCCCATGGATGGGTCACTTCCCATGAATGGGTCACTTCCCATGGATGATTCTCCTCCAATGGATGGGTCACCTCCCATGGATGGGTCACCTCCCATGGATGGGTCACTTCCCATGGATGAGTCACTTCCCATGGATGGTTCACTTCCCATGGATTGGTCACTTCCCATGGATGAGTCTCCTCCCATGGATGGGTCACCTCCCATGGATGGGTCACTTCCCATGGATGAGTCTCCTCCCATGGATGGGTCACCTCCCATGGATGGGTCACTTCCCATGGATGATTCTCCTCCCATGGATGGGTCACCACCCATGGATGGGTCTCCCCATGGATGAGTCTCCTCCCATGGATTAATCACTTCCCATGGATGGGTCACGTCCCATGGATGGGTCATCTCCCATGGATGGGTCACTTCCCATGGATGAGTGTCCTCCCATGGATGGGTCACATCCCATGGATGGGTCATCTCCCATGGATGGTTCACTTCCCATGGATGGTTCACTTCCCATGGATTGGTCACTTCCCATGGATGAGTTTCCTCCGTTGGATGGGTCACGTGCCATGGATGGGTCACCTCCCATTGATGGGTCACTTCCCATGGATGAGTCTCCTCCAATGGATGGGTCACTTCCCATGGATGGGTCACCTCCCATGGATGGTTCACTTCCCATGGATGGTTCACTTCCCATGGATTGGTCACTTCCCATGGATGAGTTTCCTCCGTTGGATGGGTCACCTGCCATGGATGGGTCACCTCCCATTGATGGGTCACTTCCCATGGATGAGTCTCCTCCCATGGATGGGTCACTTCCCATGGATGAGTCTCCTGCCATGGATGGGTCACCTCCCATGGATGGGTCTCCCCATGGATGAGTCTACTGCCATGGATGGGTCACCAGCCATGGATGGGACTCCCCATGGACGAGTTTCCCATGGATGGGTCACCTCTCATGGATGGGTCTCCCCATAGATGAGTCTCCTCCCATGTATGGGTAACTTCCCATGGATGAATCTCCTCCCATGGATGGGTCACTTCCCATGGATAGGTCTCCCCATGGACGAGTTTCCTATGCAATGATCACCTCCCATGGATGGGTCACATCCCATGGATAGGTCTCCCCATGGACGAGTTTCCTATGGATGGGTCACCTCCCATGGATGGGTCACATCCCATGGATGGGTCACCTCCCATGGATGGGTCACTTCCCATGGATGAGTCTCCTCCCATGGATGGGTCACTTCCCATGGATGGGTCACTTCCCATGGATGGGTCACATCCCATGGCAGAGTCTCCTCCCATGGATGGGTCACTTCCAATGGATGGGTCTTCCCATGGATGAGTCTCCTCCCATGGATGGGTCACTTCCCATGGATGCAACTCCTCCCATTGATGAATCTACCCCCATAGATGAATCTCCTCCCATGGATGGCTCACCTCCCATGGATGGGTCACTTCCCATGGATGATTCTCCTCCCATGGATGGGTCACCACCCATGGATGGGTCTCCCCATGGATGAGTCTCCTCCCATGGATTAATCACTTCCCATGGATGGGTCACGTCCCATGGATGGGTCACCTCCCATGGATGGGTCACTTCCCATGGATGAGTGTCCTCCCATGGATGGGTCACATCCCATGGATGGGTCACCTCCCATGGATGGTTCACTTCCCATGGATGGTTCACTTCCCATGGATTGGTCACTTCCCATGGATGAGTTTCCTCCGTTGGATGGGTCACCTGCCATGGATGGGTCACCTCCCATTGATGGGTCACTTCCCATGGATGAGTCTACTCCCATGGATGGGTCACTTCCCATGGATGATTCTCCTCCCATGGATGGGTCACCTCCCATGGATGGGTCACTTCCCATGGATGAGTCCCCTCCCATGGATGAGTCACTTCCCATGGATGGGTCACCTCCCATGGATGGGTCACTTCCCATGGATGAGTCACTTCCCATGGATGGTTCACTTCCCATGGATTGGTCACTTCCCATGGATGAGTCTCCTCCCATGGATGGTTCACCTCCCATGGATGGGTCACTTCCCATGGATGAGTCTCCTCTCATGGATGGGTCACCTACCATGGATAAGTCACTTCCCATGGATGAGTCACTTCCATGGATGGGTCTCCCCATGGATGAGTCTCCTCCCATGGATTAGTCACTTCCCATGGATGAGTCCCCTCCCATGGATGAGTCACTTCCCATGGATGGGTCACCTCCCATGGATGGGTCACTTCCCATGGATGAGTCACTTCCCATGGATGGTTCACTTCCCATGGATTGGTCACTTCCCATGGATGAGTCTCCTCCCATGGATGGGTCACCTCCCATGGATGGGTCACTTCCCATGGATGAGTCTCCTCCCATGGATGGGTCACCTCCCATGGCTTAGTCACCTCCCATGGATGGGTCACTTCCCATGGATGGGTCACCTCCCATGGATATGTCACTTCCCATGGATGAGTGTCCTCCCATGGATGGGTCACCTCCTATGGATGGGTCACCTCCCATGGCTGGGTCACTTCCCATGGATGGGTCACATCCCATGGATGAGTCCCCTCCCATGGATGAGTCACTTCCCATAGATGGGTCACCTCCCATGGATGGTTCATTTCCCATGGATGAGTCACTTCCCATGGATGGTTCACTTCCCATGGATGGTTCACTTCCCATGGATGGTTCACTTCCCATGGATTGGTCACTTCCCATGGATGAGTGTCCTCCCATGGATGGGTCACATTCCAATGGATGGGTCACCTCCCATGGATGAGTCACCTCCCATGGCTGGGTCACTTCCCATGGATGGGTCACATCCCATGGATGAGTCCCCTCCCATGGATGAGTCACTTCCCATGGATGGGTCACCTCCCATGGATGGTTCACTTCCCATGGATGGTTCACTTCCCATGGATTGGTCACTCCCCATGGATGAGTTTCCTCCGTTGGATGGGTCACCTGCCATGGATTGGTCACCTCCCATTGATGGGTTACTTCCCATGGATGAGTCTCCTCCCATGGATGGGTCACTTCCCATGGATGGGTCACTTACCATGGATGATTCTCCTCCCATGGATGGGTCACCTCCCATGGATGGGTCACTTCCCATGGATGAGTCCCCTCCCATGGATGAGTCACTTCCCATGGATGGGTCACCTCCCATGGATGGGTCACTTCCCATGGATGAGTCACTTCCCATGGATGGTTCACTTCCCATGGATTGGTCACTTCCCATGGATGAGTCTCCTCCCATGGATGGGTCACCTCCCATGGATGGGTCACTTCCCATGGATGAGTCACCTCCCATGGATGAGTCACCTCCCATGGATGGGTCACTTCCCATGGATGAGTGTCCTCCCATGGATGGGTCACATCCCATGGATGGGTCACCTCCCATGGATGGGTCACCTCCCATGGATGGTTCATTTCCCATGGATGAGTCACTTCCCATGGATGGGTCACATCCCATTGCTGAGTCTCCTCCCATGGATGGGTCACTTCCAATGGATGGGTCTCCCCATGGATGGGTCACCTCCCATGGATGGGTCACTTCCCATGGATGATTCTCCTCCCATGGATGGGTCACCATCCATGGATGGGTCTCCCCATGGATGAGTCTCCTCCCATGGATTAATCACTTCCCATTGATGGGTCACGTCCCATGGATGGGTCACCTCCCATGGATGGGTCACTTCCCATGGATGAGTGTCCTCCCATGGATTGGTCACATCCCATGGATGGGTCACCTCCCATGGATGGTTCACTTCCCATGGATGGTTCACTTCCCATGGATTGGTCACTTCCCATGGATGAGTTTCCACCGTTGGATGGGTCACCTGCCATGGATGGGTCACCTCCCATTGATGGGTCACTTCCCATGGATGAGTCTCCTCCCATGGATGGGTCACTTCCCATGGATGAGTCTCCTGCCATGGATGGGTCACCTCCCATGGATGAGTCTCCTCCCATGGATGGGTCACTTCCCATGGATGGGTCACTTCCCATGGATGATACTCCTCCCATGGATGGGTCACCTCCCATGGATGGGTCACTTCCCATGGATGAGTCCCCTCCCATGGATGAGTCACTTCCCATGGACGGGTCACCTCCCATGGTAGGTCACTTCCCATGGATGAGTCACTTCCCATGGATGGTTCACTTCCCATGGATTGGTCACTTCCCATGGATGAGTCTCCTCCCATGGATGGGTCACCTCCCATGGATGGGTCACTTCCCATGGATGAGTCTCCTCCCATGGATGGGTCACCTCCCATGGATGGGTCACTTCCCATGGATGAGTCTCCTCCCATGGATGGGTCACCTCCCATGGATGGTTCATTTCCCATGGATGAGTTACTTCCCATGGATGGTTCACTTCCCATGGATGGTTCACTTCCCATGGATGGTTCACTTCCCATGGATTGGTCACTTCCCATGGATGAGTGTCCTCCCATGGATGGGTCACATCCCATGGATGGGTCATCTCCCATGGATGAGTCACCTCCCATGGATGGGTCACTTCCCATGGATGGGTCACCTCCCATGGATATGTCACTTCCCATGGATGAGTGTCCTCCCATGGATGGGTCACCTCCTATGGATGGGTCACCTCCCATGGCTGGGTCACTTCCCATGGATGGGTCACATCCCATGGATGAGTCCCCTCCCATGGATGAGTCACTTCCCATGGATGGGTCACCTCCCATGGATGGTTCATTTCCCATGGATGAGTCACTTCCCATGGATGGTTCACTTCCCATGGATGGTTCACTTCCCATGGATGGTTCACTTCCCATGGATTGGTCACTTCCCATGGATGAGTGTCCTCCCATGGATGGGTCACATTCCAATGGATGGGTCACCTCCCATGGATGAGTCACCTCCCATGGCTGGGTCACTTCCCATGGATGGGTCACATCCCATGGATGAGTCCCCTCCCATGGATGAGTCACTTCCCATGGATGGGTCACCTCCCATGGATGGTTCACTTCCCATGGATGGTTCACTTCCCATGGATTGGTCACTCCCCATGGATGAGTTTCCTCCGTTGGATGGGTCACCTGCCATGGATGGGTCACCTCCCATTGATGGGTTACTTCCCATGGATGAGTCTCCTCCCATGGATGGGTCACTTCCCATGGATGGGTCACTTACCATGGATGATTCTCCTCCCATGGATGGGTCACCTCCCATGGATGGGTCACTTCCCATGGATGAGTCCCCTCCCATGGATGAGTCACTTCCCATGGATGGGTCACCTCCCATGGATGGGTCACTTCCCATGGATGAGTCACTTCCCATGGATGGTTCACTTCCCATGGATTGGTCACTTCCCATGGATGAGTCTCCTCCCATGGATGGGTCACCTCCCATGGATGGGTCACTTCCCATGGATGAGTCACCTCCCATGGATGAGTCACCTCCCATGGATGGGTCACTTCCCATGGATGAGTGTCCTCCCATGGATGGGTCACATCCCATGGATGGGTCACCTCCCATGGATGGGTCACCTCCCATGGATGGTTCATTTCCCATGGATGAGTCACTTCCCATGGATGGGTCACATCCCATTGCTGAGTCTCCTCCCATGGATGGGTCACTTCCAATGGATGGGTCTCCCAATGGATGGGTCACCTCCCATGGATGGGTCACTTCCCATGGATGATTCTCCTCCCATGGATGGGTCACCATCCATGGATGGGTCTCCCCATGGATGAGTCTCCTCCCATGGATTAATCACTTCCCATTGATGGGTCACGTCCCATGGATGGGTCACCTCCCATGGATGGGTCACTTCCCATGGATGAGTGTCCTCCCATGGATTGGTCACATCCCATGGATGGGTCACCTCCCATGGATGGTTCACTTCCCATGGATGGTTCACTTCCCATGGATTGGTCACTTCCCATGGATGAGTTTCCACCGTTGGATGGGTCACCTGCCATGGATGGGTCACCTCCCATTGATGGGTCACTTCCCATGGATGAGTCTCCTCCCATGGATGGGTCACTTCCCATGGATGAGTCTCCTGCCATGGATGGGTCACCTCCCATGGATGAGTCTCCTCCCATGGATGGGTCACTTCCCATGGATGGGTCACTTCCCATGGATGATTCTCCTCCCATGGATGGGTCACCTCCCATGGATGGGTCACTTCCCATGGATGAGTCCCCTCCCATGGATGAGTCACTTCCCATGGACGGGTCACCTCCCATGGTAGGTCACTTCCCATGGATGAGTCACTTCCCATGGATGGTTCACTTCCCATGGATTGGTCACTTCCCATGGATGAGTCTCCTCCCATGGATGGGTCACCTCCCATGGATGGGTCACTTCCCATGGATGAGTCACCTCCCATGGATGGGTCACTTCCCATGGATGGGTCACCTCCCATGGATGGGTCTCCCCATGGATGAGTCTCCTCCCATTGATGGGTAACTTCCCATGGATGAGTCTCCTCCCATGGATGGGTCACTTCCCATGGATGATTCTCCTCCCATGGATGAGTCACTTCCCATGGATGGGTCACCTCCCATGGATGGGTCACATCCCATGGCTGAGTCTCCTCCCATGGATGGGTCACTTTCAATGGATGGGTCTCCCCATGGATGAGTCTCCTCCCATGGATGGGTCACTTCCCATGGATGCAACTCCTCCCATTGATGAATCTACCCCCATAGATGAATCTCCTCCCATGGATGGGTCACCTCCCATGGATGGGTCACTTCCAATGGATGATTCTCCTCCCATGGATGGGTCACCTCCCATGGATGGGTCACTTCCCATGGATGAGTCCCCTCCCATGGATGAGTCACTTCCTATGGATGGGTCACCTCCCATGGATGGGTCAACTCCCATGGATGAGTCACTTCCCATGGATGAGTCACTTCCATAGATGGGTCTCCCCATGAATGAGTCTCCTCCCATGGATGAGTCACCTCCCATGGATGGGTCACTTCCCATGGATGGGTCACCTCCCATGAATGGGTCTCCCCATGGATGAGTCTCCTCCCATTGATGGGTAACTTCCCATGGATGAGTCTCCTCCCATGGATGGGTCACTTCCCATGGATGAGTCTCCTCTCATGGATGGGTCACCTCCCATGGATGGGTCTCCCCATGGATGAGTCTCCTCCCATGGATGGGTCACATCCCATGGATGGGTCACATCCCATGGATGGGTCACATCCCATGCTTGAGTCTCCCCATGGATGAGTCTCCTCCCATGGATGGTTCGCTTCCCATGGATGGGTCACTTCCCATGGATGAGTCTCCTCCCATGGATGGGTCACTTCCCATAGATGAGTCTCCTCCCATGGATGGGTCACCTCCCATGGATGGGTCACTTCCCATGGATGGTTCACTTCCCATGGATTGGTCACTTCCCATGGATGAGTTTCCTCCATTGGATGGGTCACCTGCCATGGATGGGTCACCCTTCCATTGATGGGTCACTTCCCATGGATGAGTCTCCTCCCATGGATGGGTCACTTCCCATGGATGGGTCATTTCCCATGGATGGGTCACTTCCCATGGATGGGTCATATCCCATGGCTGAGTCTCCTCCCATGGATGGGTCACTTCCCATGGATGCAACTCCTCCCATTGATGAATCTACCCCCATAGATGAATCTCCTCCCTTGGATGGGTCACCTCCCATGGATGGGTCACTTCCCATGGATGATTCTCCTCCCATGGATGGGTCACCTCCCATGGATGGGTCACTTCCCATGGATGAGTCCCCTCCCATGGATGAGTCACTTCCCACGGATGGGTCACCTCCCATGGATGGGTCACTTCCCATGGATGAGTCACTTCCCATGGATGGTTCACTTCCCATGGATTGGTCACTTCCCATGGATGAGTTTCCTCCGTTAGATGGGTCACCTCCCATGGATGGGTCACCTCCCATGGATGGGTCACTTCCCATGGATGAGAGTCCTCCCATGGATGGGTCACATCCCATGGATGGGTCACCTCCCATGGATGGTTCACTTCCCATGGATGGTTCACTTCCCATGGATTGGTCACTTCCCATGGATGAGTTTCCACCGTTGGATGGGTCACCTGCCATGGATGGGTCACCTCCCATTGATGGGTCACTTCCCATGGATGAGTCTCCTCCCATGGATGGGTCACTTCCCATGGATGGGTCACTTCCCATGGATGATTCTCCTCCCATGGATGGGTCACCTCCCATGGATGGGTCACTTCCTATGGATGAGTCCCCTCCCATGGATGAGTCACTTCCCATGGATGGGTCACCTCCCATGGTAGGTCACTTCCCATGGATGAGTCACTTCCCATGGATGGTTCACTTCCCATGGATTGGTCACTTCCCATGGATGAGTCTCCTCCCATAGATGGGTCACCTCCCATGGATGGGTCACTTCCCATGGATGAGTCTCCTCCCATGGATGGGTCACCTCCCATGGATGGGTCACTTCCCATGGATGAGTCTCCTCCCATGGATGGGTCACCTCCCATGGCTTAGTCACCTCCACTGGATGGGTCACTTCCCATGGATGGGTCACCTCCCATGGATGGGTCACTTCCCATGGATGAGTGTCCTCCCATGGATGGGTCACCTCCCATGGATGGGTCACCTCCCATGGCTGGGTCACTTCCCATGGATGGGTCACATCCCATGGATGAGTCCCCTCCCATGGATGAGTCACTTCCCATGGATGGTTCACTTCCCATGGATGGTTCACTTCCCATGGATGGTTCACTTCCCATGGATTGGTCACTTCCCATGGATGAGTGTCCTCCCATGGATGGGTCACATCCCATGGATGGGTCACCTCCCATGGATGAGTCACCTCCCATGGCTGGGTCACTTCCCATGGATGGGTCACATCCCATGGATGAGTCCCCTCCCATGGATGAGTCACTTCCCATGGATGGGTCACCTCCCATGGATGGTTCACTTCCCATGGATGGTTCACTTCCCATGGATTGGTCAATTCCCATGGATGAGTTTCCTCCGTTTGATGGGTCACCTGCCATGGATGGGTCACCTCCCATTGATGGGTTACTTCCCATGGATGAGTCTCCTCCCATGGATGGGTCACTTCCCATGGATGGGTCACTTACCATGGATGATTCTCCTCCCATGGATGGGTCACCTCCCATGGATGGGTCACTTCCCATGGATGAGTCCCCTCCCATGGATGAGTCACTTCCCATGGATGGGTCACCTCCCATGGATGGGTCACTTCCCATGGATGAGTCACTTCCCATGGATGGTTCACTTCCCATGGATTGGTCACTTCCCATGGATGAGTCTCCTCCCATGGATGGGTCACCTCCCATGGATGGGTCACTTCCCATGGATGAGTGTCCTCCCATGGATGGGTCACATCCCATGGATGGGTCACCTCCCATGGATGGGTCACCTCCCATGGATGGTTCATTTCCCATGGATGAGTCACTTCCCATGGATGGGTCACATCCCATTGCTGAGTCTCCTCCCATGGATGGGTCACTTCCAATGGATGGGTCTCCCCATGGATGGGTCACCTCCCATGGATGGGTCACTTCCCATGGATGATTCTCCTCCCATGGATGGGTCACCATCCATGGATGGGTCTCCCCATGGATGAGTCTCCTCCCATGGATTAATCACTTCCCATTGATGGGTCACGTCCCATGGATGGGTCACCTCCCATGGATGGGTCACTTCCCATGGATGAGTGTCCTCCCATGGATTGGTCACATCCCATGGATGGGTCACCTCCCATGGATGGTTCACTTCCCATGGATGGTTCACTTCCCATGGATTGGTCACTTCCCATGGATGAGTTTCCACCGTTGGATGGGTCACCTGCCATGGATGGGTCACCTCCCATTGATGGGTCACTTCCCATGGATGAGTCTCCTCCCATGGATGGGTCACTTCCCATGGATGAGTCTCCTGCCATGGATGGGTCACCTCCCATGGATGAGTCTCCTCCCATGGATGGGTCACTTCCCATGGATGGGTCACTTCCCATGGATGATACTCCTCCCATGGATGGGTCACCTCCCATGGATGGGTCACTTCCCATGGATGAGTCCCCTCCCATGGATGAGTCACTTCCCATGGACGGGTCACCTCCCATGGTAGGTCACTTCCCATGGATGAGTCACTTCCCATGGATGGTTCACTTCCCATGGATTGGTCACTTCCCATGGATGAGTCTCCTCCCATGGATGGGTCACCTCCCATGGATGGGTCACTTCCCATGGATGAGTCTCCTCCCATGGATGGGTCACCTCCCATGGATGGGTCACTTCCCATGGATGAGTCTCCTCCCATGGATGGGTCACCTCCCATGGATGGTTCATTTCCCATGGATGAGTTACTTCCCATGGATGGTTCACTTCCCATGGATGGTTCACTTCCCATGGATGGTTCACTTCCCATGGATTGGTCACTTCCCATGGATGAGTGTCCTCCCATGGATGGGTCACATCCCATGGATGGGTCATCTCCCATGGATGAGTCACCTCCCATGGATGGGTCACTTCCCATGGATGGGTCACCTCCCATGGATATGTCACTTCCCATGGATGAGTGTCCTCCCATGGATGGGTCACCTCCTATGGATGGGTCACCTCCCATGGCTGGGTCACTTCCCATGGATGGGTCACATCCCATGGATGAGTCCCCTCCCATGGATGAGTCACTTCCCATGGATGGGTCACCTCCCATGGATGGTTCATTTCCCATGGATGAGTCACTTCCCATGGATGGTTCACTTCCCATGGATGGTTCACTTCCCATGGATGGTTCACTTCCCATGGATTGGTCACTTCCCATGGATGAGTGTCCTCCCATGGATGGGTCACATTCCAATGGATGGGTCACCTCCCATGGATGAGTCACCTCCCATGGCTGGGTCACTTCCCATGGATGGGTCACATCCCATGGATGAGTCCCCTCCCATGGATGAGTCACTTCCCATGGATGGGTCACCTCCCATGGATGGTTCACTTCCCATGGATGGTTCACTTCCCATGGATTGGTCACTCCCCATGGATGAGTTTCCTCCGTTGGATGGGTCACCTGCCATGGATGGGTCACCTCCCATTGATGGGTTACTTCCCATGGATGAGTCTCCTCCCATGGATGGGTCACTTCCCATGGATGGGTCACTTACCATGGATGATTCTCCTCCCATGGATGGGTCACCTCCCATGGATGGGTCACTTCCCATGGATGAGTCCCCTCCCATGGATGAGTCACTTCCCATGGATGGGTCACCTCCCATGGATGGGTCACTTCCCATGGATGAGTCACTTCCCATGGATGGTTCACTTCCCATGGATTGGTCACTTCCCATGGATGAGTCTCCTCCCATGGATGGGTCACCTCCCATGGATGGGTCACTTCCCATGGATGAGTCACCTCCCATGGATGAGTCACCTCCCATGGATGGGTCACTTCCCATGGATGAGTGTCCTCCCATGGATGGGTCACATCCCATGGATGGGTCACCTCCCATGGATGGGTCACCTCCCATGGATGGTTCATTTCCCATGGATGAGTCACTTCCCATGGATGGGTCACATCCCATTGCTGAGTCTCCTCCCATGGATGGGTCACTTCCAATGGATGGGTCTCCCAATGGATGGGTCACCTCCCATGGATGGGTCACTTCCCATGGATGATTCTCCTCCCATGGATGGGTCACCATCCATGGATGGGTCTCCCCATGGATGAGTCTCCTCCCATGGATTAATCACTTCCCATTGATGGGTCACGTCCCATGGATGGGTCACCTCCCATGGATGGGTCACTTCCCATGGATGAGTGTCCTCCCATGGATTGGTCACATCCCATGGATGGGTCACCTCCCATGGATGGTTCACTTCCCATGGATGGTTCACTTCCCATGGATTGGTCACTTCCCATGGATGAGTTTCCACCGTTGGATGGGTCACCTGCCATGGATGGGTCAACTCCCATTGATGGGTCACTTCCCATGGATGAGTCTCCTCCCATGGATGGGTCACTTCCCATGGATGAGTCTCCTGCCATGGATGGGTCACCTCCCATGGATGAGTCTCCTCCCATGGATGGGTCACTTCCCATGGATGGGTCACTTCCCATGGATGATTCTCCTCCCATGGATGGGTCACCTCCCATGGATGGGTCACTTCCCATGGATGAGTCCCCTCCCATGGATGAGTCACTTCCCATGGACGGGTCACCTCCCATGGTAGGTCACTTCCCATGGATGAGTCACTTCCCATGGATGGTTCACTTCCCATGGATTGGTCACTTCCCATGGATGAGTCTCCTCCCATGGATGGGTCACCTCCCATGGATGGGTCACTTCCCATGGATGAGTCACCTCCCATGGATGGGTCACTTCCCATGGATGGGTCACCTCCCATGGATGGGTCTCCCCATGGATGAGTCTCCTCCCATTGATGGGTAACTTCCCATGGATGAGTCTCCTCCCATGGATGGGTCACTTCCCATGGATGATTCTCCTCCCATGGATGGGTCACTTCCCATGGATGAGTCCCATCCCATGGATGAGTCACTTCCCATGGATGGGTCACCTCCCATGGATGGGTCACATCCCATGGCTGAGTCTCCTCCCATGGATGGGTCACTTTCAATGGATGGGTCTCCCCATGGATGAGTCTCCTCCCATGGATGGGTCACTTCCCATGGATGCAACTCCTCCCATTGATGAATCTACCCCCATAGATGAATCTCCTCCCATGGATGGGTCACCTCCCATGGATGGGTCACTTCCAATGGATGATTCTCCTCCCATGGATGGGTCACCTCCCATGGATGGGTCACTTCCCATGGATGAGTCCCCTCCCATGGATGAGTCACTTCCTATGGATGGGTCACCTCCCATGGATGGGTCAACTCCCATGGATGAGTCACTTCCCATGGATGAGTCACTTCCATAGATGGGTCTCCCCATGAATGAGTCTCCTCCCATGGATGAGTCACCTCCCATGGATGGGTCACTTCCCATGGATGGGTCACCTCCCATGAATGGGTCTCCCCATGGATGAGTCTCCTCCCATTGATGGGTAACTTCCCATGGATGAGTCTCCTCCCATGGATGGGTCACTTTCCATGGATGAGTCTCCTCTCATGGATGGGTCACCTCCCATGGATGGGTCTCCCCATGGATGAGTCTCCTCCCATGGATGGGTCACATCCCATGGATGGGTCACATCCCATGGATGGGTCACATCCCATGCTTGAGTCTCCCCATGGATGAGTCTCCTCCCATGGATGGTTCGCTTCCCATGGATGGGTCACTTCCCATGGATGAGTCTCCTCCCATGGATGGGTCACTTCCCATAGATGAGTCTCCTCCCATGGATGGGTCACCTCCCATGGATGGGTCACTTCCCATGGATGGTTCACTTCCCATGGATTGGTCACTTCCCATGGATGAGTTTCCTCCATTGGATGGGTCACCTGCCATGGATGGGTCACCCTTCCATTGATGGGTCACTTCCCATGGATGAGTCTCCTCCCATGGATGGGTCACTTCCCATGGATGGGTCATTTCCCATGGATGGGTCACTTCCCATGGATGGGTCATATCCCATGGCTGAGTATCCTCCCATGGATGGGTCACTTCCCATGGATGCAACTCCTCCCATTGATGAATCTACCCCCATAGATGAATCTCCTCCCTTGGATGGGTCACCTCCCATGGATGGGTCACTTCCCATGGATGATTCTCCTCCCATGGATGGGTCACCTCCCATGGATGGGTCACTTCCCATGGATGAGTCCCCTCCCATGGATGAGTCACTTCCCACGGATGGGTCACCTCCCATGGATGGGTCACTTCCCATGGATGAGTCACTTCCCATGGATGGTTCACTTCCCATGGATTGGTCACTTCCCATGGATGAGTTTCCTCCGTTAGATGGGTCACCTCCCATGGATGGGTCACCTCCCATGGATGGGTCACTTCCCATGGATGAGAGTCCTCCCATGGATGGGTCACATCCCATGGATGGGTCACCTCCCATGGATGGTTCACTTCCCATGGATGGTTCACTTCCCATGGATTGGTCACTTCCCATGGATGAGTTTCCACCGTTGGATGGGTCACCTGCCATGGATGGGTCACCTCCCATTGATGGGTCACTTCCCATGGATGAGTCTCCTCCCATGGATGGGTCACTTCCCATGGATGGGTCACTTCCCATGGATGATTCTCCTCCCATGGATGGGTCACCTCCCATGGATGGGTCACTTCCTATGGATGAGTCCCCTCCCATGGATGAGTCACTTCCCATGGATGGGTCACCTCCCATGGTAGGTCACTTCCCATGGATGAGTCACTTCCCATGGATGGTTCACTTCCCATGGATTGGTCACTTCCCATGGATGAGTCTCCTCCCATAGATGGGTCACCTCCCATGGATGGGTCACTTCCCATGGATGAGTCTCCTCCCATGGATGGGTCACCTCCCATGGATGGGTCACTTCCCATGGATGAGTCTCCTCCCATGGATGGGTCACCTCCCATGGCTTAGTCACCTCCCATGGATGGGTCACTTCCCATGGATGGGTCACCTCCCATGGATGGGTCACTTCCCATGGATGAGTGTCCTCCCATGGATGGGTCACCTCCCATGGATGGGTCACCTCCCATGGCTGGGTCACTTCCCATGGATGGGTCACATCCCATGGATGAGTCCCCTCCCATGGATGAGTCACTTCCCATGGATGGTTCACTTCCCATGGATGGTTCACTTCCCATGGATGGTTCACTTCCCATGGATTGGTCACTTCCCATGGATGAGTGTCCTCCCATGGATGGGTCACATCCCATGGATGGGTCACCTCCCATGGATGAGTCACCTCCCATGGCTGGGTCACTTCCCATGGATGGGTCACATCCCATGGATGAGTCCCCTCCCATGGATGAGTCACTTCCCATGGATGGGTCACCTCCCATGGATGGTTCACTTCCCATGGATGGTTCACTTCCCATGGATTGGTCAATTCCCATGGATGAGTTTCCTCCGTTTGATGGGTCACCTGCCATGGATGGGTCACCTCCCATTGATGGGTTACTTCCCATGGATGAGTCTCCTCCCATGGATGGGTCACTTCCCATGGATGGGTCACTTCCCATGGATGATTCTCCTCCCATGGATGGGTCACCTCCCATGGATGGGTCACTTCCCATGGATGAGTCCCCTCCCATGGATGAGTAACTTCCCATGGATGGGTCACCTCCCATGGATGGGTCACTTCCCATGGATGAGTCACTTCCCATGGATGGTTCACTTCCCATGGATTGGTCACTTCCCATGGATGAGTCTCCTCCCATGGATGGGTCACCTCCCATGGATGGGTCACTTCCCATGGATGAGTCACCTCCCATGGATGGGTCACTTCCCATGGATGAGTGTCCTCCCATGGATGGGTCACATCCCATGGATGGGTCACCTCCCATGGATGGGTCACCTCCCATGGATGGTTCATTTCCCATGGATGAGTCTCTTCCCATGGATGGTTCACTTCCCATGGATGGTTCACTTCCCATGGATGGGTCACATCCCATTGCTGAGTCTCCTCCCATGGATGGGTCACTTCCAATGGATGGGTCTCCCCATGGATGGGTCACCTCCCATGGATTGGTCACTTCCCATGGATGATTCTCCTCCCATGGATGGGTCACCACCCATGGATGGGTCTCCCCATGGATGAGTCTCCTCCCATGGATTAATCACTTCCCATGGATGGGTCACGTCCCATGGATGGGTCACCTCCCATGGATGGGTCACTTCCCATGGATGAGTGTCCTCCTATGGATGGGTCACATCCCATGGATGGGTCACCTCCCATGGATGGTTCACTTCCCATGGATGGTTCACTTCCCATGGATTGGTCACTTCCCATGGATGAGTTTCCTCCGTTGGATGGGTCACCTGCCATGGATGGGTCACCTCCCATTGATGGGTCACTTCCCATGGATGAGTCTCCTCCCATGGATGGGTCACTTCCCATGGATGGGTCACTTCCCATGGATGATTCTCCTCCAATGGATGGGTCACCTCCCATGGATGGGTCACTTCCCATGGATGAGTCCCCTCCCATGAATGAGTCACTTCCCATGGATGGGTCACCTCCCATAAATGGGTCACTTCCCATGGATGAGTCACTTCCCATGGATTGTTCACTTCCCTTGGATTGGTCACTTCCCATGGATGAGTCTCCTCCCATGGATGGGTCACCTCCCATGGATGGGTCACTTCCCATGGATGAGTCTCCTCCAATGGATGGGTCACCTCCCATGGATAAGTCACTTCCCATGGATGAGTCACTTCCATGGATGGTTCACTTCCCATGGATGGTTCGCTTCCCATGGATTGGTCACTTCCCATGGATGAGTTTCCTCCGTTGGATGGGTCACCTGCCATGGATGGGTCACCTCCTATTGATGGGTTACTTCCCATGGATGAGTCTCCTCCCATGGATGGGTCACTTCCCATGGATGGGTCACTTCCCATGGATGATTCTCCTCCCATGGATGAGTCTCCTCCCATGGATGGGTCACTTCCCATGGATGGGTCACTTCCCATGGATGAGTCTCCTCCCATGGATGGATCAACTCCCATGGATAAGTCACTTCCCATGGATGAGTCACTTCCATGGTTGGGTCTCCCCATGAATGAGTCTCCTCCCATGGATGAGTCACCTCCCATGGATGGGTCACTTCCCATGGATGGGTCACCTCCCATGGATGGGTCTCCCCATGGATGAGCCTCCTCCCATTGATGGGTCACTTCCCATGGATGAGTCTCCTCCCATGGATGGGTCACTTCCCATGGATGAGTCTCTTCCCATGGATGGGTCACCTCCCATGGATGGGTCTCCCCATGGATGAGTCTCCTGCCATGTATGGGTCACTTCCCATGGATGAATCTCCTCCCATGGATGGGTCACCAGCCATGGATGGGACTCCCCATGGACGAGTTTCCCATGGATGGGTCACCTCTCATGGATGGGTCTCCCCATGGATGAGTCTCCTCCCATGGATGGGTCACTTCCCATGGATGCAACTCCTCCCATTGATGAATCTACCCCCATAGATGAATCTCCTCCCATGGATGGCTCACCTCCCATGGATGGGTCACTTCCCATGGATGATTCTCCTCCCATGGATGGGTCACCACCCATGGATGGGTCTCCCCATGGATGAGTCTCCTCCCATGGATTAATCACTTCCCATGGATGAGTCACTTCCCATGGATGGTTCACTTCCCATGGATGGTTCATTTCCCATGGATTGGTCACTTCCCATGGATGAGTTTCCTCCGTTGGATGGGTCATCTGCCATGGATGGGTCACCTCCCATGGATGGGTCACTTCCCATGGATGAGTCTCCTCCCATGGATGGGTCACTTCCCATGGATGGGTCACTTCCCATGGATGGGTCACTTCCCATGGATGGGTCACATCCCATGGCTGAGTCTCCTCCCATGGATGGGTCACTTTCAATGGATGGGTCTCCCCATGGATGAGTCTCCTCCCATGGATGGGTCACTTCCCATGGATGCAACTCCTCCCATTGATGAATCTACCCCCATAGATGAATCTCCTCCCATGGATGGGTCACTTCCCATGAATGGGTCACTTCCCATGGATGATTCTCCTCCAATGGATGGGTCACCTCCCATGGATGGGTCACTTCCCATGGATGAGTCCCCTCCCATGAATGAGTCACTTCCCATGGATGGGTCACCTCCCATGGATGGGTCACTTCCCATGGATGAGTCACTTCCCATGGATGGTTCACTTCCCATGGATTGGTCACTTCCCATGGATGAGTCTCCTCCCATGGATGGGTCACCTCCCATGGATGGGTCACTTCCCATGGATGAGTCTCCTCCCATGGATGGGTCACCTCCCATGGATGGGTCACTTCCCATGGATGATTCTCCTCCCATGGATGGGTCACCACCCATGGATGGGTCTCCCCATGGATGAGTCTCCTCCCATGGATTAATCACTTCCCATGGATGGGTCACGTCCCATGGATGGGTCACCTCCCATGGATGGGTCACTTCCCATGGATGAGTGTCCTCCCATGGATGGGTCACATCCCATGGATGGGTCATCTCCCATGGATGGTTCACTTCCCATGGATGGTTCACTTCCCATGGATTGGTCACTTCCCATGGATGAGTTTCCTCCGTTGGATGGGTCACGTGCCATGGATGGGTCACCTCCCATTGATGGGTCACTTCCCATGGATGAGTCTCCTCCAATGGATGGGTCACTTCCCATGGATGGGTCACCTCCCATGGATGGTTCCCTTCCCATGGATGGTTCACTTCCCATGGATTGGTCACTTCCCATGGATGAGTTTCCTCCGTTGGATGGGTCACCTGCCATGGATGGGTCACCTCCCATGGATGGGTCACTTCCCATGGATGGTTCACTTCCCATGGATGAGTTTCCTCCATTGGATGGGTCACCTGCCATGGATGGGTCACCTCCCATTGATGGGTCACTTCCCATGGATGAGTCTCCTCCCATGGATGGGTCACTTCCCATGGATGGGTCACTTCCCATGGATGGGTCACTTCCCATGGATGGGTCACATCCCATGGCTTAGTCTCCTCCCATGGATGGGTCACTTCCAATGGATGGGTCTCCCCATGGATTAGTTTCCTCCCATGGATGGGTCACTTCCCATGGATGCAACTCCTCCCATTGATGAATCTACCC
This sequence comes from Epirrita christyi, assembly GCA_951392215.1. Classification (NCBI taxonomy): domain Eukaryota; kingdom Metazoa; phylum Arthropoda; class Insecta; order Lepidoptera; family Geometridae; genus Epirrita; species Epirrita christyi. The sequence continues at coordinate 4,710,678 of OX595858.1, read as the reverse complement.
CCATAGATGAATCTCCTCCCTTGGATGGTTCACTTCCCATGGATGGTTCACTTCCCATGGATTGGTCACTTCCCATGGATGAGTTTCCTCCGTTAGATGGGTCACCTCCCATGGATGGGTCACCTCCCATGGATGGGTCACTTCCCATGGATGAGTCTCCTCCCATGGATGGGTCACTTCCCATGGATGGGTCACTTCCCATGGATGAGTCTCCTCCCATGGATGGATCAACTCCCATGGATTAGTCACTTCCCATGGATGAGTCACTTCCATGGATGGGTCTCCCCATGAATGAGTCTCCTCCCATGGATGAGTCACCTCCCATGGATGGGTCACTTCCCATGGATGGGTCACCTCCCATGGATGGGTCTCCCCATGGATGAGTCTCCTCCCATTGATGGGTCACTTTCCATGGATGAGTCTCCTCCCATGGATGGGTCACTTCCCATGGATTTGTCTCCTGCCATGGATGGGTCACCTCCCATGGATGGGTCTCCCCATGGATGAGTCTCCTGCCATGGATGGGTCACCAGCCATGGATGGGACTCCCCATGGACGAGTTTCCCATGGATGGGTCACCTCTCATGGATGGGTCTCCCCATAGATGAGTCTCCTCCCATGTATGGGTAACTTCCCATGGATGAATCTCCTCCCATGGATGGGTCACTTCCCATGGATAGGTCTCCCCATGGACGAGTTTCCTATGCAATGATCACCTCCCATGGATGGGTCACATCCCATGGATAGGTCTCCCCATGGACGAGTTTCCTATGGATGGGTCACCTCCCATGGATGGGTCACATCCCATGGATGGGTCACCTCCCATGGATGGGTCACTTCCCATGGATGAGTCTCCTCCCATGGATGGGTCACTTCCCATGGATGGGTCACTTCCCATGGATGGGTCACATCCCATGGCAGAGTCTCCTCCCATGGATGGGTCACTTCCAATGGATGGGTCTTCCCATGGATGAGTCTCCTCCCATGGATGGGTCACTTCCCATGGATGCAACTCCTCCCATTGATGAATCTACCCCCATAGATGAATCTCCTCCCATGGATGGCTCACCTCCCATGGATGGGTCACTTCCCATGGATGATTCTCCTCCCATGGATGGGTCACCACCCATGGATGGGTCTCCCCATGGATGAGTCTCCTCCCATGGATTAATCACTTCCCATGGATGGGTCACGTCCCATGGATCGGTCACCTCCCATGGATGGGTCACTTCCCATGGATGAGTGTCCTCCCATGGATGGGTCACATCCCATGGATGGGTCACCTCCCATGGATGGTTCACTTCCCATGGATGGTTCACTTCCCATGGATTGGTCACTTCCCATGGATGAGTTTCCTCCGTTGGATGGGTCACCTGCCATGGATGGGTCACCTCCCATTGATGGGTCACTTCCCATGGATGAGTCTACTCCCATGGATGGGTCACTTCCCATGGATGGGTCACTTCCCATGGATGGGTCACCTCCCATGGATTTGTCACTTCCCATGGATGAGTGTCCTCCCATGGATGGGTCACCTCCTATGGATGGGTCACCTCCCATGGCTGGGTCACTTCCCATGGATGGGTCACATCCCATGGATGAGTCCCCTCCCATGGATGAGTCACTTCCCATGGATGGGTCACCTCCCATGGATGGTTCATTTCCCATGGATGAGTCACTTCCCATGGATGGTTCACTTCCCATGGATGGTTCACTTCCCATGGATGGTTCACTTCCCATGGATTGGTCACTTCCCATGGATGAGTGTCCTCCCATGGATGGGTCACATCCCATGGATGGGTCACCTCCCATGGATGAGTCACCTCCCATGGCTGGGTCACTTCCCATGGATGGGTCACATCCCATGGATGAGTCCCCTCCCATGGATGAGTCACTTCCCATGGATGGGTCACCTCCCATGGATGGTTCACTTCCCATGGATGGTTCACTTCCCATGGATTGGTCACTCCCCATGGATGAGTATCCTCCGTTGGATGGGTCACCTGCCATGGATGGGTCACCTCCCATTGATGGGTTACTTCCCATGGATGAGTCTCCTCCCATGGATGGGTCACTTCCCATGGATGGGTCACTTACCATGGATGATTCTCCTCTCATGGATGGGTCACCTCCCATGGATAGGTCACTTCCCATGGATGAGTCCCCTCCCATGGATGAGTCACTTCCCATGGATGGGTCACCTCCCATGGATGGGTCACTTCCCATGGATGAGTCACTTCCCATGGATGGTTCACTTCCCATGGATTGGTCACTTCCCATGGATGAGTCTCCTCCCATGGATGGGTCACCTCCCATGGATGGGTCACTTCCCATGGATGAGTGTCCTCCCATGGATGGGTCACATCCCATGGATGGGTCACCTCCCATGGATGGTTCACTTCCCATGGATGGTTCACTTCCCATGGATTGGTCACTTCCCATGGATGAGTTTCCTCCGTTGGATGGGTCACCTGCCATGGATGGGTCACCTCCCATTGATGGGTCACTTCCCATGGATGAGTCTACTCCCATGGATGGGTCACTTCCCATGGATGATTCTCCTCCCATGGATGGGTCACCTCCCATGGATGGGTCACTTCCCATGGATGAGTCCCCTCCCATGGATGAGTCACTTCCCATGGATGGGTCACCTCCCATGGATGGGTCACTTCCCATGGATGAGTCACTTCCCATGGATGGTTCACTTCCCATGGATTGGTCACTTCCCATGGATGAGTCTCCTCCAATGGATGGGTCACCTCCCATGGATGGGTCACTTCCCATGGATGAGTCTCCTCTCATGGATGGGTCACCTACCATGGATAAGTCACTTCCCATGGATGAGTCACTTCCATGGATGGGTCTCCCCATGGATGAGTCTCCTCCCATGGATTAGTCACTTCCCATGGATGAGTCCCCTCCCATGGATGAGTCACTTCCCATGGATGGGTCACCTCCCATGGATGGGTCACTTCCCATGGATGAGTCACTTCCCATGGATGGTTCACTTCCCATGGATTGGTCACTTCCCATGGATGAGTCTCCTCCCATGGATGGGTCACCTCCCATGGATGGGTCACTTCCCATGGATGAGTCTCCTCCCATGGATGGGTCACCTCCCATGGCTTAGTCACCTCCCATGGATGGGTCACTTCCCATGGATGGGTCACCTCCCATGGATATGTCACTTCCCATGGATGAGTGTCCTCCCATGGATGGGTCACCTCCTATGGATGGGTCACCTCCCATGGCTGGGTCACTTCCCATGGATGGGTCACATCCCATGGATGAGTCCCCTCCCATGGATGAGTCACTTCCCATGGATGGGTCACCTCCCATGGATGGTTCATTTCCCATGGATGAGTCACTTCCCATGGATGGTTCACTTCCCATGGATGGTTCACTTCCCATGGATGGTTCACTTCCCATGGATTGGTCACTTCCCATGGATGAGTGTCCTCCCATGGATGGGTCACATCCCATGGATGGGTCACCTCCCATGGATGAGTCACCTCCCATGGCTGGGTCACTTCCCATGGATGGGTCACATCCCATGGATGAGTCCCCTCCCATGGATGAGTCACTTCCCATGGATGGGTCACCTCCCATGGATGGTTCACTTCCCATGGATGGTTCACTTCCCATGGATTGGTCACTCCCCATGGATGAGTTTCCTCCGTTGGATGGGTCACCTGCAATGGATGGGTCACCTCCCATTGATGGGTTACTTCCCATGGATGAGTCTCCTCCCATGGATGGGTCACTTCCCATGGATGGGTCACTTACCATGGATGATTCTTTTCTCATGGATGGGTCACCTCCCATGGATAGGTCACTTCCCATGGATGAGTCCCCTCCCATGGATGAGTCACTTCCCATGGATGGGTCACCTCCCATGGATGGGTCACTTCCCATGGATGAGTCACTTCCCATGGATGGTTCACTTCCCATGGATTGGTCACTTCCCATGGATGAGTCTCCTCCCATGGATGGGTCACCTCCCATGGATGGGTCACTTCCCATGGATGAGTGTCCTCCCATGGATGGGTCACATCCCATGGATGGGTCACCTCCCATGGATGGTTCACTTCCCATGTATGGTTCACTTCCCATGGATTGGTCACTTCCCATGGATGAGTTTCCTCCGTTGGATGGGTCACCTGCCATGGATGGGTCACCTCCCATTGATGGGTCACTTCCCATGGATGAGTCTACTCCCATGGATGGGTCACTTCCCATGGATGATTCTCCTCCCATGGATGGGTCACCTCCCATGGATGGGTCACTTCCCATGGATGATTCCCCTCCCATGGATGAGTCACTTCCCATGGATGGGTCACCTCCCATGGATGGGTCACTTCCCATGGATGAGTCACTTCCCATGGATGGTTCACTTCCCATGGATTGGTCACTTCCCATGGATGAGTCTCCTCCCATGGATGGGTCACCTCCCATGGATGGGTCACTTCCCATGGATGAGTCTCTTCTCATGGATGGGTCACCTACCATGGATAAGTCACTTCCCATGGATGAGTCACTTCCATGGATGGGTCTCCCCATGGATGAGTCTCCTCCCATGGATTAGTCACTTCCCATGGATGAGTCCCCTCCCATGGATGAGTCACTTCCCATGGATGGGTCACCTCCCATGGATGGGTCACTTCCCATGGATGAGTCACTTCCCATGGATGGTTCACTTCCCATGGATTGGTCACTTCCCATGGATGAGTCTCCTCCCATGGATGGGTCACCTCCCATGGATGGGTCACTTCCCATGGATGAGTCTCCTCCCATGGATGGGTCACCTCCCATGGCTTAGTCACCTCCCATGGATGGGTCACTTCCCATGGATGGGTCACCTCCCATGGATATGTCACTTCCCATGGATGAGTGTCCTCCCATGGATGGGTCACCTCCTATGGATGGGTCACCTCCCATGGCTGGGTCACTTCCCATGGATGGGTCACATCCCATGGATGAGTCCCCTCCCATGGATGAGTCACTTCCCATGGATGGGTCACCTCCCATGGATGGTTCATTTCCCATGGATGAGTCACTTCCCATGGATGGTTCACTTCCCATGGATGGTTCACTTCCCATGGATGGTTCACTTCCCATGGATTGGTCACTTCCCATGGATGAGTGTCCTCCCATGGATGGGTCACATCCCATGGATGGGTCACCTCCCATGGATGAGTCACCTCCCATGGCTGGGTCACTTCCCATGGATGGGTCACATCCCATGGATGAGTCCCCTCCCATGGATGAGTCACTTCCCATGGATGGGTCACCTCCCATGGATGGTTCACTTCCCATGGATGGTTCACTTCCCATGGATTGGTCACTCCCCATGGATGAGTTTCCTCCGTTGGATGGGTCACCTGCCATGGATGGGTCACCTCCCATTGATGGGTTACTTCCCATGGATGAGTCTCCTCCCATGGATGGGTCACTTCCCATGGATGGGTCACTTAAGATAAGATAAGATAAGATAATATTTTATTTGTAACTCTAACACAAAACATGATATAAAATTGAAGATAAAAAAAATAAAAAACTTGCAAATTTTTGCATCGAGTCACAAAATGGTCTCTGTCTCAGCATAAGCCAGTTGTAAATCACGTTACAACCAACGCTGGTCTTCCGACAGAACCACTTGGTGACGTCACGGAAGATAACACATTTGACACAAAATAATCAAAAATATAACAAATAAGAAACATAATCTAACGGCAACTGTCGGCAAATACAAAATAACAAACAAACGGACATTACCATAATCTAGGTATTTACGGTAACAAATTGTTTTTACACACATCACAAGAACACAGAATGAAACGCTGAATTATAATTTAGGTAAATTATACAAAAATAACTATTTAATTGAAGTGCACAGCATCATTATATGATACTTGTATCGTTTCTATGACTCTCCTGTCCTTTCTGACCTTCAAAAATAAATTTGCGTAGTTTGAGTTTAAAACCATTAAAACTTTGCAGGTTCCTTATTGGTGGGGGGATATTATTCCAGCACCGCGATGCAGCGTAACGAAAACTGCCTCGAAACGAGGCCGAACTATGACGCTGCATAGAGAGTTGTTTGGCACTCTGTCGGAGTCCGCACGATCTAGTGCTGCCCATCCATGAAAGTTTCTCATATAGATATGAGGGCACTTGGTGCTTCAGGACTCCAAAGAGTAAACAAGCTAAATGAAGTTTTCTACGATGCCTCATTTTCATAATGCCATGTTGATTCAAAAACGGTGTAACATGACCTCTCAACGGGATATCAAAGCAAAAACGAGCACAGGCATTCTGTACTCGCTGAATCAACTTTTGCGTTCTAGCAAGCAGTCTAGGACTAATGACTGTATCAGTGTAATTCAACTTGGATAGTATGAGTGACTCAACTAGACGTATTCGTAGGTCCATTTGAATATGAGACCTCATTCTATATAAGACCTTAAGCCTGTAAAAACAGTTGGCTACAGTATCAGATACATGTCTTTCAAACCGAAGATTGCAGTCCATATGTAGACCTAAGTTACGCGCTTCATACACGCGTTCAACGGGCGCATCCATAAGCTCCACATCGACACTTGGACTGAAATTAGCTAGTTGGTGTTTGCTACCAAAGACAATATATTTGGTTTTTGTAGGGTTGAGTAAGAGACTGTTGTTTTTAGACCACAGAACTATATTACATAAATCACTATTAAGTTTCCTTATGGCCTCATCAACATCCGAAGGCTTACATGATATATATAGTTGCGTATCGTCCGCATATATATGAAACTGACAGTACTCTATATGCCGCTTAATATCCGCTGAATACAAAACGAATAACAGCGGCCCTAAAATGGATCCTAGAGGAACCCCATTCTCGACTGGCAATATGTCGGATAACAACGTCGAACCATCATCGCGAGAAATCTTAGTGTACTGCCGGCGATTACTAAGATAGCTGTGAAACCAGAGAATAGATTTTTTATCAAAACCATAAAAATTCATTTTTGACAGAAGAAGATTTGTATTTATTGAGTCAAATGCCCTAGAAAAATCTAATAGAACTAACAAGGTACACATGCCTTCATCTTGCGCGCAGAGAATATTATCCGTTACATCTAAAAGTGCAGTTACTGTGCTGTGTCCCCTTCTAAATCCTGACTGTACTTCCGGCAATATGCAGTTACTTTCTAGGTATTCGGTTACTTGACTATAGACCACCTTCTCCAATACTTTTGACAAGCAGGGCAAAATACTGATCGGGCGCAAATCTTTTGGCTCAGTAGGGTTAGATATTTTAGGCAATGGCTGTACGCTTGCTAGCTTCCACATATCTGGGAAAGTTGACGTTTCTAGCGAGGTATTAACGATACATGTTACTAAATCAAGTGTTTCGGGCAGTGTTAACATGAGCAAGTTTAGCGTTATGTGGTCACTACCTACAGCATTTGATTTCAAACGGCTGATAATTTTACCAATTCTATCCAAAGTTACCGGTTGCAATTGAAAGACCACTTCACTAAAAGTGTGATACTCAAAATATGTTAGGTGCGAGATATCTATAACAGTAGTGCCTGGTACGTCTAAAAAATGTGTGTTGATAACGTTAGGGTCATTTAAATGTGGAGGTAGCTCAGCGACATGTTTACTACCATAACTATGTAGGTATGTACTTACCATGGATGATTCTCCTCTCATGGATGGGTCACCTCCCATGGATGGGTCACTTCCCATGGATGAGTCCCCTCCCATGGATGAGTCACTTCCCATGGATGAGTCCCCTCCCATGGATGAGTCACTTCCCATGGATGGGTCACCTCCCATGGATGGTTCATTTCCCATGGATGAGTAACTTCCCATGGATGATTCTCCTCCCATGGATGGGTCACCTCCCATGGATGGGTCACTTCCCATGGATGAGTCCCCTCCCATGGATGAGTCACTTCCCACGGATGGGTCACCTCCCATGGATGGGTCACTTCCCATGGATGAGTCACTTCTCATGGATGGTTCACTTCCCATGGATTGGTCACTTCCCATGGATGAGTTTCCTCCGTTAGATGGGTCACCTCCCATGGATGGGTCACCTCCCATGGATGGGTCACTTCCCATGGATGAGAGTCCTCCCATGGATGGGTCACATCCCATGGATGGGTCACCTCCCATGGATGGTTCACTTCCCATGGATGGTTCACTTCCCATGGATTGGTCACTTCCCATGGATGAGTTTCCACCGTTGGATGGGTCACCTGCCATGGATGGGTCACCTCCCATTGATGGGTCACTTCCCATGGATGAGTCTCCTCCCATGGATGGGTCACTTCCCATGGATGGGTCACTTCCCATGGATGATTCTCCTCCCATGGATGGGTCACCTCCCATGGATGGGTCACTTCCTATGGATGAGTCCCCTCCCATGGATGAGTCACTTCCCATGGATGGGTCACCTCCCATGGTAGGTCACTTCCCATGGATGAGTCACTTCCCATGGATGGTTCACTTCCCATGGATTGGTCACTTCCCATGGATGAGTCTCCTCCCATGGATGGGTCACCTCCCATGGATGGGTCACTTCCCATGGATGAGTCTCCTCCCATGGATGGGTCACCTCCCATGGATGGGTCACTTCCCATGGATGAGTCTCCTCCCATGGATGGGTCACCTCCCATGGCTTAGTCACCTCCCATGGATGGGTCACTTCCCATGGATGGGTCACCTCCCATGGATGGGACACTTCCCATGGATGAGTGTCCTCCCATGGATGGGTCACCTCCCATGGATGGGTCACCTCCCATGGCTGGGTCACTTCCCATGGATGGGTCACATCCCATGGATGAGTCCCCTCCCATGGATGAGTCACTTCCCATGGATGGTTCACTTCCCATGGATGGTTCACTTCCCATGGATGGTTCACTTCCCATGGATTGGTCACTTCCCATGGATGAGTGTCCTCCCATGGATGGGTCACATCCCATGGATGGGTCACCTCCCATGGATGAGTCACCTCCCATGGCTGGGTCACTTCCCATGGATGGGTCACATCCCATGGATGAGTCCCCTCCCATGGATGAGTCACTTCCCATGGATGGGTCACCTCCCATGGATGGTTCACTTCCCATGGATGGTTCACTTCCCATGGATTGGTCAATTCCCATGGATGAGTTTCCTCCGTTGGATGGGTCACCTGCCATGGATGGGTCACCTCCCATTGATGGGTTACTTCCCATGGATGAGTCTCCTCCCATGGATGGGTCACTTCCCATGGATGGGTCACTTCCCATGGATGATTCTCCTCCCATGGATGGGTCACCTCCCATGGATGGGTCACTTCCCATGGATGAGTCCCCTCCCATGGATGAGTAACTTCCCATGGATGGGTCACCTCCCATGGATGGGTCACTTCCCATGGATGAGTCACTTCCCATGGATGGTTCACTTCCCATGGATTGGTCACTTCCCATGGATGAGTCTCCTCCCATGGATGGGTCACCTCCCATGGATGGGTCACTTCCCATGGATGAGTCACCTCCCATGGATGGGTCACTTCCCATGGATGAGTGTCCTCCCATGGATGGGTCACATCCCATGGATGGGTCACCTCCCATGGATGGGTCACCTCCCATGGATGGTTCATTTCCCATGGATGAGTCTCTTCCCATGGATGGTTCACTTCCCATGGATGGTTCACTTCCCATGGATGGGTCACATCCCATTGCTGAGTCTCCTCCCATGGATGGGTCACTTCCAATGGATGGGTCTCCCCATGGATGGGTCACCTCCCATGGATTGGTCACTTCCCATGGATGATTCTCCTCCCATGGATGGGTCACCACCCATGGATGGGTCTCCCCATGGATGAGTCTCCTCCCATGGATTAATCACTTCCCATGGATGGGTCACGTCCCATGGATGGGTCACCTCCCATGGATGGGTCACTTCCCATGGATGAGTGTCCTCCTATGGATGGGTCACATCCCATGGATGGGTCACCTCCCATGGATGGTTCACTTCCCATGGATGGTTCACTTCCCATGGATTGGTCACTTCCCATGGATGAGTTTCCTCCGTTGGATGGGTCACCTGCCATGGATGGGTCACCTCCCATTGATGGGTCACTTCCCATGGATGAGTCTCCTCCCATGGATGGGTCACTTCCCATGGATGGGTCACTTCCCATGGATGATTCTCCTCCAATGGATGGGTCACCTCCCATGGATGGGTCACTTCCCATGGATGAGTCCCCTCCCATGAATGAGTCACTTCCCATGGATGGGTCACCTCCCATAAATGGGTCACTTCCCATGGATGAGTCACTTCCCATGGATTGTTCACTTCCCATGGATTGGTCACTTCCCATGGATGAGTCTCCTCCCATGGATGGGTCACCTCCCATGGATGGGTCACTTCCCATGGATGAGTCTCCTCCCATGGATGGGTCACCTCCCATGGATAAGTCACTTCCCATGGATGAGTCACTTCCATGGATGGTTCACTTCCCATGGATGGTTCGCTTCCCATGGATTGGTCACTTCCCATGGATGAGTTTCCTCCGTTGGATGGGTCACCTGCCATGGATGGGTCACCTCCTATTGATGGGTTACTTCCCATGGATGAGTCTCCTCCCATGGATAGGTCACTTCCCATGGATGGGTCACTTCCCATGGATGATTCTCCTCCCATGGATGAGTCTCCTCCCATGGATGGGTCACTTCCCATGGATGGGTCACTTCCCATGGATGAGTCTCCTCCCATGGATGGATCAACTCCCATGGATAAGTCACTTCCCATGGATGAGTCACTTCCATGGTTGGGTCTCCCCATGAATGAGTCTCCTCCCATGGATGAGTCACCTCCCATGGATGGGTCACTTCCCATGGATGGGTCACCTCCCATGGATGGGTCTCCCCATGGATGAGCCTCCTCCCATTGATGGGTCACTTCCCATGGATGAGTCTCCTCCCATGGATGGGTCACTTCCCATGGATGAGTCTCTTCCCATGGATGGGTCACCTCCCATGGATGGGTCTCCCCATGGATGAGTCTCCTGCCATGTATGGGTCACTTCCCATGGATGAATCTCCTCCCATGGATGGGTCACCAGCCATGGATGGGACTCCCCATGGACGAGTTTCCCATGGATGGGTCACCTCTCATGGATGGGTCTCCCCATGGATGAGTCTCCTCCCATGGATGGGTCACTTCCCATGGATGCAACTCCTCCCATTGATGAATCTACCCCCATAGATGAATCTCCTCCCATGGATGGCTCACCTCCCATGGATGGGTCACTTCCCATGGATGATTCTCCTCCCATGGATGGGTCACCACCCATGGATGGGTCTCCCCATGGATGAGTCTCCTCCCATGGATTAATCACTTCCCATGGATGAGTCACTTCCCATGGATGGTTCACTTCCCATGGATGGTTCATTTCCCATGGATTGGTCACTTCCCATGGATGAGTTTCCTCCGTTGGATGGGTCACCTGCCATGGATGGGTCACCTCCCATGGATGGGTCACTTCCCATGGATGAGTCTCCTCCCATGGATGGGTCACTTCCCATGGATGGGTCACTTCCCATGGATGGGTCACTTCCCATGGATGGGTCACATCCCATGGCTGAGTCTCCTCCCATGGATGGGTCACTTTCAATGGATGGGTCTCCCCATGGATGAGTCTCCTCCCATGGATGGGTCACTTCCCATGGATGCAACTCTTCCCATTGATGAATCTACCCCCATAGATGAATCTCCTCCCATGGATGGGTCACTTCCCATGAATGGGTCACTTCCCATGGATGATTCTCCTCCAATGGATGGGTCACCTCCCATGGATGGGTCACTTCCCATGGATGAGTCCCCTCCCATGAATGAGTCACTTCCCATGGATGGGTCACCTCCCATGGATGGGTCACTTCCCATGGATGAGTCACTTCCCATGGATGGTTCACTTCCCATGGATTGGTCACTTCCCATGGATGAGTCTCCTCCCATGGATGGGTAACCTCCCATGGATGGGTCACTTCCCATGGATGAGTCTCCTCCCATGGATGGGTCACCTCCCATGGATGGGTCACTTCCCATGGATGATTCTCCTCCCATGGATGGGTCACCACCCATGGATGGGTCTCCCCATGGATGAGTCTCCTCCCATGGATTAATCACTTCCCATGGATGGGTCACGTCCCATGGATGGGTCACCTCCCATGGATGGGTCACTTCCCATGGATGAGTGTCCTCCCATGGATGGGTCACATCCCATGGATGGGTCATCTCCCATGGATGGTTCACTTCCCATGGATGGTTCACTTCCCATGGATTGGTCACTTCCCATGGATGAGTTTCCTCCGTTGGATGGGTCACGTGCCATGGATGGGTCACCTCCCATTGATGGGTCACTTCCCATGGATGAGTCTCCTCCAATGGATGGGTCACTGTCCATGGATGGGTCACCTCCCATGGATGGTTCACTTCCCATGGATTGGTCACTTCTCATGGATGAGTTTCCTCCGTTGGATGGGTCACCTGCCATGGATGGGTCACCTCCCATGGATGGGTCACTTCCCATGGATGGTTCACTTCCCATGGATTGGTCACTTCCCATGGATGAGTTTCCTCCATTGGATGGGTCACCTGCCATGGATGGGTCACCTCCCATTGATGGGTCACTTCCCATGGATGAGTCTCCTCCCATGGATGGGTCACTTCCCATGGATGGGTCACTTCCCATGGATGGGTCACTTCCCATGGATGGGTCACATCCCATGGCTTAGTCTCCTCCCATGGATGGGTCACTTCCAATGGATGGGTCTCCCCATGGATTAGTTTCCTCCCATGGATGGGTCACTTCCCATGGATGCAACTCCTCCCATTGATGAATCTACCCCCATAGATGAATCTCCTCCCTTGGATGGTTCACTTCCCATGGATGGTTCACTTCCCATGGATTGGTCACTTCCCATGGATGAGTTTTCTCCGTTAGATGGGTCACCTCCCATGGATGGGTCACCTCCCATGGATGGGTCACTTCCCATGGATGAGTCTCCTCCCATGGATGGGTCACTTCCCATGGATGGGTCACTTCCCATGGATGAGTCTCCTCCCATGGATGGATCAACTCCCATGGATTAGTCACTTCCCATGGATGAGTCACTTCCATGGATGGGTCTCCCCATGAATGAGTCTCCTCCCATGGATGAGTCACCTCCCATGGATGGGTCACTTCCCATGGATGGGTCACCTCCCATGGATGGGTCTCCCCATGGATGAGTCTCCTCCCATTGATGGGTCACTTCCCATGGATGAGTCTCCTCCCATGGATGGGTCACTTCCCATGGATTTGTCTCCTGCCATGGATGGGTCACCTCCCATGGATGGGTCTCCCCATGGATGAGTCTCCTGCCATGGATGGGTCACCAGCCATGGATGGGACTCCCCATGGACGAGTTTCCCATGGATGGGTCACCTCTCATGGATGGGTCTCCCCATAGATGAGTCTCCTCCCATGTATGGGTAACTTCCCATGGATGAATCTCCTCCCATGGATGGGTCACTTCCCATGGATAGGTCTCCCCATGGACGATTTTCCTATGCAATGATCACCTCCCATGGATGGGTCACATCCCATGGATAGGTCTCCCCATGGACGAGTTTCCTATGGATGGGTCACCTCCCATGGATGGGTCACATCCCATGGATGGGTCACCTCCCATGGATGGGTCACTTCCCATGGATGAGTCTCCTCCCATGGATGGGTCACTTCCCATGGATGGGTCACTTCCCATGGATGGGTCACATCCCATGGCAGAGTCTCCTCCCATGGATGGGTCACTTCCAATGGATGGGTCTTCCCATGGATAAGTCTCCTCCCATGGATGGGTCACTTCCCATGGATGCAACTCCTCCCATTGATGAATCTACCCCCATAGATGAATCTCCTCCCATGGATGGCTCACCTCCCATGGATGGGTCACTTCCCATGGATGATTCTCCTCCCATGGATGGGTCACCACCCATGGATGGGTCTCCCCATGGATGAGTCTCCTCCCATGGATTAATCACTTCCCATGGATGGGTCACGTCCCATGGATGGGTCACCTCCCATGGATGGGTCACTTCCCATGGATGAGTGTCCTCCCATGGATGGGTCACATCCCATGGATGGGTCACCTCCCATGGATGGTTCACTTCCCATGGATGGTTCACTTCCCATGGATTGGTCACTTCCCATGGATGAGTTTCCTCCGTTGGATGGGTCACCTGCCATGGATGGGTCACCTCCCATTGATGGGTCACTTCCCATGGATGAGTCTACTCCCATGGATGGGTCACTTCCCATGGATGATTCTCCTCCCATGGATGGGTCACCTCCCATGGATGGGTCACTTCCCATGGATGATTCCCCTCCCATGGATGAGTCACTTCCCATGGATGGGTCACCTCCCATGGATGGGTCACTTCCCATGGATGAGTCACTTCCCATGGATGGTTCACTTCCCATGGATTGGTCACTTCCCATGGATGAGTCTCCTCCCATGGATGGGTCACCTCCCATGGATGGGTCACTTCCCATGGATGAGTCTCCTCTCATGGATGGGCCACCTACCATGGATAAATCACTTCCCATGGATGAGTCACTTCCATGGATGGGTCTCCCCATGGATGAGTCTCCTCCCATGGATTAGTCACTTCCCATGGATGAGTCCCCTCCCATGGATGAGTCACTTCCCATGGATGGGTCACCTCCCATGGATGGGTCACTTCCCATGGATGAGTCACTTCCCATGGATGGTTCACTTCCCATGGATTGGTCACTTCCCATGGATGAGTCTCCTCCCATGGATGGGTCACCTCCCATGGATGGGTCACTTCCCATGGATGAGTCTCCTCCCATGGATGGGTCACCTCCCATGGCTTAGTCACCTCCCATGGATGGGTCACTTCCCATGGATGGGTCACCTCCCATGGATATGTCACTTCCCATGGATGAGTGTCCTCCCATGGATGGGTCACCTCCTATGGATGGGTCACCTCCCATGGCTGGGTCACTTCCCATGGATGGGTCACATCCCATGGATGAGTCCCCTCCCATGGATGAGTCACTTCCCATGGATGGGTCACCTCCCATGGATGGTTCATTTCCCATGGATGAGTCACTTCCCATGGATGGTTCACTTCCCATGGATGGTTCACTTCCCATGGATGGTTCACTTCCCATGGATTGGTCACTTCCCATGGATGAGTGTCCTCCCATGGATGGGTCACATCCCATGGATGGGTCACCTCCCATGGATGAGTCACCTCCCATGGCTGGGTCACTTCCCATGGATGGGTCACATCCCATGGATGAGTCCCCTCCCATGGATGAGTCACTTCCCATGGATGGGTCACCTCCCATGGATGGTTCACTTCCCATGGATGGTTCACTTCCCATGGATTGGTCACTCCCCATGGATGAGTTTCCTCCGTTGGATGGGTCACCTGCCATGGATGGGTCACCTCCCATTGATGGGTTACTTCCCATGGATGAGTCTCCTCCCATGGATGGGTCACTTCCCATGGATGGGTCACTTACC
The DNA here is from genome assembly GCA_951392215.1 of Epirrita christyi. Classification (NCBI taxonomy): domain Eukaryota; kingdom Metazoa; phylum Arthropoda; class Insecta; order Lepidoptera; family Geometridae; genus Epirrita; species Epirrita christyi. The sequence continues at coordinate 4,695,097 of OX595858.1, read as the reverse complement.
ATGGATGATTCTCCTCTCATGGATGGGTCACCTCCCATGGATAGGTCACTTCCCATGGATGAGTACCCTCCCATGGATGAGTCACTTCCCATGGATGGGTCACCTCCCATGGATGGGTCACTTCCCATGGATGAGTCACTTCCCATGGATGGTTCACTTCCCATGGATTGGTCACTTCCCATGGATGAGTCTCCTCCCATGGATGGGTCACCTCCCATGGATGGGTCACTTCCCATGGATGAGTGTCCTCCCATGGATGGGTCACATCCCATGGATGGGTCACCTCCCATGGATGGTTCACTTCCCATGGATGGTTCACTTCCCATGGATTGGTCACTTCCCATGGATGAGTTTCCTCCGTTGGATGGGTCACCTGCCATGGATGGGTCACCTCCCATTGATGGGTCACTTCCCATGGATGAGTCTACTCCCATGGATGGGTCACTTCCCATGGATGATTCTCCTCCCATGGATGGGTCACCTCCCATGGATGGGTCACTTCCCATGGATGAGTCCCCTCCCATGGATGAGTCACTTCCCATGGATGGGTCACCTCCCATGGATGGGTCACTTCCCATGGATGAGTCACTTCCCATGGATGGTTCACTTCCCATGGATTGGTCACTTCCCATGGATGAGTCTCCTCCCATGGATGGGTCACCTCCCATGGATGGGTCACTTCCCATGGATGAGTCTCCTCTCATGGATGGGTCACCTACCATGGATAAGTCACTTCCCATGGATGAGTCACTTCCATGGATGGGTCTCCCCATGGATGAGTCTCCTCCCATGGATTAGTCACTTCCCATGGATGAGTCCCCTCCCATGGATGAGTCACTTCCCATGGATGGGTCACCTCCCATGGATGGGTCACTTCCCATGGATGAGTCACTTCCCATGGATGGTTCACTTCCCATGGATTGGTCACTTCCCATGGATGAGTCTCCTCCCATGGATGGGTCACCTCCCATGGATGGGTCACTTCCCATGGATGAGTCTCCTCCCATGGATGGGTCACCTCCCATGGCTTAGTCACCTCCCATGGATGGGTCACCTCCCATGGATATGTCACTTCCCATGGATGAGTGTCCTCCCATGGATGGGTCACCTCCTATGGATGGGTCACCTCCCATGGCTGGGTCACTTCCCATGGATGGGTCACATCCCATGGATGAGTCCCCTCCCATGGATGAGTCACTTCCCATGGATGGGTCACCTCCCATGGATGGTTCATTTCCCATGGATGAGTCACTTCCCATGGATGGTTCACTTCCCATGGATGGTTCACTTCCCATGGATGGTTCACTTCCCATGGATTGGTCACTTCCCATGGATGAGTGTCCTCCCATGGATGGGTCACATCCCATGGATGGGTCACCTCCCATGGATGAGTCACCTCCCATGGCTGGGTCACTTCCCATGGATGGGTCACATCCCATGGATGAGTCCCCTCCCATGGATGAGTCACTTCCCATGGATGGGTCACCTCCCATGGATGGTTCACTTCCCATGGATGGTTCACTTCCCATGGATTGGTCACTCCCCATGGATGAGTTTCCTCCGTTGGATGGGTCACCTGCAATGGATGGGTCACCTCCCATTGATGGGTTACTTCCCATGGATGAGTCTCCTCCCATGGATGGGTCACTTCCCATGGATGGGTCACTTACCATGGATGATTCTTTTCTCATGGATGGGTCACCTCCCATGGATAGGTCACTTCCCATGGATGAGTCCCCTCCCATGGATGAGTCACTTCCCATGGATGGGTCACCTCCCATGGATGGGTCACTTCCCATGGATGAGTCACTTCCCATGGATGGTTCACTTCCCATGGATTGGTCACTTCCCATGGATGAGTCTCCTCCCATGGATGGGTCACCTCCCATGGATGGGTCACTTCCCATGGATGAGTGTCCTCCCATGGATGGGTCACATCCCATGGATGGGTCACCTCCCATGGATGGTTCACTTCCCATGGATGGTTCACTTCCCATGGATTGGTCACTTCCCATGGATGAGTTTCCTCCGTTGGATGGGTCACCTGCCATGGATGGGTCACCTCCCATTGATGGGTCACTTCCCATGGATGAGTCTACTCCCATGGATGGGTCACTTCCCATGGATGATTCTCCTCCCATGGATGGGTCACCTCCCATGGATGGGTCACTTCCCATGGATGAGTCCCTTCCCATGGATGAGTCACTTCCCAAGGATGGGTCACCTCCCATGGATGGGTCACTTCCCATGGATGAGTCACTTCCCATGGATGGTTCACTTCCCATGGATTGGTCACTTCCCATGGATGAGTCTCCTCCCATGGATGGGTCACCTCCCATGGATGGGTCACTTCCCATGGATGAGTCTCTTCTCATGGATGGGTCACCTACCATGGATAAGTCACTTCCCATGGATGAGTCACTTCCATGGATGGGTCTCCCCATGGATGAGTCTCCTCCCATGGATTAGTCACTTCCCATGGATGAGTCCCCTCCCATGGATGAGTCACTTCCCATGGATGGGTCACCTCCCATGGATGGGTCACTTCCCATGGATGAGTCACTTCCCATGGATGGTTCACTTCCCATGGATTGGTCACTTCCCATGGATGAGTCTCCTCCCATGGATGGGTCACCTCCCATGGATGGGTCACTTCCCATGGATGAGTCTCCTCCCATGGATGGGTCACCTCCCATGGCTTAGTCACCTCCCATGGATGGGTCACTTCCCATGGATGGGTCACCTCCCATGGATATGTCACTTCCCATGGATGAGTCCCCTCCCATGGATGAGTCACTTCCCATGGATGGGTCACCTCCCATGGATGGTTCATTTCCCATGGATGAGTCACTTCCCATGGATGGTTCACTTCCCATGGATGGTTCACTTCCCATGGATGGTTCACTTCCCATGGATTGGTCACTTCCCATGGATGAGTGTCCTCCCATGGATGGGTCACATCCCATGGATGGGTCACCTCCCATGGATGAGTCACCTCCCATGGCTGGGTCACTTCCCATGGATGGGTCACATCCCATGGATGAGTCCCCTCCCATGGATGAGTCACTTCCCATGGATGGGTCACCTCCCATGGATGGTTCACTTCCCATGGATGGTTCACTTCCCATGGATTGGTCACTCCCCATGGATGAGTTTCCTCCGTTGGATGGGTCACCTGCAATGGATGGGTCACCTCCCATTGATGGGTTACTTCCCATGGATGAGTCTCCTCCCATGGATGGGTCACTTCCCATGGATGGGTCACTTACCATGGATGATTCTTTTCTCATGGATGGGTCACCTCCCATGGATAGGTCACTTCCCATGGATGAGTCCCCTCCCATGGATGAGTCACTTCCCATGGATGGGTCACCTCCCATGGATGGGTCACTTCCCATGGATGAGTCACTTCCCATGGATGGTTCACTTCCCATGGATTGGTCACTTCCCATGGATGAGTCTCCTCCCATGGATGGGTCACCTCCCATGGATGGGTCACTTCCCATGGATGAGTGTCCTCCCATGGATGGGTCACATCCCATGGATGGGTCACCTCCCATGGATGGTTCACTTCCCATGGATGGTTCACTTCCCATGGATTGGTCACTTCCCATGGATGAGTTTCCTCCGTTGGATGGGTCACCTGCCATGGATGGGTCACCTCCCATTGATGGGTCACTTCCCATGGATGAGTCTACTCCCATGGATGGGTCACTTCCCATGGATGATTCTCCTCCCATGGATGGGTCACCTCCCATGGATGGGTCACTTCCCATGGATGAGACCCTTCCCATGGATGAGTCACTTCCCAAGGATGGGTCACCTCCCATGGATGGGTCACTTCCCATGGATGAGTCACTTCCCATGGATGGTTCACTTCCCATGGATTGGTCACTTCCCATGGATGAGTCTCCTCCCATGGATGGGTCACCTCCCATGGATGGGTCACTTCCCATGGATGAGTCTCTTCTCATGGATGGGTCACCTACCATGGATAAGTCACTTCCCATGGATGAGTCACTTCCATGGATGGGTCTCCCCATGGATGAGTCTCCTCCCAAGGATTAGTCACTTCCCATGGATGAGTCCCCTCCCATGGATGAGTCACTTCCCATGGATGGGTCACCTCCCATGGATGGGTCACTTCCCATGGATGAGTCACTTCCCATGGATGGTTCACTTCCCATGGATTGGTCACTTCCCATGGATGAGTCTCCTCCCATGGATGGGTCACCTCCCATGGATGGGTCACTTCCCATGGATGAGTCTCCTCCCATGGATGGGTCACCTCCCATGGCTTAGTCACCTCCCATGGATGGGTCACTTCCCATGGATGGGTCACCTCCCATGGATATGTCACTTCCCATGGATGAGTTTCCTCCCATGGATGGGTCACCTCCTATGGATGGGTCACCTCCCATGGCTGGGTCACTTCCCATGGATGGGTCACATCCCATGGATGAGTCCCCTCCCATGGATGAGTCACTTCCCATGGATGGGTCACCTCCCATGGATGGTTCATTTCCCATGGATGAGTCACTTCCCATGGATGGTTCACTTCCCATGGATGGTTCACTTCCCATGGATGGTTCACTTCCCATGGATTGGTCACTTCCCATGGATGAGTGTCCTCCCATGGATGGGTCACATCCCATGGATGGGTCACCTCCCATGGATGAGTCACCTCCCATGGCTGGGTCACTTCCCATGGATGGGTCACATCCCATGGATGAGTCCCCTCCCATGGATGAGTCACTTCCCATGGATGGGTCACCTCCCATGGATGGTTCACTTCCCATGGATGGTTCACTTCCCATGGATTGGTCACTCCCCATGGATGAGTTTCCTCCGTTGGATGGGTCACCTGCCATGGATGGGTCACCTCCCATTGATGGGTTACTTCCCATGGATGAGTCTCCTCCCATGGATGGGTCACTTCCCATGGATGGGTCACTTACCATGGATGATTCTCCTCTCATGGATGGGTCACCTCCCATGGATGGGTCACTTCCCATGGATGAGTCCCCTCCCATGGATGAGTCACTTCCCATGGATGGGTCACCTCCCATGGATGGGTCACTTCCCATGGATGAGTCACTTCCCATGGATGGTTCACTTCCCATGGATTGGTCACTTCCCATGGATGAGTCTCCTCCCATGGATGGGTCACCTCCCATGGATGGGTCACTTCCCATGGATGAGTCACCTCCCATGGATGAGTCACCTCCCATGGATGGGTCACTTCCCATGGATGAGTGTCCTCCCATGGATGGGTCACCTCCCATGGATGGGTCACCTCCCATGGATGGTTCATTTCCCATGGATGAGTCTCTTCCCATGGATTGTTCACTTCCCATGGATGGTTCACTTCCCATGGATGGGTCACATCCCATTGCTGAGTCTCCTCCCATGGATGGGTCACTTCCAATGGATGGGTCTCCCCATGGATGGGTCACCTCCCATGAATGGGTCACTTCCCATGGATGATTCTCCTCCCATGGATGGGTCACCATCCATGGATGGGTCTCCCCATGGATGAGTCTCCTCCCATGGATTAATCACTTCCCATTGATGGGTCACGTCCCATGGATGGGTCACCTCCCATGGATGGGTCACTTCCCATGGATGAGTGTCCTCCCATGGATTGGTCACATCCCATGGATGGGTCACCTCCCATGGATGGTTCACTTCCCATGGATGGTTCACTTCCCATGGATTGGTCACTTCCCATGGATGAGTTTCCACCGTTGGATGGGTCACCTGCCATGGATGGGTCACCTCCCATTGATGGGTCACTTCCCATGGATGAGTCTCCTCCCATGGATGGGTCACTTCCCATGGATGATTCTCCTCCCATGGATGGGTCACCTCCCATGGATGGGTCACTTCCCATGGATGAGTCCCCTCCCATGGATGAGTCACTTCCCATGGACGGGTCACCTCCCATGGTAGGTCACTTCCCATGGATGAGTCACTTCCCATGGATGGTTCACTTCCCATGAATTGGTCACTTCCCATGGATGAGTCTCCTCCCATGGATGGGTCACCTCCCATGGATGGGTCACTTCCCATGGATGAGTCTCCTCCCATGGATGGGTCACCTCCCACGGATGGGTCACTTCCCATGGATGAGTCTCCTCCCATGGATGGGTCACCTCCCATGGCTTAGTCACCTCCCATGGATGGGTCACTTCCCATGGATGAGTGTCCTCCCATGGATGGGTCACCTCCCATGTATGGGTCACCTCCCATGGCTGGGTCACTTCCCATGGATGGGTCACATCCCATGGATGAGTCCCCTCCCATGGATGAGTCACTTCCCATGGATGGGTCACCTCCCATGGATGGTTCATTTCCCATGGATGAGTTACTTCCCATGGATGGTTCACTTCCCATGGATGGTTCACTTCCCATGGATGGTTCACTTCCCATGGATTGGTCACTTCCCATGGATGAGTGTCCTCCCATGGATGGGTCACATCCCATGGATGGGTCATCTCCCATGGATGAGTCACCTCCCATGGCTGGGTCACTTCCCATGGATGGGTCACATCCCATGGATGAGTCCCCTCCCATGGATGAGTCACTTCCCATGGATGGGTCACCTCCCATGGATGGTTCACTTCCCATGGATGGTTCGCTTCCCATGGATGGGTCACTTCCCATGGATTATTCTCCTCCCATGGATGGGTCACTTCCCATGGATGAGTCCCATCCCATGGATGAGTCACTTCCCATGGATGGGTCACCTCCCATGGATGGGTCACATCCCATGGCTGAGTCTCCTCCCATGGATGGGTCACTTTCAATGGATGGGTCTCCCCATGGATGAGTCTCCTCCCATGGATGGGTCACTTCCCATGGATGCAACTCCTTCCATTGATGAATCTACCCCCATAGATGAATCTCCTCCCATGGATGGGTCACCTCCCATGGATGGGTCACTTCCAATGGATGTTTCTCCTCCCATGGATGGGTCACCTCCCATGGATGGGTCACTTCCCATGGATGAGTCCCCTCCCATGGATGAGTCACTTCCTATGGATGGGTCACCTCCCATGGATGGGTCAACTCCCATGGATGAGTCACTTCCATAGATGGGTCTCCCCATGAATGAGTCTCCTCCCATGGATGAGTCACCTCCCATGGATGGGTCACTTCCCATGGATGGGTCACCTCCCATGGATGGGTCTCCCCATGGATGAGTCTCCTCCCATTGATGGGTAACTTCCCATGGATGAGTCTCCTCCCATGGATGGGTCACTTCCCATGGATGAGTCTCCTCTCATGGATGGGTCACCTCCCATGGATGGGTCTCCCCATGGATGAGTCTCCTCCCATGGATGGGTCACATCCCATGGATGGGTCACATCCCATGCTTGAGTCTCCCCATGGATGAGTCTCCTCCCATGGATGGTTCGCTTCCCATGGATGGGTCACTTCCCATGGATGAGTCTCCTCCCATGGATGGGTCACTTCCCATAGATGAGTCTCCTCCCATGGATGGGTCACCTCCCATGGATGGGTCACTTCCCATGGATGGTTCACTTCCCATGGATTGGTCACTTCCCATGGATGAGTTTCCTCCATTGGATGGGTCACCTGCCATGGATGGGTCACCCTTCCATTGATGGGTCACTTCCCATGGATGAGTCTCCTCCCATGGATGGGTCACTTCCCATGGATGGGTCACTTCCCATGGATGGGTCACTTCCCATGGATGGGTCATATCCCATGGCTGAGTCTCCTCCCATGGATGGGTCACTTCCCATGGATGCAACTCCTCCCATTGATGAATCTACCCCCATAGATGAATCTCCTCCCTTGGATGGGTCACCTCCCATGGATGGGTCACTTCCCATGGATGATTCTCCTCCCATGGATGGGTCACTTCCCATGGATGGTTCACTTCCCATGGATTGGTCACTTCCCATGGATGAGTGTCCTCCCATGGATGGGTCACATCCCATGGATGGGTCACCTCCCATGGATGAGTCACCTCCCATGGCTGGGTCACTTCCCATGGATGGGTCACATCCCATGGATGAGTCCCCTCCCATGGATGAGTCACTTCCCATGGATGGGTCACCTCCCATGGATGGTTCACTTCCCATGGATGGTTCACTTCCCATGGATTGGTCACTCCCCATGGATGAGTTTCCTCCGTTGGATGGGTCACCTGCCATGGATGGGTCACCTCCCATTGATGGGTTACTTCCCATGGATGAGTCTCCTCCCATGGATGGGTCACTTCCCATGGATGGGTCACTTACCATGGATGATTCTCCTCTCATGGATGGGTCACCTCCCATGGATGGGTCACTTCCCATGGATGAGTCCCCTCCCATGGATGAGTCACTTCCCATGGATGGGTCACCTCCCATGGATGGGTCACTTCCCATGGATGAGTCACTTCCCATGGATGGTTCACTTCCCATGGATTGGTCACTTCCCATGGATGAGTCTCCTCCCATGGATGGGTCACCTCCCATGGATGGGTCACTTCCCATGGATGAGTCACCTCCCATGGATGAGTCACCTCCCATGGATGGGTCACTTCCCATGGATGAGTGTCCTCCCATGGATGGGTCACCTCCCATGGATGGGTCACCTCCCATGGATGGTTCATTTCCCATGGATGAGTCTCTTCCCATGGATTGTTCACTTCCCATGGATGGTTCACTTCCCATGGATGGGTCACATCCCATTGCTGAGTCTCCTCCCATGGATGGGTCACTTCCAATGGATGGGTCTCCCCATGGATGGGTCACCTCCCATGAATGGGTCACTTCCCATGGATGATTCTCCTCCCATGGATGGGTCACCATCCATGGATGGGTCTCCCCATGGATGAGTCTCCTCCCATGGATTAATCACTTCCCATTGATGGGTCACGTCCCATGGATGGGTCACCTCCCATGGATGGGTCACTTCCCATGGATGAGTGTCCTCCCATGGATTGGTCACATCCCATGGATGGGTCACCTCCCATGGATGGTTCACTTCCCATGGATGGTTCACTTCCCATGGATTGGTCACTTCCCATGGATGAGTTTCCACCGTTGGATGGGTCACCTGCCATGGATGGGTCACCTCCCATTGATGGGTCACTTCCCATGGATGAGTCTCCTCCCATGGATGGGTCACTTCCCATGGATGATTCTCCTCCCATGGATGGGTCACCTCCCATGGATGGGTCACTTCCCATGGATGAGTCCCCTCCCATGGATGAGTCACTTCCCATGGACGGGTCACCTCCCATGGTAGGTCACTTCCCATGGATGAGTCACTTCCCATGGATGGTTCACTTCCCATGAATTGGTCACTTCCCATGGATGAGTCTCCTCCCATGGATGGGTCACCTCCCATGGATGGGTCACTTCCCATGGATGAGTCTCCTCCCATGGATGGGTCACCTCCCACGGATGGGTCACTTCCCATGGATGAGTCTCCTCCCATGGATGGGTCACCTCCCATGGCTTAGTCACCTCCCATGGATGGGTCACTTCCCATGGATGAGTGTCCTCCCATGGATGGGTCACCTCCCATGTATGGGTCACCTCCCATGGCTGGGTCACTTCCCATGGATGGGTCACATCCCATGGATGAGTCCCCTCCCATGGATGAGTCACTTCCCATGGATGGGTCACCTCCCATGGATGGTTCATTTCCCATGGATGAGTTACTTCCCATGGATGGTTCACTTCCCATGGATGGTTCACTTCCCATGGATGGTTCACTTCCCATGGATTGGTCACTTCCCATGGATGAGTGTCCTCCCATGGATGGGTCACATCCCATGGATGGGTCATCTCCCATGGATGAGTCACCTCCCATGGCTGGGTCACTTCCCATGGATGGGTCACATCCCATGGATGAGTCCCCTCCCATGGATGAGTCACTTCCCATGGATGGGTCACCTCCCATGGATGGTTCACTTCCCATGGATGGTTCGCTTCCCATGGATGGGTCACTTCCCATGGATGATTCTCCTCCCATGGATGGGTCACTTCCCATGGATGAGTCCCATCCCATGGATGAGTCACTTCCCATGGATGGGTCACCTCCCATGGATGGGTCACATCCCATGGCTGAGTCTCCTCCCATGGATGGGTCACTTTCAATGGATGGGTCTCCCCATGGATGAGTCTCCTCCCATGGATGGGTCACTTCCCATGGATGCAACTCCTTCCATTGATGAATCTACCCCCATAGATGAATCTCCTCCCATGGATGGGTCACCTCCCATGGATGGGTCACTTCCAATGGATGATTCTCCTCCCATGGATGGGTCACCTCCCATGGATGGGTCACTTCCCATGGATGAGTCCCCTCCCATGGATGAGTCACTTCCTATGGATGGGTCACCTCCCATGGATGGGTCAACTCCCATGGATGAGTCACTTCCCATGGATGAGTCACTTCCATAGATGGGTCTCCCCATGAATGAGTCTCCTCCCATGGATGAGTCACCTCCCATGGATGGGTCACTTCCCATGGATGGGTCACCTCCCATGGATGGGTCTCCCCATGGATGAGTCTCCTCCCATTGATGGGTAACTTCCCATGGATGAGTCTCCTCCCATGGATGGGTCACTTCCCATGGATGAGTCTCCTCTCATGGATGGGTCACCTCCCATGGATGGGTCTCCCCATGGATGAGTCTCCTCCCATGGATGGGTCACATCCCATGGATGGGTCACATCCCATGCTTGAGTCTCCCCATGGATGAGTCTCCTCCCATGGATGGTTCGCTTCCCATGGATGGGTCACTTCCCATGGATGAGTCTCCTCCCATGGATGGGTCACTTCCCATAGATGAGTCTCCTCCCATGGATGGGTCACCTCCCATGGATGGGTCACTTCCCATGGATGGTTCACTTCCCATGGATTGGTCACTTCCCATGGATGAGTTTCCTCCATTGGATGGGTCACCTGCCATGGATGGGTCACCCTTCCATTGATGGGTCACTTCCCATGGATGAGTCTCCTCCCATGGATGGGTCACTTCCCATGGATGGGTCACTTCCCATGGATGGGTCACTTCCCATGGATGGGTCATATCCCATGGCTGAGTCTCCTCCCATGGATGGGTCACTTCCCATGGATGCAACTCCTCCCATTGATGAATCTACCCCCATAGATGAATCTCCTCCCTTGGATGGGTCACCTCCCATGGATGGGTCACTTCCCATGGATGATTCTCCTCCCATGGATGGGTCACCTCCCATGGATGGGTCACTTCCCATGGATGAGTCCCCTCCCATGGATGAGTCACTTCCCACGGATGGGTCACCTCCCATGGATGGGTCACTTCCCATGGATGAGTCACTTCCCATGGATGGTTCACTTCCCATGGATTGGTCACTTCCCATGGATGAGTTTCCTCCGTTAGATGGGTCACCTCCCATGGATGGGTCACCTCCCATGGATGGGTCACTTCCCATGGATGAGTGTCCTCCCATGGATGGGTCACATCCCATGGATGGGTCACCTCCCATGGATGGTTCACTTCCCATGGATGGTTCACTTCCCATGGATTGGTCACTTCCCATGGATGAGTTTCCACCGTTGGATGGGTCACCTGCCATGGATGGGTCACCTCCCATTGATGGGTCACTTCCCATGGATGAGTCTCCTCCCATGGATGGGTCACTTCCCATGAATGGGTCACTTCCCATGGATGATTCTCCTCCCATGGATGGGTCACCTCCCATGGATGGGTCACTTCCCATGGATGAGTCCCCTCCCATGGATGAGTCACTTCCCATGGATGGGTCACCTCCCATGGTAGGTCACTTCCCATGGATGAGTCACTTCCCATGGATGGTTCACTTCCCATGGATTGGTCACTTCCCATGGATGAGTCTCCTCCCATGGATGGGTAACCTCCCATGGATGGGTCACTTCCCATGGATGAGTCTCCTCCCATGGATTGGTCACCTCCCATGGATGGGTCACTTCCCATGGATGAGTCTCCTCCCATGGATGGGTCACCTCCCATGGCTTAGTCACCTCCCATGGATGGGTCACTTCCCATGGATGGGTCACCTCCCATGGATGGGTCACTTCCCATGGATGAGTGTCCTCCCATGGATGGGTCACCTCCCATGGATGGGTCACCTCCCATGGCTGGGTCACTTCCCATGGATGGGTCACATCCCATGGATGAGTCCCCTCCCATGGATGAGTCACTTCCCATGGATGGGTCACCTCCCATGGATGGTTCACTTCCCATGGATGGTTCACTTCCCATGGATTGGTCACTTCCCATGGATGAGTGTCCTCCCATGGATGGGTCACATCCCATGGATGGGTCACCTCCCATGGATGAGTCACCTCCCATGGCTGGGTCACTTCCCATGGATGGGTCACATCCCATGGATGAGTCCCCTCCCATGGATGAGTCACTTCCCATGGATGGGTCACCTCCCATGGATGGTTCACTTCCCATGGATGGTTCACTTCCCATGGATTGGTCAATTCCCATGGATGAGTTTCCTCCGTTGGATGGGTCACCTGCCATGGATGGGTCACCTCCCATTGATGGGTTACTTCCCATGGATGAGTCTCCTCCCATGGATGGGTCACTTCCCATGGATGGGTCACTTCCCATGGATGATTCTCCTCCCATGGATGGGTCACCTCCCATGGATGGGTCACTTCCCATGGATGAGTCCCCTCCCATGGATGAGTCACTTCCCATGGATGGGTCACCTCCCATGGATGGGTCACTTCCCATGGATGAGTCACTTCCCATGGATGGTTCACTTCCCATGGATTGGTCACTTCCCATGGATGAGTCTCCTCCCATGGATGGGTCACCTCCCATGGATGGGTCACTTCCCATGGATGAGTCACCTCCCATGGATGGGTCACTTCCCATGGATGAGTGTCCTCCCATGGATGGGTCACATCCCATGGATGGGTCACCTCCCATGGATGGGTCACCTCCCATGGATGGTGTGATATATTGGATAGGACGTAAATAAAGCTACAACGATATGTGATACGAGTCTCCGTTTATTCCGACTGACAAGTCATCTCAATCTACCCACCACCATATTTTATAAGCTACCTACATTATTTATTCTAATACACTACACTCCTCTATACTTAATTATGACATAGGTTTAATTTTAGTATGTTAACTTTGGATACATATCAAATATGTTGGTTTGTTAAAGATCTCGGCGTATACACATTTGGCTATAGCGCATAAGTATGTAGCTACGTCTCCAAACCATACTAACAAAAGATAATAACTAACAAACTTAATTATAATAACTACTTATATACTAACAATTACAATCAACCTAATGACTGAACTAAATCTTATAATTAGGTTTATTCAGACGACATTTACGTATAGGCCGAGACTGCAGCAAGTCTTTATCCGGTGGCTGGTCTGGAAGAGGTTCACTAAGTTGTGGTTCAGCCGAGCAAGTAATCGTAGGCGAATCTGTCTGCTCAGACGTGTCCTCTTCCGTCATTTTACCAGGTTCCTCCACCTTCGGTTCACAACATACTGTGGTGTCACTAGGATCCGGGCAAACCAAGGAACTTCGTGTTCTACGCTTTATCTGGTCAATATGACGATGAACCTGATTACCCCCTTCACCTAATACCTTAAAATTGGAAGGACCTACTTGACTACCTATCCTTCCAGGTAACCACTTTTCCCCCTTTAAAAATTGTCGGTACCATACGTCGTCCCCGGGGTCAACCGCCCGCTCCGCGCCCCCGGCGCACTCGACCTGGCGTCGCTGCACCCGCCTCATCCGCGACTCCAAGTCTGGCTTCAACGTATCTAGCCGAGTTCGCAGAGGCCTACCTAACATTAACATGGCGGGACTTTCCCCCGTGGAAGCATGTTTCGTATTTCGATAAAATAATAAGAACGTGTGCAACGCCTTCATTACATTTTCTTTTTCAAAATCAGCCTTTTTAATTACGCGCTTCAACGTTTTAACTGCATTCTCGGCGGCTCCGTTGGATGCAGGATGATATGGCGCAGAAAACGTGTGTTCTACCGCATCGGACCCGAGAAACATCGCCAACTCGTTACTCGTAAACGGTGGCCCATTATCTGTAACTATCTGTTTCGGTACTCCCCACCTACTCCATAACTCCCTTAACCTGTCAATAGTGTGAGATGCCGCCGTACTAGGTACGTAAAAAATTTCAAGCCACTTGGACATAGCATCCACCACCACTAAATATGTCTTACCCAAAATGGGACCTAAAAAATCGAGATGAAGCCTCGACCAGGGTCGGCTCGGCCACGACCACGGACGCGGTGCCTGCCGCGGCGGCGCGTCCGCCTGCGCGGCGCACGTAGTGCAGGCGCGGCACATGCGCTCGACGGCCTCGTCGATGCCTGCCCACCATACGTAGCTACGTGCCAAAGCTTTGGATTTTACGATCCCCATATGGGGTTCGTGTAACATTTTTAATACCCTTTCCTTACACCTATCGGGAATCACTAACCGATGACCCCACATAATACAACCTAGCTCCTCGTAAAGCTCATTTCGCCTGTTATGATAGGGCTGCAGTCCTACGATCTCGCATTCCGCGGGCCACCCGTTCCGTATAAATCCTAGTACCCTACTTGTGATCGGGTCCCTAGCGGTGCTATTTTTAATCTCATTATAATCTAATAACATCGCCTCTTGGGCGTGATGTAAGTGAGTCTGCTCGGGTAACACGTCCAAAACCGGTTTACTATCTGGCAACGGCAAGCGAGACAGCCCGTCCGCACTATTATTGTCCGTTTTAACATATTCAATCTCGTAGGTATACGCGGATAAAATAATCGCCCATCTCTGCATCCTGCTTGCCGTCATCGTAGGAATACCGGTATTCGGTCCGAAAATCGACACTAGCGGTTTATGATCGGTCCTAAGGGTGAATCGCCTACCAAAAATGTATTGATGAAATTTTTTCATGGAAAATATTATAGCCAAGGCTTCCCTATGAATCTGAGAATAATTTTTCTCTGCGCTCGTCAGTGTACGAGACACGAACGCCACCGGCCGCTCCGAGCTATCTCCGCGGCTGCTCGGCTGGGACAGCACGCCGCCTAGTCCCGCCGCGCTCGCGTCGCACGTCACCACAAGGGGCTTACTTGGATCGTAATGCGCTAGAACTTTTGAACTTACTAAGTCTTCCTTTATTGATTTAAATGCCTGTTCACATTCCTTCGTCCAATTCCATTCGATACCTTTCTTCAAAAGATTGTAAAGCGGCACCAACCTCTGACTAAAATTACTTACAAACTTACCAAAAAAATTGGCAAGACCTAAAAACGATCTTAATTCTGGTACGTTTTGTGGACTTGAAATTTTTATTACTGCTTCTATTTTTAATGGATCCGCCTTAATGCCGTCTTTCGACAAAATGTAACCTAGGTACGTTACCTCCTGCACCAAAAAGACACATTTAGCTTTCTTTAACCTAAGACCGCTGTCCAGTAGCCGTTTGAAAACCGTTTCTAACGCTTCCAAGTGTTCCGTCTTTGTTTGCCCCCCAATAATTACGTCATCGATGAACACCGCTACATTTGGTATACCCTTAAGCAGGGTGGTCATAATTCGTTGAAATATCCCCGGACTGGAAGACAACCCATACACTAAGCGGTTGTACCTAAATAGGCCCCGATGGCTATTTATAACCGTGTACTTTTTAGATTCATCCAATTCTATTTGGTTATATGACTGGGATAAGTCTATTTTGCTAAAAAATTGAGCCCCATTTAAAGCTACTAGGACATCGTCTATTCTCGGAAGTGGAAAACGATCGACCAGTAAAGCGGGGTTCACCGTACCTTTGTAGTCTACACAGATCCTGAGCGTACCATCTGACTTGTTGACGGGAACAAGCGGTGAGGCCCAGTCGGAGCAGTCGACGGGCTCGATGACACCGGCGCGCAACATCTGGTCCAACTCCGCGTCTACGCGCTCGCGCAGCGCGAACGGCAGCGGCCGCGCGCGGTGGAAGACCGGCGCCGCCCCCTCACGCACCCGCAGCGTCGCCTTGCCCCCCGTGAACCTTCCCAGACTGCCATCGAATAACTGCTTATACTTGTCCGCCATTATACAAATCTCATTATTTATATGAACATTATTTACATGAACATTTTTAATATTCAAAAAATCGAGAGTGGGAATTTTTATTTTTAATTCTGTGAGCCACTGCCTGCCCAAAAGAGAAGTGGTGCCTCCATCGATTACAAAAAGTTCTAACTCTCTTGACATGCCCTGATGTTCCACTGAAGGTTTAATAAACCCTAATGGCCGAATCTGCGACCCATTATAAAATATTAAACATAAGTTGTATGGCTGTATACTAATATGCCTAAAATACCTATCGTACGTGCTTTTACTGATACATGATATAGGCGTGCCAGTATCTACTTCCATACGTATGACTTTACCATCAATGGTTAAAGGCAAACTCACCGCCTTATAGTCTCTCAAACACAGTTGATGTAGATAAAGTTCCTCTTCCGGCTCCTCATCTGATTCCGAACCGTCTCTGGCCGCCTGGCCGTAATGGAAGCCCCGATCGCGCCCTCCTGGACGCACTGCTCCGCTTGTTCCGCTAGGGCACACCCGCCGTAGATGACCCGGCCGCTTGCACCGGCTGCATGTATAGTCACGGAATCTACACTCATTGTAGCGATGACCCATCGCTCCGCAGCCTTGACAATTGCCCTGGCGACCCGCCACTGTCCCCGACGCCGCGCTGTGCTGACCCATACTGTGAGCCACCGCGAGCTGTGCCACCACCGCCGCCGACGCCGCGAGCTGTGCCACCACCGCCGCCGCCGCCGCGTATTACCCGAGCTCGGCTCGCGCGCGATCCCCGCGCGTTTAGAACATGTAAATCAACGCTGCCTCCGCCCGCGGTTCCCTGACCCTTGACTTCAACCGCAGCCGCATCGCGCTCCGCTGCCTCCAGTGAAATCGCCAGTTTTACCGCCCTTGAGTACGTTAAACTGTCATCCTCCGCAAACAACCGTTGCCTGATGACGTCACTTCTCAAACCACACACGAACTGGTCGCGCAAGTTATCTTCCAAATTTCCTTCGAATATGCAGTGTCGCGACAATTTTTTTAATTCAGCAAGGTAGTCTCCCGCGTTCTCATCTCCTTTTTGCCTCCGCTGGCGAAATCTATAGCGTTCCGCGAGCAATGACGGCCTAGGTTGAAGATGGTCACGCAACATGACCTTCGCTGCGCTGTAGGTCAACTCTGCCGGTTTCTTCGGGCTTGCCAAGTTTACAAGCAGCTCGTAAGCCTCGTCCCCCATCAACGATATCATCGTAGGCATTTTTAACTCGTCCTTGATGCCATTAGCTTGAAAGTACATGTCGAGTCGATCCACGTACGACATCCACGATCCCGTTTTTACATCGAACTCCCGAATTTTTCCGATCGACATGGTTTTTAATATTAATTATAGTTATTGCACGCACAGAAACCGATTAAACTCGTTCGCCAATGTGATATATTGGATAGGACGTAAATAAAGCTACAACGATATGTGATACGAGTCTCCGTTTATTCCGACTGACAAGTCATCTCAATCTACCCACCACCATATTTTATAAGCTACCTACATTATTTATTCTAATACACTACAGATGGTTCATTTCCCATGGATGAGTCTCTTCCCATGGATGGTTCACTTCCCATGGATGGTTCACTTCCCATGGATGGGTCACATCCCATTGCTGAGTCTCCTCCCATGGATGGGTCACTTCCAATGGATGGTCTCCCCATGGATGGGTCACCTCCCATGGATGGGTCACTTCCCATGGATGATTCTCCTCCCATGGATGGGTCACCACCCATGGATGGGTCTCCCCATGGATGAGTCTCCTCCCATGGATTAATCACTTCCCATGGATGGGTCACGTCCCATGGATGGGTCACCTCCCATGGATGGGTCACTTCCCATGGATGAGTGTCCTCCTATGGATGGGTCACATCCCATGGATGGGTCACCTCCCATGGATGGTTCACTTCCCATGGATGGTTCACTTCCCATGGATTGGTCACTTCCCATGGATGAGTTTCCTCCGTTGGATGGGTCACCTGCCATGGATGGGTCACCTCCCATTGATGGGTCACTTCCCATGGATGAGTCTCCTCCCATGGATGGGTCACTTCCCATGGATGGGTCACTTCCTATGGATGATTCTCCTCCAATGGATGGGTCACCTCCCATGGATGGGTCACTTCCCATGGATGAGTCCCCTCCCATGAATGAGTCACTTCCCATGGATGGGTCACCTCCCATAAATGGGTCACTTCCCATGGATGAGTCACTTCCCATGGATGGTTCACTTCCCATGGATTGGTCACTTCCCATGGATGAGTCTCCTCCCATGGATGGGTCACCTCCCATGGATGGGTCACTTCCCATGGATGAGTCTCCTCCCATGGATGGGTCACCTCCCATGGATAAGTCACTTCCCATGGATGAGTCACTTCCATGGATGGTTCACTTCCCATGGATGGTTCGCTTCCCATGGATTGGTCACTTCCCATGGATGAGTTTCCTCCGTTGGATGGGTCACCTGCCATGGATGGGTCACCTCCTATTGATGGGTTACTTCCCATGGATGAGTCTCCTCCCATGGATGGGTCACTTCCCATGGATGGGTCACTTCCCATGGATGATTCTCCTCCCATGGATGGGTCATCTCCCATGGATGGGTCACTTCCCATGGATGAGTCCCATCCCATGGATGAGTCACTTCCCATGGATGGGTCACCTCCCATGGATGGTTCACTTCCCATGGATGAGTCACTTCCCATGGATGGTTCACTTCCCATGGATTGGTCACTTCCCATGGATGAGTCTCCTCCCATGGATGGGTCACCTCCCATGGATGGGTCACTTCCCATGGAGGAGTCACCTCCCATGACTGGGTCACTTCCCATGGATGGGTCACATCCCATGGATGAGTCCCCTCCCTTGGATGGGTCACTTCCCATGGATGGGTCATCTCCCATGGATGGGTCATTTCCAATGGATGAGTCACTTCCCATGGATGGTTCACTTCGCATGGATGGTTCATTTCCCATGGATGGGTCACTTCCCATGGATGAGTCTCCTCCCATGGATGGGTCACTTCCCATGGATGGGTCACTTCCCATGGATGGGTCACATCCCATGGCTGAGTCTCCTCCCATGGATGGGTCACTTTCAATGGATGGGTCTCCCCATGGATGAGTCTCCTCCCATGGATGGGTCACTTCCCATGGATGCAACTCCTCCCATTGATGAATCTACCCCCATAGATTAATCTCCTCCCATGGATGGGTCACCTCCCATGGATGGGTCACTTCCAATGGATGATTCTCCTCCCATGGATGGGTCACCTCCCATGGATGGGTCACTTCCCATGGATGAGTCCCCTCCCATGGATGAGTCACTTCCTATGGATGGGTCACCTACCATGGATGGGTCACCTCCCATGGATGGGTCACTTCCCATGGATGAGTCCCCTCCCATGGATGAGTCACTTCCTATGGATGGGTCACCTCCCATGGATGGGTCACTTCCCATGGATAAGTCACTTCCCATGGATGGTTCACTTCCCATGGATTGGTCACTTCCCATGGATGAGTTTCCTCCGTTGGATGGGTCACCTCCCATGGATGGGTCACCTCCCTTGGATGGGTCACCTCCCATGGATGGGTCAACTCCCATGGATGAGTCACTTCCCATGGATGAGTCACTTCCATAGATGGGTCTCCCCATGAATGAGTCTCCTCCCATGGATGAGTCACCTCCCATGGATGGGTCACTTCTCATGGATGGGTCACTTCTCATGGATGGGTCACCTCCCATGGATGGGTCTCCCCATGGATGAGTCTCCTCCCATTGATGGGTAACTTCCCATGGATGAGTCTCCTCCCATGGATGGGTCACTTCCCATGGATGAGTCTCCTCTCATGGATGGGTCACCTCCCATGGATGGGTCTCCCCATGGATGAGTCTCCTCCCATGGATGGGTCACATCCCATGGATGGGTCACATCCCATGCTTGAGTCTCCCCATGGATGAGTCTCCTCCCATGGATGGTTCGCTTCCCATGGATGGGTCACTTCCCATGGATGAGTCTCCTCCCATGGATGGGTCACTTCCCATAGATGAGTCTCCTCCCATGGATGGGTCACCTCCCATGGATGGGTCACTTCCCATGGATGGTTCACTTCCCATGGATTGGTCACTTCCCATGGATGAGTTTCCTTCATTGGATGGGTCACCTGCCATGGATGGGTCACCCTTCCATTGATGGGTCACTTCCCATGGATGAGTCTCCTCCCATGGATGGGTCACTTCCCATGGATGGGTCACTTCCCATGGATGGGTCACTTCCCATGGATGGGTCACATCCCATGGCTGAGTCTCCTCCCATGGATGGGTCACTTCCAATGGATGGGTCTCCACATGGATGAGTCTCCTCCCATGGATGGGTCACTTCCCATGGATGCAACTCCTCCCATTGATGAATCTACCCCCATAGTTGAATCTCCTCCCTTGGATGGGTCACCTCCCATGGATGGGTCACTTCCCATGGATGATTCTCCTCCCATGGATGGGTCACCTCCCATGGATGGGTCACTTCCCATGGATAAGTCCCCTCCCATGGATGAGTCACTTCCCACGGATGGGTCACCTCCCATGGATGGGTCACTTCCCATGGATGAGTCACTTCCCATGGATGGTTCACTTCCCATGGATTGGTCACTTCCCATGGATGAGTTTCCTCCGTTAGATGGGTCACCTCCCATGGATGGGTCACCTCCCATGGATGGGTCACCTCCCATGGATGGGTCACTTCCCATGGATGAGTCTCCTCCCATGGATGGGTCACTTCCCATGGATGGGTCACTTCCCATGGATGAGTCTCCTCCCATGGATGGATCAACTCCCATGGATTAGTCACTTCCCATGGATGAGTCACTTCCATGGATGGGTCTCCCCATGAATGAGTCTCCTCCCATGGATGAGTCACCTCCCATGGATGGGTCACTTCCCATGGATGGGTCACCTCCCATGGATGGGTCTCCCCATGGATGAGTCTCCTCCCATTGATGGGTCACTTCCCATGGATGAGTCTCCTCCCATGGATGGGTCACTTCCCATGGATGAGTCTCCTCCCATGGATGGGTCACCTCCCATGGATGGGTCTCCCCATGGATGAGTCTCCTGCCATGTATGGGTCACTTCCCATGGATGAATCTCCTCCCATGGATGGGTCACCAGCCATGGATGGGACTCCCCATGGACGAGTTTCCCATGGATGGGTCACCTCTCATGGATGGGTCTCCCCATGGATGAGTCTCCTCCCTTGTATGGGTAACTTCCCATGGATGAATCTCCTCCCATGGATGGGTCACTACCCATGGATAGGTCTCCCCATGGACGAGTTTCCTATGCAATGATCACCTCCCATGGATGGGTCACATCCCATGGATAGGTCTCCCCATGGACGAGTTTCCTATGGATGGGTCACCTCCCATGGATGGGTCACATCCCATGGATGGGTCACCTCCCATGGATGGGTCACTTCCCATGGATGAGTCTCCTCCCATGGATGGGTCACATCCCATGGCTGAGTCTCCTCCCATGGATGGTTCACTTCCCATGGATTGGTCACTTCCCATGGATGAGTCTCCTCCCATGGATGGGTCACCTCCCATGGATGGGTCACTTCCCATGGATGAGTCACCTCCCATGGATGAGTCACCTCCCATGGATGGGTCACTTCCCATGGATGAGTGTCCTCCCATGGATGGGTCACCTCCCATGGATGGGTCACCTCCCATGGATGGTTAATTTCCCATGGATGAGTCTCTTCCCATGGATTGTTCACTTCCCATGGATGGTTCACTTCCCATGGATGGGTCACATCCCATTGCTGAGTCTCCTCCCATGGATGGGTCACTTCCAATGGATGGGTCTCCCCATGGATGGGTCACCTCCCATGAATGGGTCACTTCCCATGGATGATTCTCCTCCCATGGATGGGTCACCATCCATGGATGGGTCTCCCCATGGATGAGTCTCCTCCCATGGATTAATCACTTCCCATTGATGGGTCACGTCCCATGGATGGGTCACCTCCCATGGATGGGTCACTTCCCATGGATGAGTGTCCTCCCATGGATTGGTCACATCCCATGGATGGGTCACCTCCCATGGATGGTTCACTTCCCATGGATGGTTCACTTCCCATGGATTGGTCACTTCCCATGGATGAGTTTCCACCGTTGGATGGGTCACCTGCCATGGATGGGTCACCTCCCATTGATGGGTCACTTCCCATGGATGAGTCTCCTCCCATGGATGGGTCACTTCCCATGGATGGGTCACTTCCCATGGATGATTCTCCTCCCATGGAT
Source organism: Epirrita christyi (assembly GCA_951392215.1). Classification (NCBI taxonomy): domain Eukaryota; kingdom Metazoa; phylum Arthropoda; class Insecta; order Lepidoptera; family Geometridae; genus Epirrita; species Epirrita christyi. The sequence goes on along the minus strand of OX595858.1, from coordinate 4,672,667 downwards.
GGGTCACCTCCCATGGATGGGTCACTTCCCATGGATGAGTCCCCTCCCATGGATGAGTCACTTCCCATGGACGGGTCACCTCCCATGGTAGGTCACTTCCCATGGATGAGTCACTTCCCATGGATGGTTCACTTCCCATGAATTGGTCACTTCCCATGGATGAGTCTCCTCCCATGGATGGGTCACCTCCCATGGATGGGTCACTTCCCATGGATGAGTCTCCTCCCATGGATGGGTCACCTCCCACGGATGGGTCACTTCCCATGGATGAGTCTCCTCCCATGGATGGGTCACCTCCCATGGCTTAGTCACCTCCCATGGATGGGTCACTTCCCATGGATGAGTGTCCTCCCATGGATGGGTCACCTCCCATGTATGGGTCACCTCCCATGGCTGGGTCACTTCCCATGGATGGGTCACATCCCATGGATGAGTCCCCTCCCATGGATGAGTCACTTCCCATGGATGGGTCACCTCCCATGGATGGTTCATTTCCCATGGATGAGTTACTTCCCATGGATGGTTCACTTCCCATGGATGGTTCACTTCCCATGGATATTTCACTTCCCATGGATTGGTCACTTCCCATGGATGAGTGTCCTCCCATGGATGGGTCACATCCCATGGATGGGTCATCTCCCATGGATGAGTCACCTCCCATGGCTGGGTCACTTCCCATGGATGGGTCACATCCCATGGATGAGTCCCCTCCCATGGATGAGTCACTTCCCATGGATGGGTCACCTCCCATGGATGGTTCACTTCCCATGGATGGTTCGCTTCCCATGGATTGGTCACTTCCCATGGATGAGTTTCCTCCGTTGGATGGGTCACCTGCCATGGATGGGTCACCTCCTATTGATGGGTTACTTCCCATGGATGAGTCTCCTCCCATGGATGGGTCACTTCCCATGGATGGGTCACTTCCCATGGATGATTCTCCTCCCATGGATGGGTCACTTCCCATGGATGAGTCCCATCCCATGGATGAGTCACTTCCCATGGATGGGTCACCTCCCATGGATGGGTCACATCCCATGGCTGAGTCTCCTCCCATGGATGGGTCACTTTCAATGGATGGGTCTCCCCATGGATGAGTCTCCTCCCATGGATGGGTCACTTCCCATGGATGCAACTCCTCCCATTGATGAATCTACCCCCATAGATGAATCTCCTCCCATGGATGGGTCACCTCCCATGGATGGGTCACTTCCAATGGATGATTCTCCTCCCATGGATGGGTCACCTCCCATGGATGGGTCACTTCCCATGGATGAGTCCCCTCCCATGGATGAGTCACTTCCTATGGATGGGTCACCTCCCATGGATGGGTCAACTCCCATGGATGAGTCACTTCCCATGGATGAGTCACTTCCATAGATGGGTCTCCCCATGAATGAGTCTCCTCCCATGGATGAGTCACCTCCCATGGATGGGTCACTTCCCATGGATGGGTCACCTCCCATGGATGGGTCTCCCCATGGATGAGTCTCCTCCCATTGATGGGTAACTTCCCATGGATGAGTCTCCTCCCATGGATGGGTCACTTCCCATGGATGAGTCTCCTCTCATGGATGGGTCACCTCCCATGGATGGGTCTCCCCATGGATGAGTCTCCTCCCATGGATGGGTCACATCCCATGGATGGGTCACATCCCATGCTTGAGTCTCCCCATGGATGAGTCTCCTCCCATGGATGGTTCGCTTCCCATGGATGGGTCACTTCCCATGGATGAGTCTCCTCCCATGGATGGGTCACTTCCCATAGATGAGTCTCCTCCCATGGATGGGTCACCTCCCATGGATGGGTCACTTCCCATGGATGGTTCACTTCCCATGGATTGGTTACTTCCCATGGATGAGTTTCCTCCATTGGATGGGTCACCTGCCATGGATGGGTCACCCTTCCATTGATGGGTCACTTCCCATGGATGAGTCTCCTCCCATGGATGGGTCACTTCCCATGGATGGGTCACTTCCCATGGATGGGTCACTTCCCATGGATGGGTCATATCCCATGGCTGAGTCTCCTCCCATGGATGGGTCACTTCCCATGGATGCAACTCCTCCCATTGATGAATCTACCCCCATAGATGAATCTCCTCCCTTGGATGGGTCACCTCCCATGGATGGGTCACTTCCCATGGATGATTCTCCTCCCATGGATGGGTCACCTCCCATGGATGGGTCACTTCCCATGGATGAGTCACTTCCCACGGATGGGTCACCTCCCATGGATGGGTCACTTCCCATGGATGAGTCACTTCCCATGGATGGTTCACTTCCCATGGATTGGTCACTTCCCATGGATGAGTTTCCTCCGTTAGATGGGTCACCTCCCATGGATGGGTCACCTCCCATGGATGGGTCACTTCCCATGGATGAGTGTCCTCCCATGGATGGGTCACATCCCATGGATGGGTCACCTCCCATGGATGGTTCACTTCCCATGGATGGTTCACTTCCCATGGATTGGTCACTTCCCATGGATGAGTTTCCACCGTTGGATGGGTCACCTGCCATGGATGGGTCACCTCCCATTGATGGGTCACTTCCCATGGATGAGTCTCCTCCCATGGATGGGTCACTTCCCATGAATGGGTCACTTCCCATGGATGATTCTCCTCCCATGGATGGGTCACCTCCCATGGATGGGTCACTTCCCATGGATGAGTCCCCTCCCATGGATGAGTCACTTCCCATGGATGGGTCACCTCCCATGGTAGGTCACTTCCCATGGATGAGTCACTTCCCATGGATGGTTCACTTCCCATGGATTGGTCACTTCCCATGGATGAGTCTCCTCCCATGGATGGGTCACCTCCCATGGATGGGTCACTTCCCATGGATGAGTCTCCTCCCATGGATTGGTCACCTCCCATGGATGGGTCACTTCCCATGGATGAGTCTCCTCCCATGGATGGGTCACCTCCCATGGCTTAGTCACCTCCCATGGATGGGTCACTTCCCATGGATGGGTCACCTCCCATGGATGGGTCACTTCCCATGGATGAGTGTCCTCCCATGGATGGGTCACCTCCCATGGATGGGTCACCTCCCATGGCTGGGTCACTTCCCATGGATGGGTCACATCCCATGGATGAGTCCCCTCCCATGGATGAGTCACTTCCCATGGATGGGTCACCTCCCATGGATGGTTCATTTCCCATGGATGAGTCACTTCCCATGGATGGTTCACTTCCCATGGATGGTTCACTTCCCATGGATGGTTCACTTCCCATGGATTGGTCACTTCCCATGGATGAGTGTCCTCCCATGGATGGGTCACATCCCATGGATGGGTCACCTCCCATGGATGAGTCACCTCCCATGGCTGGGTCACTTCCCATGGATGGGTCACATCCCATGGATGAGTCCCCTCCCATGGATGAGTCACTTCCCATGGATGGGTCACCTCCCATGGATGGTTCACTTCCCATGGATGGTTCACTTCCCATGGATTGGTCAATTCCCATGGATGAGTTTCCTCCGTTGGATGGGTCACCTGCCATGGATGGGTCACCTCCCATTGATGGGTTACTTCCCATGGATGAGTCTCCTCCCATGGATGGGTCACTTCCCATGGATGGGTCACTTCCCATGGATGATTCTCCTCCCATGGATGGGTCACCTCCCATGGATGGGTCACTTCCCATGGATGAGTCCCCTCCCATGGATGAGTCACTTCCCATGGATGGGTCACCTCCCATGGATGGGTCACTTCCCATGGATGAGTCACTTCCCATGGATGGTTCACTTCCCATGGATTGGTCACTTCCCATGGATGAGTCTCCTCCCATGGATGGGTCACCTCCCATGGATGGGTCACTTCCCATGGATGAGTCACCTCCCATGGATGGGTCACTTCCCATGGATGAGTGTCCTCCCATGGATGGGTCACATCCCATGGATGGGTCACCTCCCATGGATGGGTCACCTCCCATGGATGGTTCATTTCCCATGGATGAGTCTCTTCCCATGGATGGTTCACTTCCCATGGATGGTTCACTTCCCATGGATGGGTCACATCCCATTGCTGAGTCTCCTCCCATGGATGGGTCACTTCCAATGGATGGTCTCCCCATGGATGGGTCACCTCCCATGGATGGGTCACTTCCCATGGATGATTCTCCTCCCATGGATGGGTCACCACCCATGGATGGGTCTCCCCATGGATGAGTCTCCTCCCATGGATTAATCACTTCCCATGGATGGGTCACGTCCCATGGATGGGTCACCTCCCATGGATGGGTCACTTCCCATGGATGAGTGTCCTCCTATGGATGGGTCACATCCCATGGATGGGTCACCTCCCATGGATGGTTCACTTCCCATGGATGGTTCACTTCCCATGGATTGGTCACTTCCCATGGATGAGTTTCCTCCGTTGGATGGGTCACCTGCCATGGATGGGTCACCTCCCATTGATGGGTCACTTCCCATGGATGAGTCTCCTCCCATGGATGGGTCACTTCCCATGGATGGGTCACTTCCCATGGATGATTCTCCTCCAATGGATGGGTCACCTCCCATGGATGGGTCACTTCCCATGGATGAGTCCCCTCCCATGAATGAGTCACTTCCCATGGATGGGTCACCTCCCATAAATGGGTCACTTCCCATGGATGAGTCACTTCCCATGGATGGTTCACTTCCCATGGATTGGTCACTTCCCATGGATGAGTCTCCTCCCATGGATGGGTCACCTCCCATGGATGGGTCACTTCCCATGGATGAGTCTCCTCCCATGGATGGGTCACCTCCCATGGATAAGTCACTTCCCATGGATGAGTCACTTCCATGGATGGTTCACTTCCCATGGATGGTTCGCTTCCCATGGATTGGTCACTTCCCATGGATGAGTTTCCTCCGTTGGATGGGTCACCTGCCATGGATGGGTCACCTCCTATTGATGGGTTACTTCCCATGGATGAGTCTCCTCCCATGGATGGGTCACTTCCCATGGATGGGTCACTTCCCATGGATGATTCTCCTCCCATGGATGGGTCACCTCCCATGGATGGGTCACTTCCCATGGATGAGTCCCATCCCATGGATGAGTCACTTCCCATGGATGGGTCACCTCCCATGGATGGTTCACTTCCCATGGATGAGTCACTTCCCATGGATGGTTCACTTCCCATGGATTGGTCACTTCCCATGGATGAGTCTCCTCCCATGGATGGGTCACCTCCCATGGATGGGTCACTTCCCATGGAGGAGTCACCTCCCATGACTGGGTCACTTCCCATGGATGGGTCACATCCCATGGATGAGTCCCCTCCCTTGGATGGGTCACTTCCCATGGATGGGTCATCTCCCATGGATGGGTCATTTCCAATGGATGAGTCACTTCCCATGGATGGTTCACTTCGCATGGATGGTTCATTTCCCATGGATGGGTCACTTCCCATGGATGAGTCTCCTCCCATGGATGGGTCACTTCCCATGGATGGGTCACTTCCCATGGATGGGTCACATCCCATGGCTGAGTCTCCTCCCATGGATGGGTCACTTTCAATGGATGGGTCTCCCCATGGATGAGTCTCCTCCCATGGATGGGTCACTTCCCATGGATGCAACTCCTCCCATTGATGAATCTACCCCCATAGATTAATCTCCTCCCATGGATGGGTCACCTCCCATGGATGGGTCACTTCCAATGGATGATTCTCCTCCCATGGATGGGTCACCTCCCATGGATGGGTCACTTCCCATGGATGAGTCCCCTCCCATGGATGAGTCACTTCCTATGGATGGGTCACCTACCATGGATGGGTCACCTCCCATGGATGGGTCACTTCCCATGGATGAGTCCCCTCCCATGGATGAGTCACTTCCTATGGATGGGTCACCTCCCATGGATGGGTCACTTCCCATGGATAAGTCACTTCCCATGGATGGTTCACTTCCCATGGATTGGTCACTTCCCATGGATGAGTTTCCTCCGTTGGATGGGTCACCTCCCATGGATGGGTCACCTCCCTTGGATGGGTCACCTCCCATGGATGGGTCAACTCCCATGGATGAGTCACTTCCCATGGATGAGTCACTTCCATAGATGGGTCTCCCCATGAATGAGTCTCCTCCCATGGATGAGTCACCTCCCATGGATGGGTCACTTCTCATGGATGGGTCACCTCCCATGGATGGGTCTCCCCATGCATGAGTCTCCTCCCATTGATGGGTAACTTCCCATGGATGAGTCTCCTCCCATGGATGGGTCACTTCCCATGGATGAGTCTCCTCTCATGGATGGGTCACCTCCCATGGATGGGTCTCCCCATGGATGAGTCTCCTCCCATGGATGGGTCACATCCCATGGATGGGTCACATCCTATGCTTGAGTCTCCCCATGGATGAGTCTCCTCCCATGGATGGTTCGCTTCCCATGGATGGGTCACTTCCCATGGATGAGTCTCCTCCTATGGATGGGTCACTTCCCATAGATGAGTCTCCTCCCATGGATGGGTCACCTCCCATGGATGGGTCACTTCCCATGGATGGTTCACTTCCCATGGATTGGTCACTTCCCATGGATGAGTTTCCTCCATTGGATGGGTCACCTGCCATGGATGGGTCACCCTTCCATTGATGGGTCACTTCCCATGGATGAGTCTCCTCCCATGGATGGGTCACTTCCCATGGATGGGTCACTTCCCATGGATGGGTCACTTCCCATGGATGGGTCACATCCCATGGCTGAGTCTCCTCCCATGGATGGGTCACTTCCAATGGATGGGTCTCCCCATGGATGAGTCTCCTCCCATGGATGGGTCACTTCCCATGGATGCAACTCCTCCCATTGATGAATCTACCCCCATAGTTGAATCTCCTCCCTTGGATGGGTCACCTCCCATGGATGGGTCACTTCCCATGGATGATTCTCCTCCCATGGATGGGTCACCTCCCATGGATGGGTCACTTCCCATGGATGAGTCCCCTCCCATGGATGAGTCACTTCCCACGGATGGGTCACCTCCCATGGATGGGTCACTTCCCATGGATGAGTCACTTCCCATGGATGGTTCACTTCCCATGGATTGGTCACTTCCCATGGATGAGTTTCCTCCGTTAGATGGGTCACCTCCCATGGATGGGTCACCTCCCATGGATGGGTCACCTCCCATGGATGGGTCACTTCCCATGGATGAGTCTCCTCCCATGGATGGGTCACTTCCCATGGATGGGTCACTTCCCATGGATGAGTCTCCTCCCATGGATGGATCAACTCCCATGGATTAGTCACTTCCCATGGATGAGTCACTTCCATGGATGGGTCTCCCCATGAATGAGTCTCCTCCCATGGATGAGTCACCTCCCATGGATGGGTCACTTCCCATGGATGGGTCACCTCCCATGGATGGGTCTCCCCATGGATGAGTCTCCTCCCATTGATGGGTCACTTCCCATGGATGAGTCTCCTCCCATGGATGGGTCACTTCCCATGGATGAGTCTCCTCCCATGGATGGGTCACCTCCCATGGATGGGTCTCCCCATGGATGAGTCTCCTGCCATGTATGGGTCACTTCCCATGGATGAATCTCCTCCCATGGATGGGTCACCAGCCATGGATGGGACTCCCCATGGACGAGTTTCCCATGGATGGGTCACCTCTCATGGATGGGTCTCCCCATGGATGAGTCTCCTCCCTTGTATGGGTAACTTCCCATGGATGAATCTCCTCCCATGGATGGGTCACTACCCATGGATAGGTCTCCCCATGGACGAGTTTCCTATGCAATGATCACCTCCCATGGATGGGTCACATCCCATGGATAGGTCTCCCCATGGACGAGTTTCCTATGGATGGGTCACCTCCCATGGATGGGTCACATCCCATGGATGGGTCACCTCCCATGGATGGGTCACTTCCCATGGATGAGTCTCCTCCCATGGATGGGTCACTTCCCATGGATGGGTCACTTCCCATGGATGGGTCACATCCCATGGCTGAGTCTCCTCCCATGGATGGGTCACTTCCGATGGATGGGTCTCCCCATGGATGAGTCTCCTCCCATGGATGGGTCACTTCCCATGGATGCAACTCCTCCCATTGATGGATACCCCCATAGATGAGTCTTCTCCCATGGATGGGTCACCTCCCATGGATGGGTCACTTCCCATGGATGAGTCTCCTTCCATGGATGGGTCACCTCCCATGGATGGGTCACTTCCCATGGATGGGTCACCTCCCATGGATGGGTCACTTCCCATGGATGAGTGTCCTTCCATGGATGGGTCACTTCCCATGGATGCAACTCCTCCCATTGATGAATCTACCCCATAGATGAATCTCCTCCCATGGATGAGGCACTTCCCATGGATGGGTCACCTCCCATGGATGGGTCACTTCCCATGGACGCAACTCCTCCCATTGATGAATCTACCCCATAGATGAATCTCCTCCCATGGATGGGTCACCTCCCATGGATGGGTCACTTCCCATGGATGATTCTCCTCCCATGGATGGGTCACCTCCCATAGATGGGTCACTTCCCATGGATGAGTCTCCTCCCATGGTTGAGTCACTTCCCATGGATGCAACTCCTCCCATTGATGAATCTACCCCCATAAAAGAATCTCCTCCCATGGATGGGTCACCTCCCATGGATGGGTCACTTCCCATTGATGATTCTCCTCCAATAGATGGGTCACTTCCCATGGATGAGTCTCCTTCCATGGATGGGTCTCCCCATGGATGAGTCTCCTCCCATTGATGGGTCACTTCCCATGGATGAGTCTCCTCCCATGGATGGGTCACTTCCCATGGATGAGTCTTTTCCCATGGATGGGTCACCTCCCATAGATGGGTCTCCCCATGGATGAGTCTCCTCCCATGTATGGGTCACTTCCCATAGATGAATCTCCTCCCATGGATGGGTCTTCAGCCATGGATGGGACTCCCCATGGACGAGTTTCCCATGGATGGGTCACCTCTCATGGATGGGTCTCCCCATGGATGAGTCTCCTCCCATGTATGGGTAACTTCCCATGGATGAATCTCCTCCCATGGATGGGTCACTACCCATGGATAGGTCTCCCCATGGACGAGTTTCCTATGCAATGATCACCTCCCATGGATGGGTCACATCCCATGGATAGGTCTCCCCATGGACGAGTTTCCTATGGATGGGTCACCTCCCATGGATGGGTCATATCCCATGGATGGGTCACCTCCCATGGATGGGTCACTTCCCATGGATGAGTCTCCTCCCATGGATGGGTCACTTCACATGGATGGGTCACTTCCCATGGATGGGTCACATCCCATGGCTGAGTCTCCTCCCATGGATGGGTCACTTCCAATGGATGGGTCTCCCCATGGATGAGTCTCCTCCCATGGATGGGGCACTTCCCATGGATGCAACTCCTCCCATTGATGAATCTACCCCCATAGATGAATCTCCTCCCATGGATGGGTCACCTCCCATGGATGGGTCATTTCCCATGGATGATTCTCCTCCCCTGGGTCCCTTCCGTGGTAAGTACTATTTCGTCATAGTGGACGCGCATTCAAAGTGGATCGAGGTGGAAAAAGTCGCTAGTACATCTGCATCTAACGTCATCGGCAGCCTTCGGCGTTTATTCGCCTGGTTCGGTCTGCCGAAGAGAATAGTGACAGACAATGGGCCTCCCTTCTCCTCGGCCGAGTTTGGTACATATCTGCAGAGGAACGGTATAAAACATACGGCCATCGCGCCATATCACGCGGCCAGCAATGGCGCGGCAGAAAATGCGGTGAGGACCATAAAGAGGGTCCTGAAGAAGGCATGTCTCGAGAGCGTTGACGACGATACGGCTCTGAGTAAGTTTTTGTTTATGTATCGCAACAGCGAGCACAGTACGACGGGACGTGAGCCGGCCGTGGCTTTGTTCGGTCGGCGGCTGCGCGGGTGCCTCCACCTACTGCGCGCCGACCCCGGCGAAGCGGTGCGCGACGTGCAGTTGCAGCAGGAGGAGCGCGCCGCGGCCGCCCGTCCGCTACGTGTGGTCTCACCTGGTGACGCAGTGCTGACGCGTGACTACTCGGCGCGTGCCCAGAAATGGACCGACGGCGTGGTGGTGGAGCGTTCGGGACCTGTCTCATATAAGGTAAAGACGATGGACGGACGAGTTCATAAACGCCACGTCGACCAGTTGTTGGCCGATAGAAGTGTAAAGTCGCGATTCTCACTGTCTAATGTGTATCAGGGGAGTGACTGTCAGCTCGGTGTTACAAATTTTTGTATAATTCCCTGTCATACCTATGTTATATCTACTTACTATTGTTTTTCGCTTCTCGTAGCCTGTTTTATTTGTGTAATTATAAAACACTACACTCCTTTATCGGTAGCGAATCTGTAGTACCCTGTAGTATATGGATAGTAGTTTTTTTCTTTTTTCAATACACTTCCATTGAAAGCTCCGTAATTATTTTGAAAATTATATCATGTTTTGTTAATTTAGTTTTTATTTTTACAGTAAACAAGTTTATGTTGCTAGTTTTGCTTTTTCGTTATGTTTTTAAAATAGGGTTTTGTGAGGGAGGTCGCTGCCGAAGTACTTACTCATTAATAGCTAATCTTGTCTTATTATCCTTTGATATTCGTTCTAGTGTTCACATAAGAGTTAGTTTTTTATTTCCTCTTTATTTAAGTAACATTTTATTTTATGGTATTAACCTATTTCAAACGGTACATTATTTATATTCTTATATATCATACTTTCTTACCAGCTTTAAAATCCTTTTACATTATAATACACTTTTTTATAGCGTAACAATTGTTTTTTAAAATGGTTAACAACAAATTTCTCAAGGTTGGTCTTCATAATGCTGGTTCTCTAGGTACTGGTCATGATAATTTCATTGCAGCTATGGAGAGGTTCTCAGTTGACATTATGGCAATTAATGAGACGTGGATAAGAGAGGGTGAAGTAGGCCGTGCCCCCTCCGTGCCAAACTACCGACTCAGGTATACCCCGCGTCCAGCTAGCATATGCGATGGTCGTGGTGGAGGCGTCGGTTTTTATGTCAAGCGCGGTGTAAGCGTGCGAACCTGTCCTCACCCCATAAACCCCTTTGTGGAGCAGATGTGGCTTAAACTAACTGTCAAGTCTTCGAAGTTGATAATAGGCACAGCTTATCGCCCACAATGGGTAAACGTGAATGTTTTTCTCGAAGCTTTATTGGACTCTGTTGCAACTTTTTCTTACTGTGATAATATAATTATTTTGGGAGATTTTAACATTGACATGTTGGCAGCTGATGATGCTAAAACCAAACTACTCAAAGAGTTTCTGATCAGTACAGAGCTTATTCAGGTGATAGATAGACCTACTCACTTTACAGACCGCAGTCAAACTCTAATTGACGTGGTATGCTCGAACGTGCGGTCACGTAATGTATGTGTCGAGCTTATTGGGTCAGACATTGGTCACGCTTTTCTAGCATGCGAATTTATTTTCAATAAACCAAAAATTTCACCGAAGACTATTTTGTGCAGGCCGATTAAAGATATTTGTCTCACCTTGCTTACTAACGACCTTGGGTCTGTCCAATGGGATTTAATTTGTTCAGCTGAGCACGTGGATGATATGGTTTCCGACTTTAACGGCGTTATTACGTTATTATTTGATTTGCATGCCCCGTTGAAGTCCAGAGTTATTAGGGAGTTGCCCAGTCCTTGGCTAACTGACAATGTTAGGCTGATGATGCGTCTACGTGACGCAGCACTTGCCCGGTATCGTCAGACAAAATTAGAAAGCCATAAGCTTTATTACAGGGACTTAAAGAAACAGGTTATTTTGGCATTAAACAGTGAAAAAACAGCATTTTTTGATCAAAACATTAACTGTAATATTCAAAATTCGAAAGTATTATGGAAGAACTTAAAGTCTAACGTACTCCCGCCGAAGTCTATGGAACTTCCTTCACAATTTAACGATCCTGACATGATTAATGACCACTTTCTAAATGTACCTGGTAATTTATGTATCTGCATTTCTGATTTGACTTTTTTTGAATTTCATAAGTACTGTGATGCCACGTTTTCTTTTAAGGCAATAGATCCTTCAATTATTTTAAAATTCATTAGACAAATTAAATCGAACGCCCTTGGAACTGACAAAATTTCATTAGATATGATCACTCTCACGCTTCCTCAAAGCTTAGATACCATTACAGCTATTGTTAATAAGTCACTTGTTTCGGCAGTGTTCCCTAAGATTTGGAAACAAGCAATCGTAAAGCCTATTCCTAAAATTCCTAACCCTCTTGACCTTAAGGATTTGCGACCAATAAGTCTTCTACCTTGCCTTTCCAAAGTGTTAGAAAAGGTAGTTTGTTCCCAAATGTATGAATACATGGAAAAGCAGAACATCTTGCCAGACTTGCAATCAGGTTTTAGGAAGGGTAGAGGCACTAATACGGCATTACTTGACGTAACAGATAATATACTTACAGCTCAGGACGTGGGAATGGGTACGATCATGGTCCTTCTCGACTTTTCGCGTGCATTTGATTCAATTAATACATCTCTCCTACTATCTAAGCTAAATTTCTATGGTTTTGACACTAATGTGGTACGATGGTTCGATTCCTACTTGAATAATAAGGCACAATCTGTTGAAATCGGGAAAGACAGTGGGGTATCTCTGATGTCTGAGATGCGTGAAGTTTCCAGGGGTGTCCCACAAGGCTCGATTCTCGGCCCAGTTCTATTCATTTTATATAGTGCTGATATTACAAATTGCATTCAGCATTGTAAGTTTCATATTTACGCGGACGATATCCAAATGTACCTATCTTTTAAACCAAAGGATATTAGGGCCGCAAAGGTTAAATTTAATCAAGATTTGGAACGAGTTCAGGCATGGGCTGTGTCTAATTCGTTACTACTTAATGCTAAAAAGACAAAATACATGATTTTAGGGACAAAAAATCAAACTCTTCAAATAGCAAATTTGTGTCCAAAATTATTCATTGGCGGTGAGGCAGTCGAGCGGGTCATTGAAGCAAGGAACCTTGGTCTCATCTTGGATGAGCAATTAAGGTTTGAAAACCATGTATCAGAATTGGTCCGTAACTGCTTCTACCGATTAAAGGTAATATATAAAATAAGAAACTATTTGAGTACAGACCTCCGTATAATGCTTGTTGACTCACTTGTGCTTTCAAAGTTTAACTATGTTGACTGTGTTTATGGTCCCCGCCTACTTTCCAAAACATCTCGCCGTATACAGAGAGTCCAAAACGCCTGCGCTCGATTCTGTTTCGATGTTCCCCCTCGTAGCCATATAACACCATTTTTGAATCGGCATGATATATTAAATATGAAGTGCAGGAGAGACCTGCATCTCGCTGTATTGATGTTTGGTGTGGTTAAGACGCAAAAGCCACTCTATCTTTACTCAAAATTCGTATGGGCTCGAGACTATAATAGGTATGCAGCCCGTTTGTCATCGGTATTGTTACGAACCCCTCGTCACGGCTCTGCCGCATTTCGTGGTAGTTTTCGCTTCTGTGCCACGAAGTGCTGGAATTCTCTTCCTCCTCCATTGCGAATACTTCAAAGTAAGTTTTGTTTTAGGATCCGTTTTAAAAAACACCTGTTAGACTTGCAAAAGTCTGTTCCGTGAATGCACACTTGCCTTCTTTTTAATCTTTTACTGCTTTTTACAACGGCCTGGTTCATGGAACTTGATGTTCTATTATTATAATCCACCGTTTTTGTCTTTATATTTTTTAGTTTTAGTAATTTTTTGTCAAGGGTTCGATTATTATTATCTTAGGAAAAAAACGGGCCCAATGCGGGTAGGTACCTATTTGACCTGAACTTGGTTGTGCCTTCTATTTATTTATTATACTTCTCATAATATTTTTTTTATTTTTTTTTATTTCGTAGTAGGTATCTTAATTTGTATTTATTTATTTATTTTTTTGTCATGCTGGGTTTTTTCTTTATATATTATCTCTTAATATTTATATATATATATATTTTTTTATTGTTTAATAATGTTCGTGCGTCGCCCTGAGCCTTGTGCTGAAAATCAGCGTTGTGAGTGTTTCACAGCACATGCTGAGCTCAGGGCTTTTCGTACAAACATGTACATGGCAGCGTTCCTCCTCTCATACACTTGTTTTACTTATGTTTTTTTTTTTTATTTGTTTGCTGTATTCGTGTAGCGTTTGTAATTGTATGTTATTATGTTGTTGTGTACAATTTGTACGAATAAATGTTTTTTCTTTCTTTCTTTCTTTCTTTCTTTTTCTTTCTTCTTTCTAGATGAGTCTCCTCCCATGGATGGGTCACCTCCCATGGATGGGTCACTTCCCATGGATGAGTCTCCTCCCATGGATGGGTCACCTCCCATGGATGGGTCACTTCCCATGGATGGGTCACCTCCCATGGATGGGTCACTTCCCATGGATGAGTGTCCTTCCATGGATGGGTCACATCCCATGGATGGGTCACCTCCCATGGATGGGTCACCTCCCATGACTGGGTCACTTCCCATGGATGGGTCACATCCCATGGATGAGTCCCCTCCCATGGATGAGTCACTTCCCATGGATGGGTCACCTCCCATGGATGGGTCATTTCCCATGGATGAGTCACTTCCCATGGATGGTTCACTTCCCATGGATGGTTCACTTCCCATGGATTGGTCACTTCCCATGGATGAGTTTCCTCCGTTGGATGGGTCACCTGCCATGGATGGGTCACCTCCCATGGATGGGTCACTTCCCATGGATGAGTCTCCTCCCATGGATGGGTCACTTCCCATGGATGGGTCACTTCCCATGGATGGGTCACTTCCCATGGATGGGTCACATCCCAAGGCTGAGTCTCCTCCCATGGATGGGTCACTTCCAATGGATGGGTCTCCCCATGGATGAGTCTCCTCCCATGGATGGGTCACTTCCCATGGATGCAACTCCTCCCATTGATGAATCTACCCCCATAGATGAATCTCCTCCCATGGATGGGTCACCTCCCATGGATGGGTCACTTCCAATGCATGATTCTCCTCCCATGGATGGGTCACCTCCCATGGATGGGTCACTTCCCATGGATGAGTCCCCTCCCATGGATGAGTCACTTCCTATGGATGGGTCACCTCCCATGGATGGGTCACTTCCCATGGATGAGTCTCCTCCCATGGATGGGTCACTTCCCATGGATGGGTCACTTCCCATGGATGAGTCTCCTCCCATGGATGGGTCAACTCCCATGGATGAGTCACTTCCCATGGATGAGTCACTTCCATGGATGGGTCTCCCCATGAATGAGTCTCCTCCCATGGATGAGTCACCTCCCATGGATGGGTCACTTCCCATGGATGGGTCACCTCCCATGGATGGGTCTCCCCATGGATGAGTCTCCTCCCATTGATGGGTAACTTCCCATGGATGAGTCTCCTCCCATGGATGGGTCACTTCCCATGGATGAGTCTCCTCCCATGGATGGGTCACCTCCCATGGATGGGTCTCCCCATGGATGAGTCTCCTCCCATGGATGGGTCACATCCCATGGATGGGTCACATCCCATGCTTGAGTCTCCCCATGGATGAGTCTCCTCCCATGGATGGTTCGCTTCCCATGGATGGGTCACTTCCCATGGATGAGTCTCCTCCCATGGATGGGTCACTTCCAATGGATGGGTCTCCCCATGGATGAGTCTCCTCCCATGGATGGGTCACTTCCCATGGATGCAACTCCTCCCATTGATGAATCTACCCCATAAATGAATCTCCTCCCATGGATGGGTCACCTCCCATGGATGGGTCACTTGCCATGGATGATTCTCCTCCCATGGATGGGTCACCTCCCATGGATGGGTCACTTCCCATGGATGAGTCTCCTCCCATGGATGGGTCACCACCCATAGATGGGTCTCCCCATGGATGAGTCTCCTCCCATGGATTAATCACTTCCCATGGATGGGTCACTTCCCATGGATGAGTTTCCTCCAATGGATGGGTCACCTCCCATGGATGGGTCACATCCCATGCTTGAGTCTCCCCATGGATGAGTCTCCTCCCATGGATGGGTCGCTTCCCATGGATGGGTCACTTTCCATGGATGAGTCTCCTCCCATGGATGGGTCACTTCCCATAGATGAGTCTCCTCCCATGGATGGGTCAACTCCCATGGATGAGTCACTTCCCATGGATGAGTCACTTCCATGGATGGGTCTCCCCATGAATGAGTCTCCTCCCATGGATGAGTCACCTCCCATGGATGGGTCACTTCCCATGGATGGGTCACCTACCATGGATGGGTCTCCCCATGGATGAGTCTCCTCCCATTGATGGGTAACTTCCCATGGATGAGTCTCCTCCCATGGATGGGTCACCTCCCATGGATGGGTCACCTCCCATGGCTGGGTCACTTCCCATGGATGGGTCACATCCCATGGATGAGTCCCCTCCCATGGATGAGTCACTTCCCATGGATGGGTCATCTCCCATGGATGGTTCATTTCCCATGGATGAGTCACTTCCCATGGATGGGTCACTTTCCATGGATGAGTCTCCTCCCATGGATGGGTCACTTCCCATAGATGAGTCTCCTCCCATGGATGGGTCAACTCCCATGGATGAGTCACTTCCCATGGATGAGTCACTTCCATGGATGGGTCTCCCCATGAATGAGTCTCCTCACATGGATGAGTCACCTCCCATGGATGGGTCACTTCCCATGGATGGGTCACCTACCATGGATGGGTCTCCCCATGGATGAGTCTCCTCCCATTGATGGGTAACTTCCCATGGATGAGTCTCCTCCCATGGATGGGTCACCTCCCATGGATGGGTCACCTCCCATGGCTGGGTCACTTCCCATGGATGGGTCACATCCCATGGATGAGTCCCCTCCCATGGATGAGTCACTTCCCATGGATGGGTCATCTCCCATGGATGGTTCATTTCCCATGGATGAGTCACTTCCCATGGATGGTTCACTTCCCATGGATGGTTCACTTCCCATGGATTGGTCACTTCCCATGGATGAGTTTCCTCCGTTGGATGGGTCACCTGCCATGGATGGGTCACCTCCCATGGATGGGTCCCTTCCCATGGATGAGTCTCCTCCCATGGATGGGTCACATCCCATGGCTGAGTCTCCTCCCATGGATGGTTCACTTCCAATGGATGGGTCTCCCCATGGATGAGTCTCCTCCCATGGATGGGTCACTTCCCATGGATGCAACTCCTCCCATTGATGAATCTACCCCCATAGATGAATCTCCTCCCATGGATGGGTCACCTCCCATGGATGGGTCACTTCCCATGGATGATTCTCCTCCCATGGATGATTCTCCTCCCATTGATGGGTCACTTCCCATGGATGCAACTCCTCCCATTGATGAATATACCCCCATAGATGGGTCACCTCCCATGGATGGGTCACTTCCCATGGATGATTCTCCTCCCATGGATGGGTCACCTCCCATGGATGGGTCACTTCCCATGGATGAGTCCCCTCCCATGGATGAGTCACTTCCCATGGATGGGTCATCTCCCATGGATGGGTCACTTCCCATGGATGCAACTCCTCCCATTGATGAATCTACCCCATAGATGAATCTCCTCCCATGGATGGGTCACCTCCCATGGATGGGTCACTTCCCATGGATGATTCTCCTCCCATGGATGGGTCACCTCCCATGGATGGGTCACTTCCCATGGATGAGTCCCCTCCCATGGATGAGTCAATTCCCATGGATGGGTCACCACCCATGGATGGATCACTTCCCATGGATGAGTCACTTCCCATGGATGGTTCACTTCCCATGGATTGGTCACTTCCCATGGATGAGTTTCCTCCGTTAGATGGGTCACCTCCCATGGATGGGTCACCTCCCATGGATGGGTCACTTCCCATGGATGAGTCTCCTCCCATGGATGGGTCACTTCCCATGGATGGGTCACTTCCCATGGATGAGTCTCCTCCCATGGATGGATCAACTCCCATGGATTAGTCACTTCCCATGGATGAGTCACTTCCATGGATGGGTCTCCCCATGAATGAGTCTCCTCCCATGGATGGATCACTTCCCATGGATGAGTCACTTCCCATGGATGGTTCACTTCCCATGGATTGGTCACTTCCCATGGATGAGTTTCCTCCGTTAGATGGGTCACCTCCCATGGATGGGTCACCTCCCATGGATGGGTCACTTCCCATGGATGAGTCTCCTCCCATGGATGGGTCACTTCCCATGGATGGGTCACTTCCCATGGATGAGTCTCCTCCCATGGATGGATCAACTCCCATGGATTAGTCACTTCCCATGGATGAGTCACTTCCATGGATGGGTCTCCCCATGAATGAGTCTCCTCCCATGGATGAGTCACCTCCCATGGATGGGTCACTTCCCATGGATGGGTCACCTCCCATGGATGGGTCTCCCCATGGATGAGTCTCCTCCCATTGATGGGTTACTTCCCATGGATGAGTCTCCTCCCATAGATGGGTCACTTCCCATGGATGAGTCTCCTCCCATGGATGGGTCACCTCCCATGGATGGGTCTCCCCATGGATGAGTCTCCTCCCATGTATGGGTCACTTCCCATGGATGAATCTCCTCCCATGGATGGGTCACCAGCCATGGATGGGACTCCCCATGGACGAGTTTCCCATGGATGGGTCTTCTCACATGGATGGGTCTCCCCATAGATGAGTCTCCTCCCATGTATGGGTAACTTCCCATGGATGAATCTCCTCCCATGGATGGGTCACTACCCATGGATAGGTCTCCCCATGGACGAGTTTCCTATGCAATGATCACCTCCCATGGATGGGTCACATCCCATGGATAGGTCTCCCCATGGACGAGTTTCCTATGGATGGGTCACCTCCCATGGATGGGTCACATCCCATGGATGGGTCACCTCCCATGGATGGGTCACTTCCCATGGATGAGTCACTTCCCATGTATGGTTCACTTCCCATGGATTGGTCACTTCCCATGGATGAGTTTCCTCCGTTAGATGGGTCACCTCCCATGGATGGGTCACCTCCCATGGATGGGTCACTTCCCATGGATGAGTCTCCTCCCATGGATGGGTCACTTCCCATGGATGAGTCTCCTCCCATGGATGGATCAACTCCCATGGATTAGTCACTTCCCATGGATGAGTCACTTCCATGGATGGGTCTCCCCATGAATGAGTCTCCTCCCATGGATGAGTCACCTCCCATGGATTGGTCACTTCCCATGGATGGGTCACCTCCCATGGATGGGTCTCCCCATGGATGAGTCTCCTCCCATTGATGGGTCACTTCCCATGGATGAGTCTCCTCCCATGGATGGCTCACTTCCCATGGATGAGTCTCCTCCCATGGATGGGTCACCTCCCATGGATGGGTCTCCCCATGCATGAGTCTCCTCCCATGTATGGGTCACTTCCCATGGATGAATCTCCTCCCATGGATGGGTCACCAGCCATGGATGGGACTCCCCATGGACGAGTTTCCCATGGATGGGTCACCTCTCATGGATGGGTCTCCCCATGGATGAGTCTCCTCCCATGTATGGGTAACTTCCCATGGATGAATCTCCTCCCATGGATGGGTCACTACCCATGGATAGGTCTCCCCATGGACGAGTTTCCTATGCAATGATCACCTCCCATGGATGGGTCACATCCCATGGATAGGTCTCCCCATGGACGAGTTTCCTATGGATGGGTCACCTCACATGGATTGGTCACTTCCCATGGATGGGTCACTTCCCATGGATGCAACTCCTCCCATTGATGAATCTACCCCCATAGATGAATCTCCTCCCATGGATGGGTCACCTCCCATGGATGGGTCACTTCCCATGGATGAGTCTCCTCCCATGGATGGGTCACCTCCCATGGATGGGTCTCCCCATGGATGAGTCTCCTCCCATGGATTAATCACTTCCCATGGATGGGTCACTTCCCATGGATGAGTTTCTTCCAATGGATGGGTCACCTCCCATGGATGGGTCACATCCCATGCTTGAGTCTCCCCATGGATGAGTCTCCTCCACTGGATGGGTCGCTTCCCATGGATGGGTCACTTTCCATGGATGAGTCTCCTCCCATGGATGGGTCACTTCCTATAGATGAGTCTCCTCCCATGGATGGGTCACATCCCATGGTTGATTCTCCCCATGAATTAGTCTCCTCCCATGGATGGGTCACTTACAATGGATGGGTCTCCCCATGGATGAGTCTCCTCTCATGGATGGGTCACTTCCCATGGATGCAACTCCTCCCATTGATGGATACCCCCATAGATGAGTCTCCTCCCATGGATGGGTCACCTCCCATGGATGGGTCACTTCCCATGGATGAGTCTCCTCCCATGGATGGGTCACCTCCCATGGATGAGTCACTTCCCATGGATGAGTCACTTCCATGGATGGGTCTCCCCATGGATGAGTCTCCTCCCATGGATTAGTCACCTCCCATGGATGGGTCACTTCCCATGGATGGGTCACCTCCCATGGATGGGTCACTTCCCATGGATGGGTCACCTCCCATGGATGGGTCACCTCCCATGACTGGGTCACTTCCCATGGATGGGTCACATCCCATGGATGAGTCCCCTCCCATGGATGAGTCACTTCCCATGGATGGGTCACCTCCCATGGATGGGTCATTTCCCATGGATGAGTCACTTCCCAGGGATGGTTCACTTCCCATGGATGGTTCACTTCCCATGGATTGGTCACTTCCCATGGATGAGTTTCCTCCGTTGGATGGGTCACCTGCCATGGATGGGTCACCTCCCATGGATGGGTCACTTCCCATGGATGAGTCTCCTTCCATGGATGGGTCACTTCCCATGGATGGGTCACTTCCCATGGATGGGTTACTTCCCATGGATGGGTCACTTACCATGGCTGAGTCTCCTCCCATGGATGGGTCACTTCCAATGGATGGGTCTCCCCATGGATGAGTCCCCTCCCATGGATGGGTCACTTCCCATGGATGCAACTCCTCCCATTGATGAATCTACCCCCATAGATGAATCTCCTCCCATGGATGGGTCACTTCCCATGGATGATTCTCCTCCCATGGATGGGTCACCTCCCATGGATGGGTCACTTCCCATGGATTGGTCACTTCCCATGGATGAGTTTCCTCCGTTGGATGGGTCACCTCCCATGGATGGGTCACCTCCCATGGATGGGTCACTTCCCATGGATGAGTCTCCTCCCATGGATGGGTCACTTCCCATGGATGGGTCACTTCCCATGGATGAGTCTCCTCCCATGGATGGGTCAACTCCCATGGATGAGTCACTTCCCATGGATGAGTCACTTCCATGGATGGGTCTCCCCATGAATGAGTCTCCTCCCATGGATGAGTCACCTCCCATGGATGGATCACTTCCCATGGATCCACGATGGTTCTCATGGATGAACGTCGTAACATTTCCAGCGCCATCGAAAATTGTTCTGCGGATAACGTGTGGAAGGTTCTCCATAGTCTCGGCTTTGGCAAAAGCAAGGGTGCAGCTGACCCATCTGTCAATGTTGATGATTTGAATCGTCATTTCTCATCAGTTCCGTTTATACTTAGCGATGTCGCGAAAGAGGCTACAATTGAGGCACTAGCCCGATTACCTATCGACAATTACACTGCTTTCTGCTTTAAAAAAGTGGACGGGGCTGAAGTGAAAAGGATAATTTCGAGTATCAGCACGAAGGCGGTCGGCCATGATGGTATTGGTAGAAAAATTATTATCCCAGTGCTTGACATAATCCTTCCTCAGATCACAGCTATCATAAATGTTTCGCTCCTGCATGACTGTGTCCCTGAAACATGGAAGAAAGCATTTGTCATTCCTATCCCAAAAAAAGCTGTTACTACTGAACTTAAGGATTACAGACCGATATCCATTCTTCCTTTTCTTTCGAAAATTGTCGAAAAGGTTGCTCTTCGTCAGCTCTCTTCCTTTCTCCGTAGAAATAATCTCCTATCGCCATTTCAGTCTGGTTTTCGGTCTTCTCATAGCACGTCTACTGCTCTTGTCAAAATAACTGACGACATACGGGCTGCTATTGATGACCGAAAACTCACCCTCCTCACGTTTCTCGACTTCAGCAACGCGTTTAACTGTGTCAATCATGATATTCTCTTGGCTGTCCTTCGCTCGATGAACTTGTCACAGTCGGCTGTATCTTGGTTTGGCTCTTATCTTGGTGGACGTCAACAGTGTGTAAGGGTCAATGACACCACGTCCAACTGGTGCTTTGTTGATGCGGGTGTCCCTCAAGGAGGTGTGCTCTCACCTCTCCTTTTCTCAATTTTTATAAATACCCTCGTCAATAAAATAAGTTTTTCGTCTTACCATTTATACGCTGATGATGTCCAGCTTTATCTCAGCTTTGAGCCGAGTGATGTGGTACAGGGTATCGAGAATCTAACAAGGGATCTCGATGCTGCGTATGGCTGGACTCAGAATTTTGGTCTTCTTATTAACCCTAACAAGACGCAGGTTATGATCGTTGGTGGAAATTATTACATCTCCAGGCTTGACCTTGGTTCTCTCCCTTCTGTTAAATACAACAACTGCCCACTAACTTTCTGTACTGAGGTTAAGAACCTGGGTTTACACATCACTAATAATCTGTCGTGGGACCGTCATGTTGCTATGGTCAGTAAAAGAATGTATGGTAGCATGCATTATATGAGGCTGATGAGAAATTTCCTTCCTCTATCTGCCAGAACAACACTGGTGAACGCGTTGCTTCTCCCTCTGTTGGATTATGCTGATGTCGCCTTCTCTGATGCCACTGAGGTGCAACTGAACAGACTGGAACGGTTGCAAAACCTTTGTATACGCTTCATACATGGTCTTCGTAAATATGACCATGTATCTACTTTCCGCGCTCAGCTGAAGTGGCTGGAGATCAGAGAGCGTCGGAACATCCACATATTAAGTCTTCTTTTCAACATCTTGCATGATCCCTTATCACCTCAATACCTTAAAGAACGTTTTTCCCTTCTGCACGGTGCGGACCGTTCTGTGCGCCCTCAACAGCAACTTCAATTGAAAACCCCAATCCACAATTCGGCTTGTTATTCGGACTCTTTCACCATTACTGCGATTAGGCTATGGAATAGTATCCCACACCATATTCGAGATGTCTCCTCTATCGGTTCCTTCAGAGTTGTATAATCTTTTTATGACTGAGATGATTAACTCGTATAAAGTGAGCGGTATCATAAAATGCTAATTTGTAATTGTATATATTTATATATTGATTGATAGGTATGTATTTATATTATAATATTGTAAGTTAGGGTTATGTTTGTTTATGCATATTATGTATTTTAAGTACCTAATGTATGTATTTATTTATTGTTAGTGTGTTCCTGGTATAATGTTGTTCATGTATGTTTACTTAATTTATAAAATTTATTATTGTGAAACTATACCTAAGTACTTGTAGTACTATCTAATTCTTTTCAACGTATTATGCACCACCTACATAAATTTATCCGCATTACACAAAGGTTAGCTGGTTGAGAATGCTTCCTAGCATTAAGGTCGCCTATGTACATGATTTGTTTTTTTTTTGTGCAATAAAGAATATTCTATTCTATTCTATGGATGGGTCACCTCCCATGGATGGGTCTCCCCATGGATGAGTCTCCTCCCATTGATGGGTCACTTCCCATGGATGAGTCTTTCCCATGGATGAGTCTCAAAAAATATAACACAAGTCATTCTTGTCTTCTGTTTGGTTTAAATTTCTTTGTTAATCTTTGTTGTTTGTGTGTGATTCTTTTCTATTTTCCCGTGTCTTTTTTATGATATGCATCATTAACACAAATAAATGCTTTTTCTTTCTTTGCTTTTTCTTTTCTTTCTTTCTCCTCCCATGGATGGGTCACTACCCATGGATGGGTCACTTCCCATGGATAAGTGACTTCCCATGGATGAGTCTCCTCCCATGGATGGGTCACCTCCCATGGATGGGTCACATCCCATGGTTGATTCTCCCCATGAATGAGTCTCCTCCCATGGATGGGTCACTTACAATGGATGGGTCTCCCCATGGATGAGTCTCCTCCCATGGATGGGTCACTTCCCATGGATGCAACTCCTCCCATTGATGGATACCCCCATAGATGAGTCTCCTCCCATGGATGGGTCACCTCCCATGGATGGGTCACTTCCCATGGATGAGTCTCCTCCAATGGATGGGTCACCTCCCATGGATGGGTCACTTCCCATGGATGGGTCACCTCCCATGGATGGGTCATGTACGCGACTCGTAGCGCCTAAGTAGGGAATTTGTTATTGTTTAGAATCGTATAATGTAGCTAGAAATAACGTAGGAATAAAGAACGGTACTTTAGGTAACTAATGGGTTAAAATACCCATAGTGCTTAGTTACTTGAACTTAAATTTTGATAATGTATAAACTTTGATAATGTATGAAACAAAACGGTAGGGATACTAGGCAGGGTTGTATTTATTTATCCCCACCTTAGTAGAATCGTAAAAACCCTAAAACAAAGGTTAGGTAGGTATATAGGTAGGTACTCACTGGTAATGGTCTGGTACTAGGTATGGAGTACCATGGTAATTAAAGGTAATCGGTAAGGGCTCATCACGGAGCCTGGGTACGCTTGCCCAACCAGCTGGGACAGTTGGCTGGTCTAGCGTGAACAGGCCTCTCAATACGTGTGGTCGGTGTGAGCGTCGCGCGCAGAATGGCTGTGCAGCTGCGTGCGCGCTGCTAATATTTATAAACTCGGCCGACGGGGCGACACTGCGACACACTCGCTTTAGGAAAGTGTCTGCCGTAGCGAAACGAGAGGCAGGATTATATTGCCGCCTATTCTAACACGTAGGGAGGAGGTGTCTGCATCTTTGCTGGACCAGAGGATTAAGAGTAGTCTCCGGCCAGTAAAGATGCAAGACAATTTCTATGTACTAGTTTCATAATAGTAAGGATTCAGTTTGGTAAATTAAGGCTACGAGCCAGGATACCTATCTGATAGGCAGGACATAGGTTATAACGAAGTGCCTGGGGACTGGACATACCACGGCGTTTCGTTGATATTTAAAATCTAGTTTACGGGACGGGGAGAGGGGACTCGTTCAAATGAGACTCTAGGCCGACAATATTACACTGTTTATTACACTGAACATACTACAAGCACTCTTATTCTATCTACTTATAACTAGGGCGCGGTCAAACCCCACCGTTGGGGTGAACGCGATCAGGGTCAGGGACCGTGTAACTACGGCTTATTCGGGACCGCGAGTTCGAGGGCGCGCGCGGCCACGTGATAAACGGGCGGTGACGGGGGAAGGCAAGTTATCCCCAACCTGCTGTCGAGGTTGGTTATAACTCCCTTCTGGTTAGTACTTAGAACTACCTGGCAGACCCGCGACCTTTTGGTTTAGCCAATCGGTGCGGGATGCTGCGGCGGGACGGTACTAGCTACGGGGGAGAACAACCTCCACGATCAGGTCCAAACCATGGGACCGCGGAGGTGAACTCGGCGGAACGATCCTACGAGTAGGAACGGGAACCCACCCGCTGGATCGTCCAAACTATCAGCCGGGGACGCACGACCAGGATAAACCATGAGGCCGCGTCTGTCCCCTTGCCCTAAAGCCCTAACCAGATATCAGCGACCCGGGGTAACCAGGCCGCTCGAATACCCGGGATGAGGGGTAGTGGCACTGCGTGGGAGCGCTCGGTTCGCAATCCAGGTTCTCCGCACGACCAGGGTTAACCATGAGGCCGCGCCAGAGAACCTTTCAGCTTCGGAGCTAGCCCACGAGTGTCCCGTCCTAATGACCGCGACGCCTTATATCATATGTCGCGGCGCGGCCGTATGTGTGCGTATCGCGATGCACGCGGAGGAGGGACCACGCTGCCGTCGATGTCTATGTGTGCGTTAGTCGCACCGTGGCTGGCGTGGCGTCCGGATGTATGTGTAGCTGTGGCTCGGCGGTGCCCGTTACAAGGTAAAGCTAGGTAGCTACACATAAGGGCTAAGTAAAACGCAAAGTTGTATGTACCTAGATTTATTCTGAATAAAGTTATTAGGTGAAAGGCTGCTTATCCATAAAGAAAACGGTGACCTAGATCGATCAATTTTATCCCGGTCTCCCGACGGTAATGCTCGGAAGTACCTTAGGGAGCCAGGGTTTGTGAGAAAACGATCCCGACCCAGCCCAAGGAGGAAGAAGAGTGCGAGTGAGACCTCCGGACCGCGACGTCGTGTTTCGTGCGCTGTGCGTCGTGTGTTAAGTGGTGCCCCCCCCCCGCCTCCGTCCATTCGTTTCCGCGAGCTGTCCCCTGCCACCGGACTTGCCTATAGGGGCACCGCTGTCCTGGTGCGCAGGGACGTTGTGCATGAAGAACTTGGACACCCCCCCTACGAGGAATTGAGGTCCAACGGGGTCCTTGTTAGTGCGGCTGGCCGGGAACTCAGAGTCTTCGCCGGTTACCGCCCTCCCGGCCCCCGCTATTCGTCGCGGGACACCGCCGAGGTTTTTGACTCCACCGCCCCCACCCTGCTAGCTGGCGACTTTAATGCCAAGCATCTGGAGTGGGGGTCCCGTGTTATCAACCCGGCGGGGAGGAAGCTGCTGGCGGACGCAGACGCCAAGGGCTATAACGTCCTGGGCCCGGATTCGCCAACCCACATACCCACGAACACGCGAGGTGCCGCCGACGTTTTGGACATCGTCATTACCAAGAACATCAGCTGTCCAGTTCAAGTGGAGGTGCTGTACGAGCTCGACACGCAGCATCTCCCTCTTCTGATCACGCTCGCGCTGGCCGCGAACTTCACCGCGCCGCGCCCGTTGGGCGTGAAGACGGACTGGGCGACCTACACTAGAGCGCTCATGTCCATAGATGTTGGCCCTCTTTCGACGCCAGAGGAGGTCGAGGCAGAGGCCGAGGCACTGACGGGGAAGCTCCAGGAGGCCAAGGAGGTGGCCTCCACTCCGATAACTCAGCGCAGCACGCAGGCGCGCGACATCCTCCCGCCGAACATCAAGCGGGAGCTCAAGAGGAAGCGGATTCTGCAGCGCGAGTGGGCGCGCTCCAGATGTCCACGTTTGAAGGCTGAGCTGAACAGGAAAGCGGCGGAGGTCTCGGAGGCCGTAAGGGCTTGGCGTGGGGAGACCTGGGAGGACACCATCGACCGGGCCTCCGAACACGATACCAACCTCTACGCGCTGAACCGGGCACTCACGCGAACCCCCGCACCGACCTACCCCCTGCTGGACCGTGATGGGGTCCGACGCTTTGCTCCCGCCGACCGTGCCGAGATCCTAGCGGCGCACATGGAGGAGCAGTTCTCGCCTCACCCTGTCCCGGCAGGCGCCGCGCTTGAGGTACTGGACCACCACGCTGAAGTCGAAAGAGCAGTCGAGGAATTCCTGTCGCGCCCAGCGCCGCCTCTTGAGGGGGGCCAGTACATGTCCCCTGCGGAGGTCAGGAAGGCGATCCTCCGCCTCCCAAGGCGCAAGGCGCCGGGCTGCGATGGAATTCCGAACTTGGCGCTGCGACACCTGCCAAGAAGAGGAGTGGCCGCGCTGGCACGGGCCAGCGCGGCCACTCCTCTTCTTAGATTCTTCTTCTTTGTAGATACGGATCTACAATGGCATCCTGAGGACCACGCACTTCCCGGACCACTGGAAGATCGGGAGGGTGATAGTGTTGCCCAAGTCGGGCAAGGATCGGCGCCTTCCTGCCAGCTATCGACCTATCACTCTCCTCCCAACGATGGCCAAGCTCTTCGAGCGGCTACTCCTGGCCCGACTGACGCCGACCATCGAGCCACGACCAGAGCAGTTCGGCTTTAGAAGCCGCCACAGCACGACGCTCCAGTTGGTGCGCGTGCTCAGCCACTGTGCGGATGAGCTTAATGCCAGGCGGAGCACCGTCGCGGTCTTCTTAGACGTCGAGAAGGCCTTCGACCGCGTCTGGCACCGGGGCCTTCTGTACAAGCTTATCCAGACCAGCACGCCACCAGCCTTCACCCGCATCGTGGCGTCCTTCCTGGCCGACCGCAAATTCTTTGTGGCGGTCGAGAACGCCGTCTCCGGGCAGCGGCCCATCGCCGCCGGAGTGCCGCAGGGGAGCTGCCTGTCGCCCGCGTTGTACGCGCTCTACACCGACGACATCCCAACCCTGGAGGGGCACCTTTTACCCGGGGAGAGGGATGTGTCGCTAGCGCTCTTCGCGGACGACAGCGCCTACCTCGCCTCTTCGAGGAATGTGACCATTGCCGCTGGTCGCATGCAACGTCTCCTCGACTTGCTCCCGCTGTGGCTTGACAAGTGGCGCATGGCTGTCAACGTGGGGAAGACAGCAGCGCTACTGGTGTCACGCCACCGTACCCTACCACCTCCTCTCCAGCTCCGGGACCAGGACATCGAGTGGAAGACGCATGTCCGGTACCTCGGCGTCGAGATCGACAGGTCGTTGAAGATGGTACCACAGGCGAACCGCGCGATTATCCAGTCGCGCGCGGCCAGGGCCCAACTCCGACCTGTCCTGAGTTCGAATCTGCCGCTGAGGACCAAGGTGCGAGTCTATAAGACTTACATCCGGTCCCGGCTCACCTACGCCGCCCCGGCCTGGTACGCACTGCTCTCCGCGACCCAGCGCAGGCGGCTCCAAGCGATACAGAACGTCTCCCTGCGGATGTGCACGGGAGCGGGCCGATACGTCCGCAATGATGTGATTGCCCGCGACGTGCAGATAGAGAGCGTCGAGGACTTCGTGGTGATGGCGGCGCGTCGAATGTTCGACAGCGCCGACAACTGCCGCCACGCCCACCTGAACGCCCTCGCCCCCCTGCACGCGCGCCCCCCAGACCATCGCGGACCGTGGAGGCCCCTGCCCAGGGAGCTTCTGGACGCAGCGGATGCCGTTTAGCGCGGATGTTCGAGCAGCGCCAGTCCCAAGAACACCATCACAGGATGTGTACCGCCGCAAAGCGGCAAAACCAAGAGACCCAGGGGCAGCCGCCCCTGCGAGTTGAAGTCAGGGTAAAGAGTCCAACTCAAGGCCCTTACCCGACCTCCCGCTAAGGGAGAGCTCGGAGGAAATTACTCATGAGAAAACGATATGTGTGTGTACGTGCGAATGAGACGAAGAAACAAGCCATCCTACAAGAGGAAAGAAGAGAGAAGAAGTCAGCAAGAAAGAAGTAGTTTGAGGTGGCGCTGTATAGGGCATCTCGCTCTAACGAGGAGGTCTCCCTCACTCTCACGATCGTCTACGAGGTCGCAATTTATGGTTAGGCAGCCTCGCACCACACCATCCAAAAGGAATCGTTGTTTCTCTGTCGAGGGACCCCCCACTACCCCTTCACATGCGTGGATAGGCTGTTGCCCACGGCTCGGGATCTAACAAATCCCCTTGAGGTCATCTACCTCGCGTCTTCCACATCCAGCTCCGGACTGCGGTGCAGAACCTGAAACCAGGCGGGCGCAACAACATCTACGCCGCGAGCGACCGCGGTACCTTGAGGACCAGCACCGTACCGCGCTACCGCTCGGCGACACCCCGCCGCCCCGCAACAGGTCACTTCCCATGGATAGGTCACTTCCCATGGATGGGTCACTTCCCATGGATGAGTCACTTCCCATGGATGGTTCATTTCCCATGGATGAGTCACTTCCCATGGATGGTTCACTTCCCATGGATGGTTCACTTCCCGTGGATTGGTCACTTCCCATGGATGAGTTTCCTCCGTTCGATGGGTCACCTGCCATGGATGGGTCACCTCCCATTGATGGGTCACTTCCCATGGATGGGTCACTTCCCATGGATGGGTCACATCCCATGGCTGAGTCTCCTCCCATGGATGGGTCACTTCCAATGGATGGGTCTCCCCATGGATGAGTTTCCTCCCATGGATGGGTCACTTCCCATGGATGCAACTCCTCCCATTGATGAATCTACCCCCATAGATGAATCTCCTCCCTTGGATGGGTCACCTCCCATGGATGGGTCACTTCCCATGGATGATTCTCCTCCCATGGATGGGTCACCTCCCATGGATGGGTCACTTCCCATGGATGAGTCCCCTCCCATGGATGAGTCACTTCCCATGGATGGGTCACCTCCCAATGATGGGTCACTTCCCATGGATGCAACTCCTCCCATTGATGAATCTACCCCCATAGATGAATCTCCTCCCTTGGATGGGTCACCTCCCATGGATGGGTCACTTCCCATGGATGATTCTCCTTCCATGGATGGGTCACCTCCCATGGATGGGTCACTTCCCATGGGTGAGTCTCCTCCCATGGATGGGTCACCTCCCATGGATGAGTCACTTCCCATGGATGAGTCACTTCCATGGATGGGTCTCCCCATGGATGAGTCTCCTCCCATGGATTAGTCACCTCCGACTCATCCATGGGAGGGGACTCATCCATGGGAAGTGACCCATCCATGGGAGGTGACCCATCCATGGGAAGTGATTAATCCATGGGAGGAGACTCATCCATGGGCCTCCCATGGATGAGTCACCTCTCATGGATGGGTCACTTCCCATGGATGGGTCACCTCCCATGGCTGGGTCACTTCCCATGGATGAGTCGGAGGTGACTAATCCATGGGAGGAGACTCATCCATGGGGAGACCCATCCATGGAAGTGACTCATCCATGGGAAGTGACTCATCCATGGGAGGTGACCCATCCATGGGAGGAGACTCACCCATGGGAAGTGACCCATCCATGGGAGGTGACCCATCCATGGAAGGAGAATCATCCATGGGAAGTGACCCATCCATGGGAGGTGACCCATCCAAGGGAGGAGATTCATCTATGGGGGTAGATTCATCAATGGGAGGAGTTGCATCCATGGGAAGTGACCCATCATTGGGAGGTGACCCATCCATGGGAAGTGACTCATCCATGGGAGGGGACTCATCCATGGGAAGTGACCCATCCATGGGAGGTGACCCATCCATGGGAGGAGAATCATCCATGGGAAGTGACCCATCCATGGGAGGTGACCCATCCAAGGGAGGAGATTCATCTATGGGGGTAGATTCATCAATGGGAGGAGTTGCATCCATGGGAAGTGACCCATCCATGGGAGGAGACTCATCCATGGGGAGACCCATCCATTGGAAGTGACCCATCCATGGGAGGAGACTCAGCCATGGGATGTGACCCATCCATGGGAAGTGACCCATCCATGGGAAGTGACCCATCAATGGGAGGTGACCCATCCATGGCAGGTGACCCATCGAACGGAGGAAACTCATCCATGGGAAGTGACCAATCCACGGGAAGTGAACCATCCATGGGAAGTGAACCATCCATGGGAAGTGACTCATCCATGGGAAATGAACCATCCATGGGAAGTGACTCATCCATGGGAAGTGACCCATCCATGGGAGGTGACCCATCCATGGGAAGTGACTCATCCATGGGAGGGGACTCATCCATGGGAAGTGACCCATCCATGGGAGGTTACCCATCCATGGGAGGAGAATCATCCATGGGAAGTGACCCATCCATGGGAGGTGACCCATCCATGGGAGGAGATTCATCTATGGGGGTAGATTCATCAATGGGAGGAGTTGCATCCATGGGAAGTGACCCATCCATGGGAGGTGACCCATCCATGGGAAGTGACTCATCCATGGGAGGGGACTCATCCATGGGAAGTGACCCATCCATGGGAGGTGACCCATCCATGGGAGGACACTCATCCATGGGAAGTGACCTATCCATGGGAAGTGACCTGTTGCGGGGCGGCGGGGTGTCGCCGAGCGGTAGCGCGGTACGGTGCTGGTCCTCAAGGTACCGCGGTCGCTCGCGGCGTAGATGTTGTTGCGCCCGCCTGGTTTCAGGTTCTGCACCGCAGTCCGGAGCTGGATGTGGAAGACGCGAGGTAGATGACCTCAAGGGGATTTGTTAGATCCCGAGCCGTGGGCAACAGCCTATCCACGCATGTGAAGGGGTAGTGGGGGGTCCCTCGACAGAGAAACAACGATTCCTTTTGGATGGTGTGGTGCGAGGCTGCCTAACCATAAATTGCGACCTCGTAGACGATCGTGAGAGTGAGGGAGACCTCCTCGTTAGAGCGAGATGCCCTATACAGCGCCACCTCAAACTACTTCTTTCTTGCTGACTTCTTCTCTCTTCTTTCCTCTTGTAGGATGGCTTGTTTCTTCGTCTCATTCGCACGTACACACACATATCGTTTTCTCACAAACCCTGGCTCCCTAAGGTACTTCCGAGCATTACCGTCGGGAGACCGGGATAAAATTGATCGATCTAGGTCACCGTTTTCTTTATTGATAAGCAGCCTTTCACCTAATAACTTTATTCAGAATAAATCTAGGTACATACAACTTTGCGTTTTACTTAGCCCTTATGTGTAGCTACCTAGCTTTACCTATGTCCTGCCTATCAGATAGGTATCCTGGCTCGTAGCCTTAATTTACCAAACTGAATCCTTACTATTATGAAACTAGTACATAGAAATTGTCTTGCATCTTTACTGGCCGGAGACTACTCTTAATCCTCTGGTCCAGCAAAGATGCAGACACCTCCTCCCTACGTGTTAGAATAGGCGGCAATATAATCCTGCCTCTCGTTTCGCTACGGCAGACACTTTCCTAAAGCGAGTGTGTCGCAGTGTCGCCCGTCGGCCGAGTTTATAAATATTAGCAGCGCGCACGCAGCTGCACAGCCATTCTGCGCGCGACGCTCACACCGACCACACGTATTGAGAGGCCTGTGTGTTGATTATAGGTTTACCCATTTGACACCATTCGGAAAAACGGAAAGCGGAACGTGAGTAATTTGTATGGAGCCACCGAAGAGCGCCCCTAGCGGACAAGGGAGAACTAATTATTGACCGAAAACCAAAAATCCAATCGTTTTATTTCTCACTCAAATACAAGTGCTCGGCGTACTCGTAAAACAGACGAACGAGCAGTCACCTTTATGTTGCATAGTTACTCGTAAATTGTTGGAGATTTGTATATGCCATCTCTTTCTAAAAAAGAGATGGCATATACAAATCCGTGAAATCTCTTAGAATAAGGACGCTTCAGTCTTTATTCTGAGACAAATCTATGGAATTTGTTTTATGAACTTGTCATTGTCCATGACTTGATAGTTGATGTTGATTGATCTAATTTTTAGAAAAAAAAAAGATATATATGTTACATAAAATATTTTCAGTTTTGGATTCATTTATTCAGTAAAAAAGTGGAAGTTTACTGGTCCCTAATGAAATCTTAAACTTAAATAAATTTATAAAGTAAACGAATCTTTGTTAGCACTATGATTAGTTACAAGCCGACTGAAGAAAATAGATATAATCTTGGATGCAAAGGGTGTATTGTGCCTCAACAGCCGGACGACGAACATTCGCGACCATAGCCGGAAGAATCAGAAGCTGCCGATTCTGGATGGAAGAAGCCGCGTGCCACAGCTATTGATCGAACATTGCCATCGTCGTTTTCACCACGGCAATCACGCGACGGTGATCAACGAGCTGCGACAGAAGTTCTGGATACTATCGCTACGCGACGCCGTCCGACGGGTAACACATCAGTGCCAGTGGTGCAGAACAAGAAGACTGAAGCCTGAAATGCCACCACTTGGAGACCTGCCACAAGAACGTTTGGCACACAATCAACATCCATTTACGTGCACCGGAGTCGACTACTTTGGCTCAATGCACGTGACTATCGGCCGCAGAAGAGAGAAGCGCTGGGGTGCCCTTTTCACCTGTTTAACTACGAGGGCGATCCACATAGAGTTGGCCGCGTCGCTAAGCACCAACTCGATGATCATGGCGCTGAGAAGAATGGCCGCCCACCGAGGAAGTCCTAGAACAATATTCAGCGACAACGGAACAAACTTCGTCGGAGCAGACAACGAGTTGAAAGAAGAAGCAAAAAAGATAAAACGCGAAGAACTCATCGAGGAAGCTGAAAAAGAAGGCTTCAACTGGAAGTATATCGCACCTGGAGCTCCCCAAATGGGAGGAGCCTGCGAAAGAATGGTGCGATCAGTAAAGACCGCACTCGCCGCCGTCATCGGAGAAAGAAGCCCGCCAGAAGAAGTGCTCTACACGCTCTTAACAGAAGTGGAACATACCGTGAACTCTCGCCCATTGACGCATCTGAGTGCCGACCCAGAAGATGAAGAAAGCCTGACTCCCAATCATTTCCTGATCGGGAGATCCTGCGGAGCGGCCGTCCTAGGGGAATTCGACGACACGGACCTCATCGGAAAACCCAACTGGAAGACAGCGCAGAGGATGGCGGACTTTTGGAGCAGATGGCTGAAAGAGTACCTTCCAACTCTCATGCTGCGGCAACTGAACGGAAAAAAAACCACGGAGTTTCGCCAAGGTGACGTGGTGATAATAGCAGATGCCTCGCTGCCACGCAACACATGGTTACGTGGAGTGATACAAGAAACCTTCCAAGGACCTGACGGGCGAACGCGGATCGTGGACGTGCTGACCAAAGGAGGAGTGATGAGGCGACCGACATCGCGACTTACCTCGTGGCACCACAGAAGTACACGCGCGCGCGCGACACGCGAGTGATCATAAGAAAGTGCTCTTACGTATTTATTTTGATTAAAAATCAAATAATAATAATAATAAAGCCTTTTAATTTCCCATCACCTAAGTATTACATGTATGTATTTATGTATATTATGAAGTTTTACTTATAATTTTGTTTATGTAAAATACTAAATAGGTAGTAAATAACTTTTTTTTTTTTTTTTTTTGTTTGTTTCATTATGTTTTGTCTTGGATGGGAACCCCTATTTGAGTATAGGCCTCCTCCAGGTTCAACCAGGTTTCTCTGTCTTTAGCTCGTTCTATCCACTCCTTTCCTGCTGTAGTTATGATGTCGTCACTCCATCGTTTTATAGGTCGTCCTATTCGTCTTTTTCCGCTGGGTCCTTTCCATCTCGTCGCTTCTATTGTCCATCGCTTGTCGCTATATCTTGCTAAATGGCCAGCCCATTTCCATTTTAACCTTAGACTGTAGTGTAGGACGTCAATTATTTTTGTCTTCTTTCGTATAAATTCACTTCTTACTTTATGTATTTTCCGTATTTTTAGAAGGCTTCTTTCCATTGCTTTCTGGCAACTGACCAGTTTTGTTTTAATTTTAGTGTTATAGGTCCTCGTCTGGCAACCATAAGTGAGAGTCGGTAGAATGCATGTATCCATCACTGTTTTCTTTAGGTGGAGCGGATAGTCACCTTTCATAATCTCTTTGAGTGACCAGTATTTTTTCCAACTCATATTTATACGGCGTCCTACTTCTCCTTCTTCGTTTCTGTCTTCAAATGATAATTCTTTTCCTAGGTATATGTATTTATTTACGTATTCAAGTGTATTTCCTTCGAGCTTTATTATATGTGTGTAGCTGTTAGTCATAAGTTTTGTTTTATCTTTATTCATCAAAAGACCTACTTTTTGGCTTTGTTCACTTAATTGGTTTATCATTTCTTCTAGTTTTCTGCTGCTTTCAGCAAAGAGGACTATATCATCTGCGAATCTGAGGTGACTTAAGTAACGGTTACCTATTTTTATTCCTTCGTTTTCCCATTTCAGATCCTCAAAGATGTTTTGCAGGACTGCTATGAAAATCTTGGGGGACAGGGGGTCTCCCTGCCTCACTCCACGTAGAATTGGTATTTCCGGTCCTCGTTTCTCTAGTTTCACACAGCTGGTGCTTCCGTCGTATATGTTTTTCAAAATGTTTTTATACTTTTCAAAAACATATACATTTTAAAAATCAAATATGACGCAAAAAGTTGTGGAAACGGCATTTCGTGAACTCCACAAACTCATCAGTGACCTAGCGGATAAAGTCGGTTCTCTGGAAGGCAAGGTGTGCGAGCAATCCGCGTTAGTTAAAAGCCAAACCGATGTTATCAATTTATTAAAGACGCAAGTTGAGAGTAGGCAGCCGCCATCTACAAAGACGTTGTCGGCTCCAAGCGCACAGGCACAGCCAGCGCTGCAGCGACCAATTCGGCAAGCACGCGTAAAAGCGTCAGCCAACATTACGGCGGGCTCAAGTGGTGTAGCGGCTAGAAGACCTGCTATAAAGAAAGACAAGGACGGACAATCCACCATGGATGCCACAATCTCTATGTGTGACGGAGCAAGGAAAGATGCATCAATAAGCACCCCGACTACTGTAGCTGCTACCGGTTCTCCGAGTAGGGTGACCACGCCTCCGATGGGTACTCCGGACGGAATCAGGACAATTGACCAAGGTGAATGGCAAGAAGTAAGTCGGAAACGCCAGACGATGAAACAGCGTCGAGTCTTGACAGGGTCAGGAAAAACTGAGAACGACGGACTTCAGTCAGCCGAGCGTCTCAAATTTATTCAGGCATGGTAATTTAAGCCGGAAACATCGACTGAGGATGTCCGCAACCACATCCGTAAAATTGCAGTGTGTGAGAGATACGTCGTTGAGAAACGAGAAATAAAAACTGACCAACACGCATCCTTTGTGATTGGGTTTCCGGAGACATTGTATGATCGTCTGTGTACACCTAACGCATGGCCACCCGGCATCAAGATCTCCGACTGGTTTCGGCTTGCTCCCCGCCGCTCGGAGCGGGGATCGCTCGCACCCGAGGCGGACCGCCTCAGTCAATAACTGCACCAGTGAACGCCGGACAAATGCGCTTCTATTTGAAAGTGTAGTTGTATGCCATCAAAACATCGCATCGTTAGGCAATAAATCGCAAAGGTTAGAAGTCTTGCTTAGTAGTGACCTAAAATGCGACATACTCGCTTTAACTGAGCACTGGTTAACTGAACCCAAATTAAAGTGTGTCCAGCTGCATGGCTACAAGCTAGCGTCCTATTTTTGTAGACAACAAATTGTACATGGTGGGTCATGCATTTTTATAACAGACAAGATTAAATGTGTAGAAAGCGTTGACTTGACTTCTTTGTCAGTCGAAAGAAAGTGCGAAATATCAGCCATTGATTTATTAGAACTAGACATGACCATCGTGTGTATATATAGAACGAATTTAGTATCATTTAATGATTTTATTTGTGCTTTTGAAAGGTTGCTCGATAAGATTAGCTGTTTAGGTATAGAATGCATACTAGTGGGCGATTTTAATGTTAACTGCTTGATGGATCTACACTCGAGAGCAATGAATCCGGGTCACTAAAGAATGTTAAAAATCTCGGAAACTAAAAATGATAGATTAATGCAATAAATTGTATTTAATAGACAATGTAATACTCCTTAAATGAAGGTAAAAAAAATATGAGTCACCATACATTTTATTAACACAAAATTACATAAAGAAAAAAACTGCTGATCTCTCCTTAAAACAAAAATAGGAAACATGAAATTTTTGAACTTTATTACGATTTTCTTGAATTTTAATACTTCGTATTGCCTCCTCGTGCTTCCATTACTGCGTTTACGCAGAAAAAAAACAACAAAAAAACAGAAATCAAACAATGATAAATGACAGATTACAAACAAAAGCAAAACCAAATGCTGTAATTTCGTAGTTCCATCTTCGAAAGTGGCCCTTTTTCAAATTTGATTTTTTTATGATATAACTTTACAATAACTAAGAAGTTTTAATACCTTCATTTAAGGAGTATTACATTGTCTATTAAATACAATTTATTGCATTAACCTAGCATTTTTAGTTTCCGAGATTTTTAGGATTCTTTAAGTGACCCGGATTCATTGCTCTCGAGTGTATATAGTGATATAAAAAAATTGACGGATTTGCTGTCGGCCCATGGCTTGTCGAATTTGGTAGACTTCCCTACGCGCACAAATGCGGTTAGTTCGACGAGTCTAGATCACTTTTATTCAAATTTATTACCTGGTACAGTGAGCGTATCTCCTGTTATCATAAACATTAGCGACCACATCACAATCAAGGGTGAGGTTACACGGGCAAGAACGCTACCGCCTACTAATTATACGTATAGTAGGAAATTTAATAACGTAAATATTTCTAATTTTGTGGCTTCTGTCTATAGTGTTGATTGAACTGAGGTCCTAGAGAAGAAAAAACAAACTGCCGACATGCTTAATTCAATTATCAATGTAATTAAAAATAAATTTGAAATATGTTTTCCTATACGGAAGTGTAGCATTAAGAAAAATGACTCATCTTGGATCACTCCAGATGTACAAAATTATAAATTGTTATTATTCGACATAATTGAATTAAGTAAATTAGCACCTTATAATGACATTATACAATCGCAAATTTCTGACATGACCAATTATTATAACGTTTTAATCAATAGGGCAAAATGTGACGATAATAGGGGCAAATAATAATACCTCGAAAGCTATGTGGGGAGTGATAAACAGGGAAAGAAACAATAAAGAGGGAAGAACAATTCCCCTCACATTGATTTTACCGACGGATCTAATTTTAGAGATAAAAAAGAAGTTTTGAATGCTATGAATGCTCGATTCCAAAACGCGGCGGAGGCGTGCGGCGCGCGCTGCATTCGGCAAGTGTGCCCTCTGACCACTCACTGAGGCTTCAACCGTTCACAGCGGATGAAGTATATCAAATTGTAAAAACTCGGATTCCCCCAAAGGTTTCGAAGGATGTATACGGAATATCTATTAAACTTATTCAATCTGCGATTCTTCCTCTTGCTCCCGTGCTGTCACGTGTCTTTAACTGTTGTATCGCTGATGGGACGTACCCTAGCCTGATTAAAATAAGTAAAGTGTCCCCGTTATTTAAAGGTAAAGGAAAGCGAAGCAGTATGGATGGATATCGGCCTGTGTCGATTATACCAGCTGTGGCTAAAATATTTGAGAACGGTTTAAGCTCCCGCCTTATCACTTTCTTGTCGTCGGCAAATGTGCTCTCTGATCGACAATACGCTTATCGTAAGGGCCGTTCGACGACATCCTTGACTCGCGAGGTCATCAGACGTATTGTTGAGGCACGCGAGGGAAAGCAGCAGGTTGCAGTAATATGCTGCGATCTATCGAAAGCGTTTGATGTGGCCAACCATGATGTGCTAGCAGTCAAGCTGCGACACTATGGTATACACGGCCAAGCTTACTGCCTACTCACTGACCTGTTGCGAGATCGTTCTCAGGTGGTCACTGGCTGTGGTGGAGAGGCAGTATCTGACCCATTGAAATCGAAGATGGGCGTTGCCCAAGGATCTTCGGTTTCAAACATACTGTTTTCCTTGCTGATGAACGACTTACCCGAGTTTATCGCAGCGGCGGAGATCTTCATGTATGCTGACGACGTTGCTGCGATAGTCACAGCCCCCACGGTCGATCAGCTGGAGGAGAAACTGAATGACACGATGACTCTGCTAGCGGAATGGTTCAGGATGAATGGGCTTGCTCTGAATCTGAGTAAAACCCATTTCATTCATTTCCGGTTTTCGGGCCGCACGCTGCGTCCTCTGACGGTGCTAGTCAACGGAAATGCAATGGACCAAGTCCAGAACACTACGTTCCTTGGCTTCCAGGTTGATAGTGGACTGCAGTGGGCGAGTCATATCGACAAGTTGTGCGGGAAGCTGGGGAGTGCGTGCTACGCGCTGAGCAGGGTAGCGTGCGTAGTGTCCGCTGATATGATTCGTGCTTGCTATTTCGCCACGATCCAGTCTCTTTTGGAGTATGGTGCCGAGCTGTGGGCGCGCGCTGCCGACTGGGAACGCGCGTTCAGGATGCAGAAAAGGGCCATACGCGCGATCGTGCGGATACCTAGTGACGAGTCAGCGAGGCCCCATTTTAAGAGTTTGTACATCCTTACGTTGCCCTGCTTGTTGTTGTACCAGGTAGCGATATACGTGAGAAATAATCTTAGCTTGTACCAAACGCACGGAGATTTACTTTCGCACAATACCCGGAACCGTCACAAGTTAATGCCGGTACCACGTTCTTTAACGAAGTCTTCCAAACTGACGCATGTAATGGGACCGACAGTATACAATAATCTCCCTGATATTATCACTGATACTCGAAGTACGTATTCATTCAAAACAAAGTTGAAACAGTGGCTCGTCGAGCAGACCTTTTATAGCTATGATGAATTCATAGACTATAATCATACCTAATTGTATTATTTATATTCTTTATTATTATTTTGATGTCACAATTATTATTTAACTTAACTAATTTTTATTTAATATTTAAATAATGTTATATAATGAGTGTATTTTTAGGTTACCTATATAGTTATATAGCTAGCTCATGGTACTATATTGTACCTACCCCTATTGACGTATATTGTATATTATGAATAAATGACTATTGACTATTGACTATTGAAGACGTTGCAGCCGACGGAGGGAGTGCCCGAATCATCGCGCACTGGCGGGGAAATTGTTAGCAACGTGAATAAGTTATAGCGATATAAATTAATATTAAGTTTAAGACAATAAAGGAGACTGATTTTTAGTATAGGGCCTAGCATAATAAGAATGTATATAGCTTAGGGTGTAACTCATTTACCTTTAAAAATACGATAGGTAGGTAAACAATAGGAAATTGTAGGGAAAACAGTGCTAAAATGCATAGAAAAGATTTAGGCTCTCTGAACGGTAACGCTCCGTAGTAGGTAAGGTACATGCTCTCCCAACGGTCACGCACGCTCCGTAGTAGGTAGGGTCGCACGCTCTCTCAACGGTAACTCTCCGAGGTAGCTAAGCAAAAGTTTAGGGAAATTTAGAGCACCTCCTCTCCAGCTCCGGGACCAGGACATCGAGTGGAAGACGCATGTCCGGTACCTCGGCGTCGAGATCGACAGGTCGCTGAAGATGGTACCACAGGCGAACCGCGCGATTATCCAGTCGCGCGCGGCCAGGGCCCAACTCCGACCTGTCCTGAGTTCAAATCTGCCGCTGAGGACCAAGGTGCGAGTCTATAAGACATACATCCGGTCCCGGCTCACCTACGCCGCCCCGGCCTGGTACGCGCTGCTCTCCGCGACCCAGCGCAGGCGGCTCCAAGTGATACAGAATGTCTCCCTGCGGATGTGCACGGGAGCGGGCCGATACGTCCGCAACGATGTGATTGCCCGCGACGTGCAGATAGAGAGCGTCGAGGACTTCGTGGTGATGGCGGCGCGTCGAATGTTCGACAGCGCCAACAACTGCCGCCACGCCCACCTGAACGCCCTCGCCCCCCTGCACGCGCGCCCCCCAGACCATCGCGGACCGTGGAGGCCCCTGCCCAGGGAGCTTCTGGGCGCAGTGGATGCCGCATAGCGCGGATGTCCGAGCAGCGCCAGTCCCAGGAATACCATCACAGCGATGTGTACCGCCGCAAAGCGGCAAAAGTGACCCAGGGGCAGCCGCCCCTGCGAGTTGAAGTTAGGGTAAAGAGTCGAACTCAAGGCCCTTACCCGACCTCCCGCTAAGGGAGAGATCGGATGAAACCACTGACTGACTGACTGATTTTAGAGCGTTGTGATTGGCTAATAAAAAGCCTTTTCTATTGGTCAGCCAATGGCATGTAAGGAATTATTTTAGGGAAATTTGTATAAATATTGTGCCGGTGTCTGTGCCGGCATTCAGTTGGAATCAAGCAGTTCAGCAAGAATCAGTTCGGAAGAATAAAGAACAGTCGAGCAGTTTTGGGAGTTTCATTGGAAGCCTTTCATTCGGATCCACCAGCGTAGAGGTCTGCCTAGTACCTAGGTCTACAGCACCGAGCACCGAGCACCGAGCACCGAGCACCGAGCACCGAGCACCGAGCACCGAGCACCGAGCACCGTAGCACCGAGCATCGAGTACCTGGGTCTACGCGACGTGAACTACAGTCCCCCACATTCAAGTTACAAGATTTATCACTGAAAAGTATTTATTTATACACTATATATATTATTTTTGTAGCAGTTTTTTGGATTAATTCTTGTTTATTTGAAAGGTAAAAACTGTTGTGATACTTTTCAAGTCGGTAGCTTTGCCCAATTCTGTTAACGGCGATGGTGTGTCACAGGGTAGTATCTTCCTGGCAGGACCATTTCCGTTATTGCTATAACTCGGCCATTGTTGAGGTACAAATTATGAGCTTCGAGTTCTAAGAGGTACAAATTAAGCTCTTAATTTGTACCGAAATCAAAATTGGGAAAGCTAAAGTGGTCCTGCCAGGAAGTATACGTATTTATTCTCTTTAGGTCTTCTTTAGGTAACACCTAACACTTATACACTTTATTATCACTTTAACACTTAAGTTATTGTTATGAGCTATAACTCTAGAGTCTAGGCTATAGACCATATAAAAATAAATGCTGGACACATTATCTAGCGCCAAGCTAAGCAGAGCTTGTATTGTGTTATGGGTACACTAGATAACTGGCTTTTTATTGCAATCATGCTTTGTTAGCAACAGCGAGAGTTAGGTGATCGCTAAGACGTCATTTTCATTAGAAATAGCATTGAAAGTGATTGAAATACGGAAAAAATGATAGCAACCGAATTAGCTAATCGCACTGCTGATAATAATATTATAATACATTACATAGAAAGATATTTTTTTTATTACCTATACATATATACTTATAGGAAATACCCAGAACAAGTATCTGCAGATCGTACAAATATTTGTTCCGAAGCGGGAATAGAACCCGCAACCTCCTGCGTCGCAGGCGAACCTTCACCCGCCACGCCACAGAGGTCGTGAAGTATAACCATGGCATAACCATGCCATAGTATAAAAATTCCTTGAACCATGCTTATTCCTTGCTGCTTCGTCATAGATGACAGACCACAAAAGAGGAACCTCTAAGGTACTTGTAGAAAAGAGTATTTCTTAAAAATAATGCCCCTTCAAGATAATGCCCAGTTAAGGTGGCGGTGATGGCCGCACGCTAAATCAACTCGAGAATAGCGCAAAAGTCGGCCTGCATATTGCTGTCCCTGTTTGGCTAACGCAGGCGCGCGCGGAGCACAGCCGAACACTTATTTCTATTCTGTGGCCGTTACCATTCATAATTCGAAGGTGGTATTTATTTTTTATGCAAACTAGCATTTGAAAAAAATATTTTTTTGCCATGTTTGGCATTTGTCACAAACTTTTAGATTTATATATCTAGCAATAAAAACTCCTTGGCACCTAGTTCTGCGAACAGTTAGAACTCGCGAGCACAAACTTTTTTCCAAAAATTGTGATCAGGGTGGTTATTCGCTATGACCTATGAGATTTCTTTTCAATAACGTGTGACGTCACCCATACGATTCAGCGATGATTCCACGCAGATATCGTAACGAGCCCGCGTTATGTTACGTTTGGTCAGAGCGAATAAGGGGGCAGGTTGGTGCTTTGATGATCGTTGAGTTTGGCTCAACTTTCCAATAGCGACTGTGAGCTAGGAGGTTCATATTTTTATCACATGTAGGTTCACATAGCACAAGCCTAAATATGAAATGGCGTACTGCGGAAACCAATAGTTTTGGAGCTATTCATTTTTGAAATTTGCTAATAACCGCTTTCCGAACGCCATGTTTTGGCGATATTTTACTTTTTATCAGTGTTCCGATACGATTTTCGGCTATTGACAATGACAGTGACAGACCAAATGGTATATTTTGCTAAAAATTGGTGGTTTCTCAATTTTCAACTAGTCGTGTTTTTTGCTATTACGGTCCAGTCGGTTACGTATTTCTTGAACGTCAATGAACTCTGTCATCGTTTGTGTTCTCAGAGTTGAGATTGTTTACGTGCTTACTCCTGTTTGAGAATTCATCGAAGGACTTTCCTTTAGCGACTGTAAGTATAAGGCTTGAGGGGGGAGGGGAGGGGTGGGGGGTCAATGTCAAAAGCCGAAAATCGTATCCGAACACTGACAAATAGTAAAATATCACCAAAATATGGAGATCGGAAACCGGTTTTTAGCAAATTTCAAAAATGAATAGCTCCAAAACTATTGGTTTCCGCAGTACGCCATTTCATATTCAGGCTTGTGCTACCTACATGTGATAAAAATATGAACCTCGTAGGTCACAGTCGCTAAAGGAAAGTTGAGCATTTACTTTGAAATATTTTTCTTTGATTTTTTGTCATAGCTCACAATGCTAAAACTATTGGTTTCCGCAGTACGCCATTTCATATTCAGGCTTGTGATATGTGAACCTATATGTGATAAAAATATGAACCTCGTAGGTCACAGTCGCTAAAGGAAAGTTGAGCATTTACTTTGAAATATTTTTCTTTGATTTTTTGT
Organism: Epirrita christyi; assembly: GCA_951392215.1. NCBI lineage: Eukaryota > Metazoa > Arthropoda > Insecta > Lepidoptera > Geometridae > Epirrita > Epirrita christyi. The sequence goes on along the minus strand of OX595858.1, from coordinate 4,628,469 downwards.
CATAGCTCACAATGCTAAAACTATTGGTTTCCGCAGTACGCTATTTCATATTTAGGCTTGTGTTATGTGAAACTTCATGTGATAAAAATATGAACCTCCGAGCTCACAGTCGCTAGGTATTGGAAAGTTGAGCCGCTACTATTTCAAGCAAAAACTAGGTACTGAATGGTAAACAAAGCACAAGTCGTAGGTATGTTAGTTAACTAGGTTACTTCATTCCAAATCACAAGGCAAATCTAAATAAAATGACAAAAATATTTCAATGTCATATATAAACATAATAACATAATAATACAAATAGGTGAACAAACACAAGAGCAAGCGAAGCGCGGGGTTACACAGTGTACTAGTGTCAGTGCCTGTCGAGTTGTCAAACATCGCACAACCGTAGTTCCCCGACCGGCCCTCGGTTCTGACGCGATAGCAATATGGGCGTTCAGAATTTGTTAGAAATTTGTTCAAGTTCCGTAATACCAAAAATGATGAATAAAAACTTGTTGTTTTTTTTATATCGTGTTGTTATTCTGTTACTTGACAATATAAGCTATGTTCCTACACATAAAATACGTAACATATCGTTGTTTTTAATACGAAACAAATAAGATGAAAACATGTCGTTTAGGTCGTAAAAATATACAAAATGCAATTCGCTTACATAAAATTTTAGGTAAATATTTTGATTAAAAAATATATCTGGGAACATAGATAAATACTATCCGAATCCGAATAATAGCATAATATGGTGGAAATATGCTCGAATTACAAATGACGTCGGTATTACGTTTGTATGGGCAGTTCATCATTCGCTGGGTTCTTAACTCTCGGCAAGTCTAGACCTTAGTAGATCATCTCAGCATTTCTACAATAAGCCATTGACTTCTATAAAGAGCTGTGCTGCCAAGAGGCATCGTAGAAACGCTGTTATTATTTATTTATTTTTTAATGCACGATGGTCGAGTGCATTTTTTTTCATCTACTCTCATACTGAAATATCAAAATTAAAAAACTAAAAACAAAACTAAAACGACAGTCTTTATGCAAATGCCATCGAAATAAATTTAAAAAAATTACATTACGATACATTATTCTAAGACGATACAGCTCTTATATGGACAACTATATCATAATATAACTTTTTTTCCATTACGATACAACTTCACTTGGACCAAGGAGGTTGCAATGCAGTTTTTCTATACATAATCTGTGGACGCGGCGCAACACGCTCGCGCTTATGGATTTTGGCGCTAAACGTTTACAAATAAATGCAAATATAAGCTGTAGTTTTACGCTCATTGTCAAATTAGTTTTTGTTTTAAAGTGTCTGAAAACGACAGTAGCGATACTGGAGAAAATTTTACACCACCGGACATTCTTGAAGCTGCAACGTACAAATAAACCTCTTACCGGCGAAATCTAGAAGGTATTACAATAAATGTTACCAAGACTTTAAAATATAATATCTATTTCATGAAATTAGATAAAGTAGTGTATGAAACTGCACATAATTTGGTTTTAAAACACTCGTGTGATGCTATAAAAAAATTCGCCTCCGGCTCGTTTTTTTAACTCGCACTCGTGTTTTAAGAACCCTTATTATGCAACAGTTTCATAAACTACTATTTTAATGTGGATGGTCATATTTAAACTATAAATGTGTTTAACTCCTTCGTCCACTTAGATCCAGTGGGTCTTTCCCAGTCCACCGATCGGAACTCCGATTGGTAGGAGCGGGAATTCCAGTCACGCGCTCCACTGGCGGATACATGGCAACTCCTCATCGTTCCACCAATGTCTTGTCCGACTAGTCAGGCTAACAGTTTGGAATATTTTTGTCCAAACAGTTAGATCATCGAACTTCTAGTAGGTCTGGAATGGAAAATGCATTATTTTTATTTTATTTCGTTCGCTACCTTATAAACAGAAGGACTAAAGCACTTCTTCTGAGCTTATAAATTGAAAAAACGGGTGTTTTCTAATGGTCCTACCTAACGACTACTGGGGTCATAACGTTTTTAAAAAACAAATAAACAAGTGGTTCGCCCCGAACTGAGACCTCGCGATAACACCTTTATCAGCCCGACTACTTAACCAAGTAATTTCCATTTTTCTATTATTATTTTTGAAAATTGTCACCAGTACAGTACAGGATCTATCAGTAACAACTCTAATTTCCTACACATCATCGAAATAACCTTTGAATAGGGCTAAGCAACGGGGCGTAATACTACATACCTGTAAGTACCTATATCTAGTACCTGACGAATTAATTGATAACGTCCTTTTGACGAAAACCACAGAACTCCAGCGTCATTCAAATTCCTAGAAATGGGAGGTCAACAATGGATGTTATATTGGTTTATGTTTTATGGAGTACAAGTTTCTAAATTCTTCAGTTTCAGACTTTTCCCTGTAGTTGTGATACAAAAGCCACCAGCATACCAAATTTCAGCATTGTGGGATTGCTGGAAGGGGCCGCGACCGTCCACCCACCAGCTTCACCCACCAGTGGGACCACGGGGAATTTCATTTTCCCCGTGCACCCACTGCCTTATGGCGGGAAAATATCGATATCGATATCAAAGAAAAAATCATCAAGGAATGGTGCGTGTACAACAGAAGGCACAGAACTAATAACGTTTCCGAAAGCTGGAACGCCGGCATTAATAAGTACCGGCCGGAAGTACCCTAGAATTTTTGATATTTACGTTTTTTATTTTCCCTAATATCTCAAAAACTACCAAGACTAAATACTTATTAAAAACACTTTTGAAATGTACAACCAAAGCGCTTTCATTAGACACCCCACTTGATCTGACTGTCTCACTTTTATTTTTTTTACCACCTCTTGGACCCCAATATCTCAACAACCCCCTGACTGATATAGCTCATAACCTTACCTACAAATTGTACCAATACTATCTACTCCCATACCAAATTTCATGAAGATTGGATTAACGGTTTGGAAGTTTTCATCGGAAAAACATACATACATACAAACGCCGATTCTTCCAACTTGACTCAGAGAACTCGCTTCGCTCGTTCAATTATCTTTATCTTTAATCCACAGGTGGATTGAAGACAACAAATATTCATGAATGGAGCCAGTGGAGCGTAACTGTGGATTCTAGTGTTCTTGCCTAACTAAGTAGTAGAATCTTGGGTGTGAAGTAAGCCTTCTGGTTTGTTCTCAGAACTACCTACTTACCAGGAATCTCGTACGAATTTTCTTATTTTTGTGGACCTCACCTCTGTACAAGCAATGTGGAAAATATTAATCTAATCTAACTAGTTAATAGCAACACAGTTATTCAATTCAAATCATTTATTCGACCATGTAAAGTTATTACAAAAGTGCTTTAAAACATGCCCTAGTGGACGTAAGACTACTCTCGCACCGCGCGAGAAATAACAAAACGACTATTTGAAAGTACTTAATACATTTTTCATGGGCACAGAAGGGATCAACTCAAATTTTAAACATTTAACAAGCTTTTGTTTACTTTATCGATTTAAGTCGATTTTGAATCAGTTATGGTGACCGCAAGCCAACCTTATGATGGAAACCGCCCCCGTATTTTCTGTCTCGCGACAGGTTTGCAACAGGCGTAAATTGTGCAATCAGGGTTGTCAAACGCCACTTTTCTCATATAAAAGTTACCGTTTGACAGCCCTGATTGCACGATTTAAGTGCATCACACACATAGCAGATACGATAATACACGAAAATAATACATTCACGGGGAAACCTTCAAACTGTATTGTATTTTAATTTGCGTACACAGATATCATCTGTCTATCTTTTGATATATGTCGGTGCCTACAGATGCTTGACGGTAAACTATATCTGCTACATGTGTGTTGCTCCTTGAGTTTAGTATAGAGAGCGATATGGACAAATACGCGCTCAGATACAGATATCTTACCGCATCTGCTACGTGTGTGACACACTTTACGCCTGTTGCAAACCTGTCGCGAGATGTGTTCGAGCTATGTAGATACCGAGCTGTAGATTATATTAATACAGAGTTATTGTGCCTAGGTACCTTTTAGGCCCGTATTTCAGAACTAAAAACCAAACTAAATCGAGACTCAAGCATAGATTTTTTAACAGATTTCTATAAAAACATGTCACCGAGAATTCGTTCTTAGATTTAGTTTAATCTAAGAACGAATTCTCGATGCATAGATAAAGGTTTTATGTCCCTTATGTTTCATTAAAATCGCTGCTTCTTTTTCATCTGTCAAAATGTTGTTTTCGGAATATTTATAATTTATAATATTAGAATTATATGTTTGTACAATTTATAATTAAGAAGTTGGAAAATTCGGAGATTGTAAACTTCATAATTTAGATTACAAGTTAAATTAAAATTTAGTTTTGGTATAGAAAAACAAAGGTTCCACTATTACTACAGATATAAAAACAAATCTTGAAAATATTTCAGTCAAATATAAGGAATCCAAGGTGAGCTAGTGAGCTAGACTACGTCATTAATAGACCAGCTATCTATATTAATAAGGTCACTTGTCAAATCTAGAGATATAAGAGTTTGAGCAAGTACTAATTTTAGGCCTGTTTCAAACGATGCGCAGTAAATTCACTGTCTAATAATGAGTAGGCACGGTCATTACACGGTCATCTTTTTATTTCGAATATTGAAACGCATAGTTCGACCGACAGATACGCGTCGTTCAGAACAGTACTAACATACATCTTTTTAATACAACACAGTCATATTTAATATTTTGGTCTCTCAAACCAATACTTATTTTGTGCATTATGTTTTCATTTGATACTTAATTAATTTACACACCTGATATTTTGAATTACAATTTGTTTACTTGGGAGGGCCATTTCAAACAGCTCTGTCAAAACCCAAGATTGATGCCACATTTACACCGAAATCGGACAGCAATATTGTCAATAATTAAAATTCTTTATATTTAAAAAATCCAAACTATTTAATTTTAAGACTAGAAGTGTACAATGAACTAGTATATTGCGTATTTAATAATATCTAAAAAGTGAGCAAATATATTTTACTGTCTAACAACAAAAGCAACTAACGAGAGTACTGAAGGAACATTGGCGGTGCTGGCGCCACTAATCACAAATCAGTTAAAACAATATGGCGCTTCAATTGACCAATCAGAGACGTGGTTTGGAACCTCGTGGTGATGGCACCCTCTACAAACATTTATGCTCATTTTCAAAAACCGATCACGGGGCATCCTATTCCACAGTTATTCATGGAAACCCGGTAATTTGACATGCGTACTGTAAAATTAGTATTGATTGGTAAAAATGGGTATACGTTTTCCGTAAAGTCTCCTATTTAGACCGTGGACGGATTTATCCCAACATGTGGGTAAGGTTTAACAGAATGTAAAATATTGACTAGAAAATCAAATAGGTACAGTTTCAAAATATTTACACAAGTCGACTTCATGAAATAAAGTTGATAAAACACCATGACACCTATTTATTACGCAGGTACCTGAGTAAGTACAATATCAATATATATTTAAGTAAGAAATATTTTAGGCCATGCTATTTCAATTGTAATAAGAAAAAAATACTTACGGTGGTATAGAAATAAAACGTTTTTGTAAGTTTGTATATGAAAAAAGAGCCTCTACGCTGTTAACAATAAAGTAGTTCTATTTTATGTTTAATAATTGTATACACACCGCATCGTAACGACAAAAATGTATTCGAAGTCCCTTTCAGCATAGCACAGCCCTTCAAATCCCATCACCGGATGCTGGTCCTCAAATCCATCAGCGCACTAGCTGTGATGACCCCATGTCTCTGCCTTCCTGCTCCCAAATAGTCCGCATCACCTCCTAAAGTCACCGTTGAAAACGTCGAATAATTCCTACGTTGCTGAATCGCTTTCGTCCCCCCACTCATTACCCCGATTTCTGATGGACTCTGCCGTGTCACCGGTTGGAAGTAGTCCCCATGACATTTCGTCTCGGTCCACTCGTGTCTCTCGAAGAGTTTCGTCGCCTTTAAGGGCTTAGTAACGTTATGGTCGGAACGGTATTCCTTGATGGGGCGTTCCGGTTTTTGGCGCAGTTTTGCGTCAGCTGAGACGCTAAGTTTAGATTTGTATTTAGGTTCTGTGTCGTGGTAGCTCTTCATTTTTGTAGTAGTTTGCGGAAGGTTGTGGGATTTTGAGCTGTGGAAATTGATGACGTAGGTAAAATAGACTTAAAATAGCACAGGCCTAACCAGTGGAGACGGACCTTCAGATATAAAGTATTACTTTTTTTTATACTACTTGGCAAGCAAACAAGCATACCTGATGGAAAGCAGTTTCCGTAATCTATGGACGCCTGCAACACCAGAGGCATAACACGCGCGCTGCCAACCCTGAGACATAAAGATGAAAAGTCTCATGTGCCTGTAATTTCACCGGCACCCGTACCCTTCAAACCGAAACACAGCAAAGCGGGCACTACTGCTTGGCGGTAGAAATATGTATACGGTGGTAGTACCTCCCCAGACGAACTCTTTCACAAGAAGTTCTACTTCTAACAAAACCTCTTCACCTCTTCAAGACAAATTAAACAAATTCGACAAATTCGGACAAATTATGACAATAGGCTATAAAGTTTGTGTGGTGAATTCGCCAGCTTTGGGCTCTGACTTGCTACTGAACAGTTTATACGTAAACAGAGCAAGAAAAATTACGTTTCCCAAATCCAACTGCATATAGGTTATACAAGTATTCTAAAGTGCAACTCTACAGACAAATACAGTTAAGTAATTGGTTCTGCGCTGAGCTGCGCTTGAAACTTCATCTGCACCCGTGTAGATTTTGTAAAGCTATCCATCTTTGAGCGGAGGTAGGGGGTCAGTTTAAAAATTACCAATTATGTCTCACCATTTATGGCAGCTACCTAAATCCTCTCCTTGATTCTATTGTCTTTTAAGTAAGTCTGTTGGTAGCATGAAGCTCTTACCTAAAACAGTTCTTCCTCTGCTGCTGGCCATTGAAGGAGTGCGAGCCTTTAGTCATGATGCTGTACAGTTTGTTCCTGTAGTCGTCCACAGACATCTGCTTGTCATCCCTGAGAGGCAGTAGAACGTCTGATGGTAGTGTGGGCTCATCTCGCTCACGGTGGAATCTGAAATTTAATTATTATTTTATTTATCGTCACCTAACATACCAGTCAGTTGTCTCTCACGCATAATGGACCATCCATAGAATTCGAATGCGGAAAAGGGAGTTCTTTAACATTAACCAGTCAGTTGTCAGCAGGGCCCCAATTCTACTAAACAAATTGTGTTTGAATTTTTAATGAATTATCACAAAATTGAAATTTTTTACACTTTTGGTATAGCAAAAGTGTCAAAAGTGGCCATTTTGAGATAATTCATTAACAATTCAAACACAATTTGTTTAGTAGAATTGGGGCCCAGGTCAGCAGTCGGTAGTCAGCATTTGGCAGTCGGCAGTAAGCAAAAGTAAATAAGTAGATAAAGTAAAAAAGTTTATTTTAAACAGAACTATAACACAAAATCCTACTAATATTATAAACGCGAAAGTTTGTAAGTATGGGTGGATGGATGGATAGATGTTTGTTACTCTTTCACGTAAAAACTACTGAATGGATTTGAGTGAAATTTGGAATGGAGATACTTTATACCCTGGATTAACACATAGACTACTTTTCATCATCAATTTTTATCATTGTTCACGCGGGTGAAACCGCGGGGCGCAGCTAGTCATTAATAATATAGGTGAACGTATGAAGTAGCCTGTTTACCGTATAGTAGCCACTTTGAATTAAAAACAACAAAAGAAGAATTTCATAATAAACAAAAAAATAGCCTTCAATGTTTACCTCCCATTTGTAGGACTTTGAATGACGTTTTAGTTCAGTTCAATTGGTAATTTATTTCACGGCGCAACTGGTATACTGTGATAAATACGCTTTTTATAGAAAATCCAACTAAAAATTAGAAAATATATTTTTAAAAATTTGAATTAAGAATAGTGTAAATAAGAAAAAAATATTTTTTATTGTAAAAAAAGCGTGGGGTGCATGGTGTCAATAGTTTTAAATATTTTATTGACAGATATGAGTAGAAGGATTATCATTTTGATAATATCTTAAAAAGCGCTTTTTTTACAATACAAAATATTTTTTTCTTATTTACACTATTCTTAATTCAAATTTTTAAAAATTTATTTGTATTTTTTAGTTGGATTTTCTATAAAAAGCGTATTTTTTTAGTTTTTTTAAACAATTATTTATTTTTCATTTTTTAGTGATTATTTTAGCGATTATTTTAACGATTATTTTAGTGATTATTTTAGCAATAGCTTTATGATATATACATCTCTATTAACTATTGCATCGAAGAGCGGTGTTCCACCTTGACGGTCTCTGCAATTGTCATATAGGTCCTTTATTTATTAATAAATTGATAATTTTACGCTGATGATGACGGAAGGCTATGTGTAGCATGCAATAGTTAAAATCGTTACTTAAAACAGTGTTGGGATTAGCTCCCAATTTTAACAGCTCTTCCACAATATTATCAAAGCCTACTTCAACCGCTGTACGTATTAATATCTTATTATTGACATTTTGATGTTCAATTGTAACACCATATTTAAAATGCACCGCTATAACTTTATTGGATTTATATTTATTGTAAAAGTCAATGGTATCAAGTATGTCATGATTATTTTGACACTTTAGATCAGGGCAGTATTTGAAAAGCCACTCTGCAGGTTGCAAATTGTTTGCATTGATAGCAATATTTAGAGGAGTTCTACATATCTGATCTAAAGTATCAACGTAGACTCCGAGCGAGCTAAAGCGAGCTGCTCTGTCTTCTTCAGGTTGTGAGGCCCGGTATTTGGCCATAAGCTCGCGTGTTTGTTGTAAGCGAACAGCTCTTTCTTCTTCAGATTGTGAAGCTCGGTGTTCGGCATTATGCTGACGCATTTGACGTAAGCGAGCTGCTCTCTTTTCTCCAGATTGCGAGGCTCTATAATTTCTGATATACTCTCTCCTGTTCTTCTTTGCCTCTTTTATTTCTTCGCTAGACAAATTCGAATTTTTCTCTCTTAACTTCCGTTTCTTGTTCTCCAATCTCCATCTTCTCTGTGTTTTCGTTTTATTTACCATTGTTGTTTCTATATAAATAGGAGCAACGCTCGACTTTGGATACTTCGATTTAATAGAATACAATAGCTTAAGTGGGGGCGGATTGTTCACTGCCGTTAAGAAGTCCAGTTGCATCCATGGACTTAGAAGAGCTGCGCGCTACTGCCCACACTTGTACACGGCGCAAGTATGAAATGCTGCGCGCGCATGACATGGAGTATCTGTTGTCAATACGTGCCGTCACTTGCGAGTAGTCATATGGAACTTTTTCTGCTCTTTCGAAGGGAGACGTCGTCCTTTTTTATTTTATTTCAATTTCTTGTGTTTTTTTTAGTTATATCGTGTAATTTTGGTGGCATTTTAACCAATGTAGCTTATAAAGAGCACATAGTAGTGAATTTTAATAAAATAAGTGTATTGCGTGTCTTTTCGAAGGGGTGGAAATTATCCTGGAACATTCTAGTAATCTGCCATCGATTTACTAGAACATGACATGACAGATTACTTGACGACTGGACATTGTTTGTAATTATCTATGCTACTTGACATTGCCAAAATTGAGAACATCCTCAGATGCCATTAAAAAAATGGTCTTGACGCAGACCTTCCGGGTCTCAGGAAAACAAAAATCGCTGATCCTGATTATCCTAGTAAGGATAACGGGTCAAAATGTTTAAAATATTGAATTGTCATCGGTCCTTAATAAGTATGCCGAATTTCGAGTTAATCCGACGTTTTGAAGGGGGTCAAAATCATGTTCAAAGATTCCGTTACATACTAACATACGTCTGAAGCTAATAAAAGGATATTTTAAAAAGGCGTCATACGTCGGTCATTAGTCGACAATCGTCAGGTCATCTAGCATCTGCGTACTCACTTGGCAACATATTCGTGGTCCAGTGCCCGCTCAGCACTGAGCCGCTTCGCCGGATTGAAGACCAGCAGCCGCTGCACCAGCTCTGCAGCGTCTCTCGGCGCACAGGACAGAAGACATGTCAGAGAAGTGTTGCCGGTTGTGTTAGCAGCCTGTTCGCGTATGAGGGAGGAACCGTACCCACTGCAGACTGCTGATATGTCTGGCAAGTTTAAATTTAGGATCAGGAACATTAAGTTTTTTTTTACTTGAATACAAATAATAAATTAATAACTAGTTGAAAACTGTAAAAAAACCGGCCAAGTGCGAATCGGACTCGCGCACGAAGGGTTCCGTACCATTATCTATAAAAACGGCAAAAAAATCACGTTTGTTGTATGGGAGCCCCCTTAAATATTTATTTTATTGTTTTTTACAGTGCCTGGTGACAGACGGACGGACAGCGGACCTTTAGTAACAGGGATCGTTTTACCCTTTGGGTACGGAACCCTAAAAACTAAAACCCGACTGCAACTGTATAAAAATACACGCCTGTTTACATACGTAGGTACTCTCGAAAAACATAACCATCCTTCTGAGGCAATCGGGTAAGTATTTTTTTCTTGGCACCAACCTAGGTACTATTTTTGGAAGTCGACATTATACATACCACTCTATAATTATTTTCTCTTTTAAAGAGATTTTGTAGGTGCATAGAGTATACTCAGATTTGATAATTTTAATTGATTGATATATCTAGGCGATTTAAATCAACTGTAAAGTTTACATAATGCACCCGGAAATTACCTGGGTGAATCAAGTCTGCTAAATAGTGTACTCGGTGCACCCGGGTGAATTACCCCAGGTGAATTACTTAGGTATAACGCCCCACTTCAACAACGTTACATCTCAGTAAAATAAGTAAATAAACAAAAGACTCGACCGCAAAACAAGAACTTATTGTTCTGATCACTCGACAAGCATTTGAAAACGTTGTTTACATTCGTGACATCCATTTGTTCGCTTACGGCCAACTTAGCAAACCGTCCACTAAAATTTTCTGTAGGAGATGAGCAATCGGTCCCTTTCGTATATAGTCAACTTCGCAATCGGGCCGCTTCTTAAACCATCCACTTCTCAATAGGTCCACTTCTCAAAAGGTCTGCGTATCAATCGGTCCACTTCTCAAACGTGTCCTTGTGTCCGGCAAACTACACTCGAGAGTAATGAATTCGGAAAAGTATTTTTAATATATAAATTATGTTTCAAACTTAAACAAAAAAAAACTATTAACTATTTTATTATAAACTGCAAAGATAGGGTTACAGCTAACCTAAAGTGGCCAGTATCTATAGTAAAATTACGAAATAGGTAATGATGTTCGACTTAAAAGAAAATGTTGCAATCTTTATTTTTGACCGAACGCGAAGAGGACCGATTGCGAGGATGACTAGTTGCTAAGTTGACCGATCAAGAAGTTGACTGATTGCGAAGTTTACCGATTACGAAGTCGTGAAAAATAGTGGACGGTTTGCTAAGTTGACCATAAGCGAACAAATCGTGACATCATTAGAGAGTCGATCAATAATAGAGCGTTTTGATATGTCACGTGAGCAAAGGTGAAAAACAGGGTTTTTCCCCGTGGACTCACTGCTATGACCCACTGGTGGGACCACTGGGAATTTTTTTCCTCGTGGTCCCACCGCGCTAGAGATGGAATTAAAAAACAAAACTAAAAAACTTTCTAGTCAGATAAAACCATTAAAACTATCTACTTTTTGATTGTATTCAAGAAGTTTTTAATAAAATATAGGAAAATAGTTTGTAATTATACATATAAATAATGCAATCTAAGTGTAAAAGTTTCGTCTCATATTTATTTTAGCTAGTGCGCTACAATAGTTTTGTTTTATAATTCCATCTCTAGCGCGGTGGAACCATGGGGAAAAAATCCCCGTGGTCCCACCAGTGGGGCATAGCAGTGGGTCCACGGGGTAAAACCCGAAAAAGATGCATTTTATTTCGTATTTCATACATCATTTTGTGCTTTTAATTTTCTAATATTTTTCTAAAATCTAAAGATTACTTAAACACGATCCATTTTTAACCGACTTCCCAAAAAAGGAGGAGGTTCTCAATTCGGTTGTATTTTTTTAATACAGTATTACAATTATGATATTGAATGTATGTCTTTATTACCATCAGCCGAAGGTCGTGGCAGTGCCGCCATGATCCGCTCAATTTGGTTGACGGTGGATGTACCAGGGAAGAGTGGTTTACCCGTCAGCATTTCGCCGAGGATGCAGCCCAGTGACCACATATCAATACCTTTTGTATAGCTAGAGGAAGAAAAACACATGCTAAATGAACAAAACTCTCTGATTTTGTCAAAGGTTAAAGTAGTGTTTGTAGCTATCATACTGATCCTCCACTGATGAAGCTCGGTTACCATGGACTCGGTCCTAAACTCTTGATAAGCTGTATGGACAGGCTGGGGTGACTACATAGCCTAACAGAATACGATTAGGATTATTAGAAATAGGATTCAGAGGATTCAGGGCCGTAGCGTATAGCCTATCAGGGGGAGTGCCTGAACCCTCAGAATCCTACCGAAAATCTAGAAATATTAGCTAATCCGTACATCCAAAACTTACAAACGCTCCCCGAAAAATCCTGCTTTGACTGTCAAGCATTTTTGTCCGGCCTAAGAATATACCTCTCCGTCTTTTGCGTGGATGTCGTAAAAGCCAACTAAAGGATAGCAGCATTCACCTGAGTACTCAGCATCAATACTGCGATCAGCAATCCAAGAGTGGATATTATGGCTAATCCCCTTTTGCATTCTATGGGGGGATACTTATTTTATGGTACACTTAAACGCATGCCAAATTGACAGATTTATGTGGAAAATTGTTTGGGTTATTCATTACGTTTTGGTCTTGTTATTATTGTATAGGTGTCGTCATCATCATCATCATAATCATCAGCCTGTAGAAGTCCACTGCTGGACATAGGCCTCCCCCTTAGAATGCCACGACGAACGGTCTTGATCCGTCTCCATCTTCCGACTTCCTGCGATGTTAATATGTCTTTAGTCCATCGAGTCAAGGGCCTTCCTCTACCGCGTCGTCCGGTTTGTGGTCGCCACTCGAGAACCTTTATTTCCCAACGGTTATCACTTCTTCGAGCTATATGACCTGCCTATTGCCACTTCAACTTACAAATTCTGAGAGCTATGTCGGGGAACTTGGTTCTTCTACGGGTTTCCTCATTTCGGATTCTATCACGTAGAAAAACTCCTAGCATAGCTCTCTTCATTTATTTATTTATTTATTCATAGCCCGTTGCGCGCTTTGAGCCCCTTATGATCGAATTACCTTAAACGCGAGATGCCAATGAGGGCATTATACCTAAACATGAGATTTGCCTAAAAAGCTGTTTACCCTAAACGTAACATGCCAAATGAAGCAGTATGCCTAAAATGTGAAATTGACAAAGAAGCAGTTTGTCCAAAGTGGATGCCTACAAAACAAAATGCCTGAGTGATTAAATGCCTACAAAGGTGAATGTCTAAGTGGTTAAAAGCCTACTCAGGTAAATGTCTATTTACATAGTGGTTCTCTTCTCTCTATATAATATAATTAAAACATATTATATTTTTTTTGTTAAGGTTTTTTTGTTTTATGCAGGTCACCTTCTATTCTGGCTTATTTAACAGATGACCGTCTCCATTTCAGTATAATTCGTATAATATCATTTAGAGACACTTTATAAAAAAAATAACCACAATAACAAAAATTTTCGATAGAGATTAGCAAATATTATGAGACAATATTTTACTATGAAATCGACCTGCCGGATCGGCTGCCAATTCTCTTGATATTTAAGGCTTTGCTAACAGTCAACTAACATATTTGACTTTCCGCTTCTTGGTCATCTTGTATTTCAGGCAAACTGCTTTACAGGTAATTAAAATTTAGACAAACTGCTTCCTTGTCAATTTTACATTTTAGGCATACTGCTTCATTTGGCATCTTACATTTAGGGTAAAAAGCTTTTTTGACAAAACTCATGTTTAGGTATAATGCCCTCATTGGCATCTCGCGTTTAAGGTAATTCGATCATAAGGGCTTTGAGCTTGTCTATACGGCCAATAGTTAGCGACCACGTCTCAGTGCTTTAAGTCATCACTGGCAACACGCACTTATTATAGACATAGGCGTATATAGAGGGGGGGCCGGGTGGGCCGTGCCCACCCCAGGATATTAGGTTACCTGGTTAGGTATTTCACGCCAGAAAAAGTTTGAAGTATTTTTGCAGAGAAGAAACGCAAATTAAAGTTAGTTTAATTAAGTAATTAATATTATAATATTCGATCAATCAACATTCAATTCACGACAAAGTTTAATAAATTATTGACTTCCTGCTTAAACGTCTGTGCCATGGATCCGGAAGGGTCTTAAATATTGATTTGCCAATAAAAATAGAAACCGCAAGATAACTGACATAGCTCTCAGAATTAGCAAGGTGGTCAAGGAAATTCAGTGAAAAAGAAAGTGAAAAAATTTCGCGGCTCGCTCTACTCGCCGGTAGGAACCTATCCTGGCCAAGGGTGATTTAAGATGACTCCCCCAAAATCTTTGGCTGCGACTTATATTTTAGGTACTACATAAGTTACATTGGCCGTTGACTCGGCTTCATTGGCACAACTCAGGGGTCAGGCCCTCCCTGAAAAAAAGTTCTAGATACGCCAATGATTATAGACTTTCGTCTTGAAGCTCTGCGGTATCTGACTATTTATTATTGTAAGTGTATAGAGGAGTAATGATTCATAAATCGATACAGATGATACATTGCATTAAAATTATCTATAACGAGTAGACACAAGGTTGCACTGCACTGCGATGCCGTGACTAAATTATTTTATTTTATGAAAATGACAAATAAAGATTCAGAATAAATTGGCAGTTGGCCTCGGCAGTGAGAAGCACCGAATGATTTGTATTTGTATTTGCATTTGTATTTGTACTGACTGACTGACTATATCTACGCACAGCCTAAACCGTAAGTCCTAGGGATCTGAAATTCGGAGGGTACATTCCTTCATTTTGTAAAACGGGAAATTTTCACGTACCTATACCGACATGTTGGTGGAAGCACCAACAGGATTGGGTAGGTACATTCCTTTTATAGTCTAAGGTTGCACTGAGAAAGGAATTACTGAAATTCACAGGTGCAGGGGTGCTAATGTTTGTATGGAAAAACCTCCACGCGGGCAAAGTCCCGGGCTTTCCTTTAATAAAATTTAAACAAATTAATGACTATTATATGGATATTATATTTATCTATCTAGGATACGGCCTTGTTGGTGTCCTTCACCGTGGAAGGTAAGATAGTAATTCAAATGGAACTATACTACGTTTCCCTTTACAATAGAAAAGCATTTTTATGTAGAGTACGTCTTTCTACAAATGAGGTGGCCGTAGCACCCGGCTTTGCCATAGCCATATTTTTGGTAACTAGTGGTCGCCCGCGGTTTGACCCACTTTATTCACCTATATTTCGGGTAGCTAGATTACGCCAGCAAGTCTTGAGAAAAGGTTTAAAAATAAATATTTCTGCGTCGTATTCTCTCGTAGAGTATAACAAAGGTTAGCTGGAAGAGAATGCTATCTAGCATTAAGTTCACCTATGTACAGTATTTTTAAGTTGTGCAATAAATATTATTATTGTTATTTTTAACCCTGCCTCTTTTTTATCGACTATCGACTGAGTCATTTCAAGCGACCGGCTATCTCTTACGGCTGCCGAGATAGACCTACCCCTGTGACAGAATATAAACAGACAAAAAGACGGACGACGTAGGCTTAGTAATAGGGTCCCTTTGGGTACGGTACCCTAAAAATCATCAGGATCGGTTAATATTTGGGGATGGAAAATGTTTACTTTTTCAGTATGGACAAGTGAACAGTATACAAAAATAGTTTCGTAGGCATTCTGAAGAAAGGCCACAGAACCCGTATTCTGAGATTAATCTCGTCTACGTGATGTCGTCACATCTCGCATGATGCCCATACAAAATTATGGTTTTCATGCGAGATTTGACTTCATCTCATACCTTTCTATGTATTTTATCCATTCTATAACTTTTCCACGCGTACACATTTTTCTGAGAATAACCCCCCTCAAGAAAACCCTTCACTGATGAGCATGTATAAAAAATGTGATGAGAGTGAATAAAGCAAGAGGCATGTCAGGATCGTCGGCGTAGCTAGTATATATACAAGCCTACCCCTAAGGGAAACCGGCGTGAGCTTATGTATGAAAATAACTTACTTCTTGCTAGCGATGAGTATCTCCGGAGCACGGTACCACCTCGTGGCGACGTAGTCTGTCAAACATGGGTCCGCGCCATCCTCACCCCCCGAATACACGCTGGACACTGAACGAGCCAGCCCGAAGTCAGCCAGCTTTACTCTGCGAAGAGAGAGCCCTCGTAGTATAGTGGCTACTGACCCCCAACTGCTTATCCGCTTGTGGGTTCGAATGACGGTCGTGTAAAAACGTGCAAGTACTAGCGTAATACCACCTGTGGGGCTACTCTTGAAAATAGCTCCAATCGAAATCCAGTTCCAATCTCAATCCAGTTTCAACGCTTGTTTGGCACTCTTAATCCAAATCGAGTTTGAAATCGAGATAGAGCACGCGACTGACTTTGCGTGAGGAACAACAGAGACAGAAAGTCGATTTCACTTAGTTCCATAAAATTCCACACCAAATTGTGCGCCAGTATTGAATTCAAGAGTACCAAATGACAAAGGAATCTAGTAATCTCTGACGACAAATAACACTAATGCCTGAATTAGGATCGAGTAGAGCGTCAAGAGTAGCCCTGCTGCTCTTAAACGGTGATGGGTGAAAAGGAAAGTAAGGCCTTTGTATGTCCTAGAACCAGAATTTCGAAAGTGCATGAAATGAGCCTCCTTTCAACACATTGGTTCTTCCACCATCCGTCGTAAGGCCCTTTATAGAGTCACTTTACCTACCTCGAATTTATCACCGACCTATGGCGTAGAGTAACGGAAGCACCAGTGACACAAATTGAACAGGGCCTTGTGTGACCGATAATAATAATAATAAACATTAACCAGTGTGGTGGAAGGATTCATAATGGCACCTCGCAAGCACCTATTTGAATTAAACTGTTGGACATGTATTATTAGAGCTCCTAGTGAAAGAATTCGTGCAAGGACTACATAAACCAGACCAAATATCCTATTTCTGCCGCGAAGTAGTAATGCCATCAGTAGTAATTGCTGGTAGGTATGGGTGCCGGTGAAATTACAGGCACATGAGCGTTTTCACTTTAAATGCCTCAGGGTGCAGACATAAATACACAATTAATACATAATTTGAGCAGGGATGCAGTGCACGAGCCAGTTCCGTTATTTGCAAAAATAAAAAACGTATGTATTTTACCGACAACTGCTATCAATCAGCACATTGCTAGGCTTTTGATCCCGATGTATCACGTTCCCAGAGTGTATGTATTTAGTGGCCTTCAGCATCTGGTACATGATGTAGCGCTTGTGTATGTCCTTGAGTATGTTGCCGCGCTTAATCACGTTGTGCAAATCAGTCTCCATGTATTCAAAGCCGAGGTAAATGTCGCGGTTGTTGAGGGCTCTGCTCGGAAAGAATGAAATTGCACACAATATGACAGACAGTGAAAATAAATACTATTATTTTGTCCTCTTCGAATTTTTCTTGTTAATATCGTCGCAGCAAAATACCAACAAGTATTTTGCTGCGACGACGGAGCGGTGACGCTCCGTAGTCCTAAATGTATTGTATTGTATATATATGTATTCTATGAGGGAATATAATGGGGGGATTTGCCATAATTACCACACGCTTGGCAGGCGGATTGATAATCGCAGTATTGGAGTTAAGTATCGAAACTTCCCAGGTAGCAAAAGACGTCTCCGACTAAAAAATGACGTCAGCCACAGGTAATTTTAGGGTCAGTCTTTTATTCGTCGAATATGCACGTCACACTAACGTCGTTTTAGGTCTGTTTGTGTCTGGTACTCGAAAGTACGTCCTAGCAACATCCATCTACGGTCATTTCCGTGACGCCCTGTGATGGTCATGAAGAAGACGTCCTAGCAACGTCCATCTACGGTCATTTCCGTGACGCCCTGTGATGGTCATGAAGAAGACGTCCTAGTAACGTCCATCTACGGTCATTTCCGTGACGCCCTGTGATGGTCATGAAGAAGACGTCCTAGTAACGTCCATCTACGGTCATTTCCGTGACGCCCTGTGATGGTCATGAAGAAGACGTCCTAGCAACGTCCATCTATGGTCATTTCCGTGACGCCCTGTGATGGTCATGAAGAAGACGTCCTAGCAACGTCCATTTACGGTCATTTCCGTGACGCCCTGTGATGGTCATGAAGAAGACGTCCTAGCAACGTCCATCTACGGTCATTTCCGTGACGCCTGTGATGGTCAACGTTAACAACGTCAATTATGTGACGTCCTGAGTTGGCCATGAATGATACGTCCTAGCATCGTCCTATTAGGGTAAATTCTGTGACGTTCTGAGTTGGTCATGAATTATTATTTGTCCTAGCAACGTCCATTTAAGGTCAATTCGTGACGTTCCAACATGGTCATGAATGATACGTCCTAGCAACGCCCATTTATGGTCAATTTGTGACGTCCTGAGTTGGTCATGAATAATGCGTTCTAGCAACGTCGATTTAAGGTAAAGTCTGTGACGTCCTGCGTTGGGCATGAATAATACGTCCTGCCAACGTCGATTTAAGGTAAAGTCTGTGACGTCCTGTGTTGGTCATGAATAATACGTCCTGGTGACGTTCATTTAGGGTAAATTCTGTAACGTCCTGGGTCAAACCAAGGGTACAGCCGTACCATTATTTTCTTGACGCCATTCCAGCCATTTTCGACCCCCTGTAACACTTCCTGCAAACTTTGTAATCCTGTTAACCAAGAACCCACGATGGAAAGTTTACTCAATACAAGACTAGATGGCGTCACTAGTAGATTAGAACGCGCTATCGTTGCGTTTTGTCAATGTATGACTTCTCTCTGAATATTAGAAGCATGGAAGCAATGGCAAAGTCCTAGGGATGGGTAATACTTACAAAATCGATTACCATCAGGACTTCCAACCAATCACGTCCACGTTATATTACCAGCGCCTTTTTTTTATTTATAGGACGTATATACTTATACGTGTTTGAAGACGTTAAAAAAACGTTTCGGTATGACGTCATACTAACGTCTTCTGACTGTCTTGGTCCATTCGTCATTAATGACATCCTTAGGACGCCATAACGTACGTTTTATGGACGTCATTATAGGGTCATTTGTTAAGTCCCAAATAAGTCTATAATGACCTACTAAGTACGTCAATCTAAGGTCGGTAGATCGGTCCAAAATTCGTCATTAATGACATCCATATGACGTCCATAAAGAACGTCTTAGGGCTGTGACAAATTGACGTCATCCGAAGATGCTCCCGACGTAGTAGAATGACGTCTTTTACGTCGAAAATGACTGTAAGTGAACGTCAATCTGACGTATAATTGCTACTTGGGTTTTCGATTCTAGCGCCTCAATTGTTTTTTTGCACATTTAAAATTACAGTGCCGTGGTGTGTTCGGCTTAAGAATAGACCCCTCCTCCTCCTGTGAATGTAGTAAGTCTTACTAAGGGATCACAACAGTACTGTACACTGCGATCATCAATCCGCCTGCCAAGCGTGGTATTTATGGCAAAGCCCCCCATTATATTGTACAATCCCTGGAATGTGGACCTAATGCAACGGGGTTTTAAATTTTTCTTTGGATGCTGGCATATTACTTAGCCTCCGCGCCATCTTGTTTTTTTTTCAAAGATCTTCAAAGCGATTTATTTCATTTCCTGGTGATATTTTACACTGTCGTTTTGAGTTAAGTAGGTATACTGAAACTGACTAGAGGTCGTCTACAAATGAATGACGCATCCTTCACCTCCTGCGGCCTTAGCCTAGACCCTAGATACATCAGCTAGCTAGGTAAGTCCTGACCTATCTAGGTGTCGCCCACAACCAGAGAACTCACGATCATAAGGTTAGATCACTGGGCTAGCTTCAGCTACCATCATCAGTCCACGACTTCGTCCCACAGCTTGGACACTAGCGTACTCTACCTACTTCAAGTACCGTAAGTTGTATTTACTACCTACTCCCAGGATTTATTTACTCACCTGTGAATACTATGCAGCTTCACGATATTCGGATGATTTCGAAAAGACTGCAGAAATATAATCTCTCTGAAGGTTCTTTGAGCATCCGTCTGGTTCCTAAAAGCGTCGAATATCTTCTTGATCGCCACCACATCTTTGGACTTTTTGTCAGTGGCCTTCCAAACTATCCCGTAAGCTCCCTTCCCCAACCTCTTTTTTATTTCGAACCTTTTTAGAATATGCTCGTCGACCTCAGACATATTCTTTTCGGGACTCTTTTTTGCAACCTGCTTTTGTGATACATCCTTATTTTTGTCATCCTTCTTTATTTTCTGGGCTTGGTTCATGTTTTTACCAATTTACGTTCTGGAACTCAATCCTGAAAACGATTTTTACAAGTATACACCGTTATTCTCGGCAAATGGGACGTAAAATGCAAATTTGATGCCAGTCGTTAGAAAATTTGAATATCTGAGGCTTATCGGAGGCAAGCGTGACGCTCAATTGTAAAATATTGATCTTTTTATTCCAAGCAACCGAAATAATATCATTAGATTATAATTAGTTTAACTGAATAATACTCACGTACAAAATAGCAATTGTTGTCTCACAATATCCATTTTCTTTGTAAATATTCCCAAATAGGTATTTGATTTTACACGATTTTGCAACAAATTATCGGGACGTTCGGTCTGCTTGTAGAATTTCATTTGTTTACGTCGCCTAAACAAATTGTCAGTTGCCATGACGACCGCAGCTGACAACTGTAGTAAGGTGAAAATACGAAATATTATTTAATCGATATAAATATCATTATACATTTATGCGATTATCGATTCCCTACCGACAACCGCATAACTGTTAGGTAAAGCTTACTTACAGTATAAAGTTCAAAAGTTATTGTTTTTTAGGGCGTACCCAAAGTGTAACGGAACTGTATTACCTACAAGCCTACGCCGCCCGTCCGTCTGTTTGTCTGTCTTCCTGAATTTTGCCAAAAGGCTAATCTCGGCAGCCGTAAGAGGTAGCCAGTTCACATTTTGACAGATTATTTGTTGTTTCGGCATGAACCCTAAACAAATATAAAAAATGCAAAATACCAAACCCCATGGACCCCTCCATGGGGTTTGGTATTTTGCATTTTCCATCAAAAGAACAAAGGAATAAAACCGATAGCACTTTTTAAATCTACTAGTAGCGACATCTAGTCTTGAGCTGAGTAAACTTTTTGATTAGGTAAATTATGTGGGACTCAGTGATCACTGATCAGTGCCCCATCAGTGAACTCTTTCAAAAATAGACTGGACAAATATTTACAGCTCCGAAAGCTGCCTGTTTATTACAAATAATAAAAGGCAATAATATATAGAAAACCCATTCGGTAATAACATAATAGAAACATACAAAATACACAATAATCACTACAAACAAACACAAAACACAACACCCAACAGTCACATACATAGTCCTGCCCCCCTATTCCTAAACTGAAAGTCACTCGGTGACTAACGTTTGACAATTAAAATGACCATCAATTGCTCAAAATTATCATTTAAGGTTACAGCACCGGCTGCGTACGCGTAGACGTCGTCGTGCAAGTCGTCGTACCATGACGTTGTAATGTATGGAACCTTATGGAACTGTATAAGAAATGTCACACCGCTTGCGTGACGTGCACGCAAGCGTGTAGGTACCTACTACAAAGTGACGCGCGTGTCTACGTTACGTGCTGCGTACGCATCCGGTGTGCTGTAGCCTTAAGAATTTCCAATTGATGGTAATTTTACTTGTCAAACGTTGGTCACCAAATGACTTGCAAGATAGGGAATAGGGGGGCAGATCCCACACTAGGATTCCCTGTGTCGTAGGTATCAGGAATGACGAGTAGGTACCATGGTACTACAACACCCAGACCCGGAAAAAATACAACTACTTTCTATTTTAAACTCTTTCAAAATAGAAAGTAGTAAAACAGAAAATAGACTGGATACCGTTTTTTAAAATGCACTGACAAGATATACACGCATCAGCTTACAGCTGCCTTTGTATTAACAAATAATATTAACATTAAGGTTTTAGAAACCTGTCATTACACCTATTTTAATTGGTTAAAACTGATTCATCATCATCATCAGCCAGTAGAAGTCCACTGCTGGTCATAGGCCTCCCCCTTAGAATGCCACGACGAACGGTCTTGTGCCGCCTCCGTCCACCTTCCTCCGACGTTAAAACTGATTGCACCTATTTAACTAACTGTTTATAACCGACTGCACTTATTTAATTGATCTGTTTTAAACTGATTGCACGTATTTCATCCTAGAATAGTTCATAGAGGCTCAGGCCCTTGAGGTAGGGTGGGGAAAAGGGTGTTTGATACCTTTCATGTAATTTGGGCCCAGTCGGACGAAAAAATGCCGCGCTGATGTGCCATAGACACTCAAAAAGTCTAGACGGAATCATTGATATTGTTACAAACATGTTTCATAATCATTCTCTAAACCTATTTTAGTTAAAATAGCTTTTGTCTTGTTTTGACGTATGACATTTTACATCAGAGAGAAAAAACAAAAGCTATTTTAACTAAAATAGGTTTAGAGAATGATTATGAGACAGACCGGAAGTATATAAAAAACATGTTTTTTTTAGCCTTTATTGTAACAACAACATTTAGCAATTTTTCTAAGGTACTAAGTACATAAAAAAAAACGTAATAAGTTAAAAAGAGATTTATAATACCTATATAGAGTGAAATATTTGTCTTCTAAACAAAATACATTAGAAACGCTTAAAATTATAAATAAAAATAAAAATAGGAAATATTATTCATTCTATTATAAATGCTCTGTTTTAGTAATCTAAATCACAGTAAAGTAACTTTGTAAAGTACATGCATAGTCATAGTCACACTTTTCTAGGTGTAGTAAAATAAAAAAAACAATGCCATAAAATAATTAGGTCTAAATAATGCGATTTTACAATTTCTTAAAGCGCTCCTCCTCTGATATTTTTATTCTTAAACTTACACCTAATGTATTCTACTTAAAATTATAATCACCAACTTTTTTAATATAAATATTGAAAACTCCAAGCAATCTGAATTGGTTGATTTACTTGGAAACATTAGATTGAACAACTTTTAATACTGACTCACATTAATTAAGTACCTAATTATTACGATCAAATGATCCTTTGAAATTAATAATTACACTAAGGATACAATACTCCATACATAGTATCATTATTGTCCTTCGAGCAACACGGAAGGGAGTAGCCATTCACAGCGTTCCCCTCTGTCAAACTGCAAGCCAAAGTAGGCATATGCGTTCACAAAACTAGTTGTTATTCTGTGCAAGGTTTGTTAGTGTGAGTGTCGTCATTACAGTGTTGTATTTGGATGTGTATATCCGGAATTGCGCTTGTGTGCACATTTCCCCCCGCAAAAAATTACAGAACTATTTGAATGGTAATATATCGCTAAGGCTACTCCCTTCCGGCCCGCGGCACGAAGTTCGTGTTGCTCTAAGTTATTGTCCAACTACTTTAGGGACGCATAGCAAAGCTTCAACAATTTCAACGATATCACGAAACAAGAATCTGTAGTCAGAATTTTAAAAAGTGGTACTATTAAAGTGATATTATGGTGATGTTATCATAACATGGTTCACTGTAGTCCACTTGTTTACTCGTTTAAATATATCAGAGGCCTTACAATGAGCTCCTATAGCGATTCAGTTCAAAAACTGTTCAGTACAAAATATCGGTTCGTCGTTGACATTCGTCATCATTGAATAACTCTAATCGCAGAAGTCCGTAGACCGTCTGCTACTGTGCCTTTAATTATAGCAGCGGACATCACGGAACCGATATTTAGTACTGAATAGTTTTTAAACTGAATTTCTATAAGAGCTCATGGTAAGGTCTCTGTAGAGGCTCACTGGCTTGGCGTAGTTTGGGAACAGTATATGAGCTTACGACTCGGCAAATCGTGCCTTTTACGTACCTACTTGTAAATGCAAAGGCACATTCCCGAACATTTAATAACCCTTAAACATATAAGAGACGAGTTTTTTTTACCTCTAAGGCGCAGGCCAGACAGAAGAGACGTAAGACGAGGACGCGTCGCGAGCAGAGCAGAGGTAAAAGCGTTACGCCTGCGCCCCGTCTTTTCTGTTTGTTTTGCGTCGCGACGCTTCTATACATTTTGTAGGAAAAGGACGCGGAAGAGACATTTGTCTGCGCCCTGTCCTCGTCTTACGTCTCTTCTGTCTGGCCTGCGCCTTAAGTTGCATTTTATCCCCTTACTTATAAACATTATTTAAATTGAATCATTGCTTAAAATTAGTTCCGTCACAGTTCGACATTATCCAATAGTAAGGGATAGCAATATATGTCAGATTTTGATGCCCTTATGACGTTTCGGGACTTGACGGTACACAATTGAATTACCTAATCAATTTTTTTGCCTGAAATATTTTAGTTTACATGTTTATTTTCTCGGTACATACGTATTATAAACAAAGATTGCCAATTTAGGCATGAAAACCCATTGAGGCCCATGTTCACGAACAAATAAACGGGCGTTTACCGTAAACATTCGTTAAAGTGACAGATAATATATGAAAGCATCTGTCAAAAAGAATTGGTTAGGCTAAACAGTCGTTTAACCATCTGTTTATGTACTGGTGAACAGTGGCCAAAATAAATTATTTTTCACCTATACAGGGCGTAAAAAGAATACTCCCGAAAACTGAAACAGTGCATCCAGAACATGATTCTGAAAACATGCTGAAAAAAACACGAATAAAAAGGCTCACTTTGGGGTCGCTTTTTTCGTGTTTTCTTTATAAATATCCATAAAATATCGTTCACAAAACCACAAAAACCTAATTTCCACCATTAACAACACGTTAATAAATAAAAACTTTAAAAAAGCAATGAAAACCACATAAAAAGTATTGGCGCTACGGGTCGATCAGCTGACCGGGAGCGTTGAACTCGCGCGGCCGGAATTAATGGATACATTGCTGGCTGACAAATACGATACGAAACGAAAAAAAAGGTTTCTCCTGTATGAATCACCTCGCAGGCGTAAGCTATTTTATATAGCTATGATATAGGTAGCTTTACTGGTACCTTCAGTATTCGGGAGCCGTCCTATTACACGCTGTATATCTAAACAATCGACTCCCTATATTCACAGAAGTGGGGGGTGAATCTTTTTCTTTTCCTCCGCATCGAGACGGCCGAGGTCGATAGATGATGGAGTTGGGAGACCACACGGCATTTCAAGGTAATCTGCCTCATGGGTCATGATGTGCTCAGCTTCCACTGAAATTAAAACCAGCAAACACTTGAATACAGGCACGATTCATCAATAGCCTTTAGACATCCACTGCTGGACGAAGCCTCCCCCATAGAATGCAATGGGGATTTGCTAAAATCACCACGCTTGGCAGACAGATTGGTGACAGTTTGGTGTTAAGTACTCAGGTGGATGCTGCTACCCATCTCCTGGTGGAATCCCTTAGTATGGCTTTTACTACATCCATGGGAGGGGAATGAGGGGTCTATTCTTACTTTAGGAACACCTAAATAGGTTGCTAGGGTCATAATTACGGGACAAATTTATTTTTGAATCATAACTTTTGTGGTCTCTTTGCAAAGTTGTTTTCAACAATACCCTCTTCTCCACGCCGCACAAGCATTGGTAGAAATAATAAGTTAATAAAATACTTACGAGGTTCGTCTTTGGGCCAACAATTTTAACTTTATATATCATTTTTAAGTTCCTATCTGATTTTGTAAAAAGCTAGAAGCCCCGACAGACCACAGACTGACAACGTAGTCACAACAATAGGGTTCCATTTAAACCTTCTAGGAATGGAATCCTAAAGAATATAAAATTGCACATTCGTTTGAAAAAAATAGGATCATCATCATCATCAGCTGGTTGACGTCCAGTGCTAGGCATAAACCTTTCCCTTAAAATGCGTCATGCGGCCTCATCCACCAACTTCCTGCGACAATTCTGTCATCTGTCCATTGAGTGATCCATTTGAATTCGAATTTGAAAATTTTGAATTTAATTCTTGTAATCTGCCTGTCTGGGCATTGGGCAAGAGTTTTGAATCTCCTTTGCCCTTGACATGAATGGTATAAGCACAGTGGCATATCCATGACTCTGCTTCACTAGTAAGTACTAGATAAGATACATAAATAAATAAATACATGCTGGACATTTTCACACAACATTATCTAGCCCCAAGCTAAGCAGAGCTTGTTTTATGGGTACTAAATAACTGACATACTTAATACAATACATTACATAGATAGATATTTTTTATTATACATAGAAAAATACCCAGAATACCCTGAACAAATATCTGCAGATCTTACAAATATTTGTTCCGAGGCGGGCACATTCGCCCGCCGCGCCGCAGAGGTCGTAAAAATCCTATAATGAATATATAAATTTATATAATTAATGGTACAAGCCCAGTGGCATATCCATGATTCTGCTTCACTAGTAAGTACTAGGTTAGATAAGATCTTGAGGGGCTCTCCTCTTTATCCTTTTGAAGGTTGTGCATGTCTTCATGAGACTGTTTGCAAGCTGGTTAGGTTGTTGCTCCATTCGTTAGGCATACAAAAAGGTACTTACTTCGAATTCTGTGGATTTTGTTTCCATAAGCAAGATCCCAGTAGTAGAGAGTAGTAAATGTTAGTGGTATTAGAGGCATTAACAGGTAGGGTCTCTTCGTTCTCCTGAAACTGTTAAGGCATCCATATTAGTTTGTAGTAGGTATGGATTTAAGGATTATGCTCCAAGCATGCATAACCCAGGAATACACATGCCTGTAGCTTACACAATCTCTTGTGTGCCATCTACTGGCATTGTATCTATTATTTAGACCAGCTTTTCCCAAAGTAGGCGACAACGCTCCTTTGTGGGCGCTGCAGGCCTAAAGGGGGGCAGTAAGAGACCCAGATAAAAAAATGGTTGGTGCGCTCAGGTCTCAAGTTAACTCTTGCGGGTTATAGTAAAAGTCTTGTTTAGAATGAATGTTTAACTCTCCGCTAATATAGCTCACGATAATTAATTTAATTTGAAGTTATAGTGGTTTTTAAGTAGGTGAAAAAATGGGGGTGCTAAAACATAATTTATTCTCAAAGTGGGCAGTAGACAACATTTGGGAAACCCTGATTTTGACATAGTAACCATGCATGTACCTTTATTATGATTGTCAAAGAGACTAGTAATTACTACGTTTTTCCTTACCCAGTAAATAATCCAGCTGCAGCAGCGACGTAAAAAGCAGTAAACCACAAACATGTATCTCTATTTTTTGCTATTGTCATGGCCATTTGTCTTTCTTGCATTTGGTTTTGCAACTGAATTTGCCTCTCCATCTAATGAAATTATAAAAAAATATTGAAGTAGATCGTACAACCTACTTAGTTATTAACAAAATAATTAACTCTTACTATAAAAGTATATGCGCTTACCTTTATTTTGTTGATACTTTGAATAAACTCCTGATTCTTTTTAAAATTTTCTTCCATGTTTATGGTAAAATAGTTACCCATTTTGCAGTTTTAGATAGCTGAAGTTAAATGTAAAGTTAACAATAAGTACAATTTATTATTACAAAAACTGCGAGCGAGCGATTTATTTATCCCAATTTATCCCCTCTCCCTCCTCTATCTATAAAAATAAAACTTTTTTTATTTTCGTGTTGTAGTACATGTAAACTGAAAAGATGAAGCCGTACGTAAGATAAGGTGGTATGGTTTTAAGAATTTGGGCAGCCATAAGTGCAAAAAAAAGAACATTTGATTCGAATTTCGAATGTCAAAAAAGTTTCCCGCCGGCAGGCCAGGCGGCAAGCTGTGTTAGTTAGTGTTGTTTACCGATTGTGAAATTTTTGGAAATTTTAGGTGGTTTTCTTAACTAAGATGGGTATTCTAGGCTTATCTAAGCTTATAGCTGACATAGCACCGCAAGCTGTAAAAGAAATGGAAATCAAGAACTATTTTGGTATGTTTTTATTGAGATAAACGTTGATCAACCTCGAATGTTCGCATAACCACGAAAGTTTTTTTAATTTTACAGGTCGTAAAATTGCTATTGATGCTTCTATGAGCCTGTATCAATTCCTGATAGCTGTGAGAAGTGAAGGTTAGTGAATACCATTGATAAGTATCACTTTTCATGAGCATGTTTCGGATAGAATCACTTTAGGGTTCTGCCTATGTTTCATATTAGAATTCTTGAATTAAGTTGCCTTTTATCATGATACTGATTCATCCAATAGTAAATCACTATTATTTTTAGTACATATAAATAAGAGAGGCGTTCCGCGTGTTGACTCTTTCAAAAAAGATGGATTCGAATGTTGTTTTCACTTTTGTATAGCTTTGTCTTCGAGAAAATTTTTAGCTAATATACGTGCGGACGAAGTCGCGGGTGGGTCAGCTAGTTTCAGATTATTATTAACTAGCTTTGCACTTATAGATGCACCTGATGCAAATCCCTCCAATTAACTATTTATTTTGAAAAGGCCTCTTTAACATCTTTGTACAACATGGCAGCAACCTTTAGTTTCAGAAAAAAACCCTTATTTGTTTTATTTTTACATATTTGTCTGAAAAAATAACCATAAATTAACCAATTTGCTATTGAACCAGGTGCACAGCTAGTCTCGGTAGATGGAGAAACCACATCCCATCTAATGGGCACATTCTATCGCACAATCCGACTGATCGAGAATGGCATCAAGCCGGTGTATGTGTTTGATGGAAAACCACCAGAGATGAAGTCACATCAGCTTAATAAAAGAGCCGAGAGACGGGAGGAAGCTGAGAAAGAGCTTCAGAAGGCTACCGAAGCTGGTAAGAATCAGTTTGTTTAATTCAAATTAATGTGATATATGGGTTAGTAACTGGTGTTGTGATGTATTGAGTACTCAGGTGGATACTGCTGCCCGTCCCCTGGTATAATCCCTTAGATGGCTTTTACAACATCCACGGGAGAAAACGGAGGGGTCTATTCTGAGGCTGGATACATTCCACGGGATTTAATGTGTTTAAGTATGTATGATATCAAAATTTTTGAGTGCAGGTATGACTTTTTGTATGTATGTTTTCAGGTGACCAAGCATCCATTGAGAAGTTCAACCGCCGACTTGTAAAGGTCACTAGACACCACAGCGAGGAAGCAAGAGATCTCTTGAAGCTGATGGGTATCCCAGTGGTTGAGGCACCATGTGAGGCTGAGGCCCAATGTGCTGCTTTGGTATGTATCTATGTTGTTGACTTTACATGAAAGAAAAACAAATAGGTTTTAACCCGCAATGTGGACATCCTCAGATCACACAGTATGCAAATCTGTGAGGATATCCTACTGGGAGTTAGCCATTTCACATTTGGCACATGTAATCATGTTCTGCTTGACAGGTGACTACCCCTCACTGCTTTTTGAAATAAGTACACATGTGCCTGAATTTTTGTTTCTAGCTAGATCATGCTAGTTTCCTCACGACAATGTGCAAATACTTTTTTCGAATTTAGAACCTACAACCGTCGGATCGACGTGACTCCCCAACTAGAGTTTTTTCCTTGGTCGCGCA
The DNA here is from genome assembly GCA_951392215.1 of Epirrita christyi. Lineage (NCBI taxonomy): Eukaryota > Metazoa > Arthropoda > Insecta > Lepidoptera > Geometridae > Epirrita > Epirrita christyi. Next base: position 4,598,598 of record OX595858.1, on the reverse strand, counting down.
ACGAATTATGAGCGCTCGGCGAAAGTGGTGGGGTTGATTGCGCATGTGTACATGTGGCGCGTCTGTATCTAGGGAGCGCGAGACGCGAGTGCGGGGCGCGCGGTACGGAGGGCGACCAATACGCACCGGCGTTGGCCGCCTCTCACGTCGCGTCTCTCTCCTTCCGCTATACAGACCCAAAAAACTACTACTGCGCATTACAGGTCAGCGCTTATAGCTCGTTGCGCGACCTTGTAACTTTTTCAATCAATATTTTTCCGATAGCCTTATTTCATAATACCAATCACCTCCTCCAGGTAAGAGCCGGTAAAGTATTTGCAGCAGCCACAGAGGACATGGACGCTCTAACGTTCGGCTCCAACGTGCTGCTCCGTCACCTGACCTTCTCCGAGGCCAGGAAGATGCCGGTCCAGGAGTTCCACTTAGATGATGTGTTGAAAGGACTCGAGCTTGAACAAAAGGAGGTAATATAAATAGTTTGACCCTAATTTTATTATTAAGCTAAGTTGAAAAGTAATTATTTTCCCATTTCAAAATGCTGAGTTGGACACTAATTTATTACTGTCCACCTAGGTCTAAATACTGATCTTGACACCATACTTTTATCGTCTCTTCAATTCTAAGTGCTGAGTTGGCATTAGGTAGTAGCATTAGCATTTTTTTTATCATCTCCCCAGTTTTAAGATAAAGCCGCGTGGCCAGATGTCGCTCTGCCCCTCGACTGCTAAAATGGAAATTTGCAATATCTGTACTTACCTACCTATTTACATGTTTCTATTAGATTATTATTTAAAAGTATAACAAGCGTACATAGCGTGTGCTGTCTTGCATATTTTTTTGCTGATGTTTATTTAATTTTGACTACCTTCCTAAGGTTTTTAAGTTCTCATTTACTATGTATCAGCAACTCCTTGCTCCGAGGCACCACACAGGCGCTTCTCACCTAGTGATAAGATGGACCATATTTGTAAGCCAAGCCGTGTTTGTTGCCTGATTCTTCTAGGCTTGGTTGCATTGGAACAGGAGTAATTTTAGTTTATAAGACGATTAAAAATAATCCTTGTGATTTCAATGAATAAAATTCTTTTTGACTTTGACTTTAAATTCTGAGCTGGTAATATTTAAATATGTATTCCCAGTTCAAATGGATGTAATTTTTTTTATTGTCTCTTGTTCTAAATGCTGAGTTGGATGCCAATTTAACTAAGTTGCTTTATAATGTTGCCCCAGGTCTAAAAACTGACCTGGATACAATTTTTTTATTGTCTCTAATTGTATTCCCAGTTCTAAAAGCTGGGTTGATGATTTTTGACAACGATGGGGCCAAGAGACACCGGTTTAAACCTAAGTTTTGTGCCTAGTTATAGGTCTTAAAAACGAATCATTGTTTTGTGTCCCACGTTTTGTCAAATTATAGTTGTCACCAAATAAATGTTTATCTTTCTAGTTCATTGACCTCTGCATCCTCCTCGGCTGTGACTATTGCGGGTCCATCCGTGGGATCGGACCCAAGCGCGCCATCGAGCTGATACGCCAACACCGCTCCATAGAGGCGGTGTTGAAAAACATCGACACCGCCAAGTACCCCCCGCCGGAAGACTGGAACTATGAGCGCGCTAGGGAGCTGTTCATTGAACCTGAGATTACAGATGCTAAGGAATTAGAGGTAAAAAACTCTAGCTGTGTTCAACCCAAGAATAGACCCCTCCATCTCCTCCCGTGGATGTCGTGGTTCCCATGTACATCTCGTCGATCTTTTCGGCAGAATTACGCATCAACTGTCTTTAATTTTTTTTATGGTTCTCTGATTCTGAACGATAGATACTTAGGTATGTACCTTGATAAGTTTTTTCAGATTATATCAATAAAATGTTATGAAGTTCCGAAACTAGAGACAGAAAGAAAGCAAAAACGTAGTTTCTGACCAACTTAAAACTACGTTAGGTCAGAGACTACCTTGAGCTCTTATAGCGATTCAGTTCAAAAACTATTCGCTACAAAATATCGGTTCCGTGATGTCCGCAGCTATATTTAAAGGCGCAGTAGCAGAAGGTCGATAGGGTCCTGCGATTTAAGTTATTCAATGATGACGTATGTCAACGATGAACCAATATTTTGTACTGAATAGTTTTTGAACTGAATCGCTATAAGAGATCATGGTAAGGCCTCAGGGCCCGTATTTTTGAATAAGTTTCTTCCAAGTGATAACGTCACATCTCGCTTTTACAAAATTATGGTTATCATTCGAGATTTGACGTCATCTCGTGTACCTATCTATGTATTTTATCCATTCTATAATTTTTCCACTTACAGATGAAATGGACCGACCCTGACGAAGAAGGCCTAGTAAAGTTCCTGTGTGGCGACCGGCAGTTCAACGAGGAGCGCGTGCGCAACGGAACCAAGAAGCTCATTAAAGCCAGAACTGGAACTACGCAAGGAAGGCTTGATGGATTCTTTACGGTAACTTGAGTCTATGGCGGATTTGCTATGATAGACCCTGAACCCTAAAAAACATACAAACTCATTGAATTGTCCTGAAGGTTCCATACATTCTCATCACATTGTTCTGGCATAGACCCTCCTCCCGTGGATGTAGTAAAAGCCTTCTAAGGGATTACACCAGGGGATGGGCAGCAGCATTCATCTGATTACTTATCACCGACTGCGATCACCAATCCGCCAGCCAAGCATGGTGATTAAATCAAAGTCAAAAGAATTTTATTCATTGCAATCACAAGGATCATTTTGAATCGTCTTATAAACTAAAATTACTCCTGTTCCAACGCAACCAAGCCAAGATTATGGCAAATCCCCCCCATTGTATTCAATGGGGGAGGGAGGCCTCGTCAAGCAGTGGACGTAAACAGGCTAGTGATGATGATGATACCGTCTCATACTTGATCCCACTAGGATTCCCTGTGTCTTGGGTATTAAGGAACTACGACTACCATGGTACCACAATTTCACATTTTTACGTCTACCGGCCGCTAACGATGATGATACTACCAGGAAATAAATTAAAATATTTTATTTGCAGATAAAAACGACACCCAACCCCAAACGAAAGGCAGACGATGACAAAAAGAATTCCGCTAAGAAAAAGGCGAAAACCGGCGGTAGCGGGCGAGGGAGGAAGCCTAAATAAGTCATAGATTAGTATAGTTTTATGTTCAGTAAATTTAAGTGTAGTTAAGTGAGCTAGATATTACTCCTTTGGCTCTAAGACCAGCGGCCCAATTCTCTAACTAAAAAATAGTTAAAATAGAGTTTGGATCATGTTTAGATTTTGTGTCGATGTCTTAAATGTCAGAAATGGTATTCTCTAACTCAAAATACAACACTGTAATGTTATTATATCGAAATGTGACTGAAACTTGAATGATTCAAAGTTTTTACGATAATTTTAGCTTAAGTAGAGTCTGGAGTAGAGAGAGTTTTGGCGTCTCTATTTACTCTTTCTAATTATATATATAACTATCCTACTCTAATGGTAGTCACCGTGAATTGAAAGTAGACTAAATTGTTATTTACGAGGGAGCAGAATACCAACTTTCTGTCAATTTACAATTCAGTCTCGATTCGGTTAACTTTCAGTGTAGTTTTAAAATAATTTAGAGAATTGGGCCTCAGAGGGCCTATTACGAGTTTTGCATTGCAATAATCATTTTGCGAGTCGAGAGTATCCTACGCAACTTACGTAGTAACTACTTATGAATATCTGCTGTTTCTAACGACTGCGCGGACAGAATGATGAATAGTTACTACGTAAGTCATGTCGAATCTCACGACTCGCAAAGTGATTGTTGCAATCCAAAACTCGTAATAGACCCTCTGGTATATAAGTATTAAGTACTGTGAACACCCAACCCGAAAACACGTCAGAACACATTTTCAAGTACTTAGTTTCTATGGAGGTGTGTACACTGTGAACGACTATTAACTAGACTATTAGACTCGGTGCACTTGCCTGTGACTGCCCCATAGTAGGTTCTCACGGATCTGAGGATACCCTCCAAGGGGATCTAAGTCATGAGCCTATTACAGGATTAGGTTATCCTGCAAACTTAGAGGCGGTATACTCAGTATTTTTTTTTTAATTTTTCGACCTCTGTTGTTTTGTATAAGTATAATATCTTATATACTACTTCTGCATATTCAAATTATAAAAAATATATTTTTGTATCATTTATTATCTTTAATTTGATAAGTAACATGATCAAAAAGTTAGTTATTAATAATGGTACGGAACCCTTAAAAACGTGAACACGTCGGAACGTGTCGACTCGTTCGCAGTTCTAGCGAACCCTCATGACGGTAAAGGCTTTATTCCGATGTTGCTTATACTTTGAGATCCGTACCTACTTGAGATAGGTACGTGAGTTTTATCTTCCATGAAAGCTAGAAGTATATGCTCTGTTGGAATTAAGTCCCAATTCCTATTCATTAAATAAATAATTCCATTCCTCGATCTTATCTCTGACGTAACGCAGGGTGAGCGTCTTGGGTGGTTCTGCTTTTGAGCAGGCTTCCCAATGTAGACATTACTTCTAAATAAATAAATGCTGGACATTTCACACAATATTATCTAGCCCCAAGCTAAGCAGAGCTTGTGTTATGGATACTAGATAACTGATATACTTAATACAATACATTAGTACATAGATAGATATTTTTATTATGCATAGAAAATACCCAGAACACACTGAACAAATATCTACAGATCGTACAAATATTTGTTCCGAGGCGGGAATCGAACCCGCAACCTCCTGCGTCGCAGGCGAACCTTCACCCGCCGCGCCACAGAGGTCGTAGAGGTTCTAGCTTTCATTGAAGATATATCTGTTCAAATTCAAGATAACTGAGAATCTCGTAGTAGCCTCCTTTCCAGTCTGATGTTTTTGTAGTTATTCCAAGTTTATCAATCTGCTCACTTTCACCAATTACCTGAGGCCTTCCTAACGCCTGGATGGTGCAAATGGGATTTGATACTGGATAATTGTATGAATGATAAAACTCCAGCCCCATTACTTCATCATCCCTTAGACGTCCACTGCTGGACGCGGCCTCCCCCATAAAATACAATGGAAATAAATAAATAAATGCTGGACATTTCACACAACATTATCTAGCCCCAAGCTAAGCAGACCTTGTGTTATGGGTGGATGTGATATAGGTACTTAATACAATGCATTACATAGATATATATTTTTTATTATACATACAAAAATACCCAGAACACTGAACAAATATTTGCTCAGAGTCGGGAATCGAACCCACCTCCTGCGTCGCAGAGGGTTATTCCCAGTCCTCCGATCGGAACTCCGATTGGTAGGAGGAGCGGGATATTTTTTTTCCATTCCTCCGATTGAGCATCTAATAATCATTGTAGTCTAGAGCAAAATAGATTAAATAAAATTATTATTATTTGATGTATTCATCTGTTCACTATACTTAATCACTGTATTCACCCAGAACACCCTGAACAAAAATTTCTGCAGATCGTAAGACGAACCTTCGCCCGCCCAGAGGTCGTAAAAATCAAGGAGGTGGAAATAATTGCCATAATCACCACGCTTGGTAGCCGGATTGGTGATCGCAGAAATCATTTTGAGTAGGTACTCAGGTGGATGCTGCTGCCCATCTCCTGATGATCCCTTAGCTTTACGACATCCACGGGAGATGGAGAGGTCTATTCTTAGGCCGGACCCGTTACTTATATACGTTATTTGCATTGCTTTGTAACTTGTCAAATTTGTAGAAATAAACTCACAGAATAATAAACTGTTGAATTAATGAAAAAACTGTTGTTTAAATCTTTTTTATTTTCTATACGAAATATAACAGCACATATACAGTTATCTAAATACATTTGATATTCATTGAGTACATTATAAAAAAAAATCATCTTGGTCGTAAATGTCTAAACAAATATAGTTCTATAAAATTTTTACTTTAATAATTAGCAGATACGGATTTTATGTTAGTAGCAAATAACTTAACTGTTGTCAAGTGTGCAGTTAAATAATAAAATAGCATCATACATTGTGAACAAATACTAACAAAGCATAAACAGTTCTCTTATAAATACATAACGATCAGAAACAACCTTTGTTGCCCATGGTCCCTGTGATAGTCCCTGGAAGGTACCACGGGAATTATTTTACCCGTGGTCCCTGAATTTTGTATAAGCCAACTAATTTAAAAAGGTATAATAACTTAACTGTATTAAATTGACGTAACAAGGAAAATAACAAATAGCTCTTTTATATTATGAGTCAGGATCTTTAGTGGCCAGCATTACATATTTACATATGAGAGAATATCCTTTTTTCCAGGGACTATCACAGGGACCATGGTATATGTAGGTGAAACATACAAAAGCGCATGTAATTAAATCCATAACCAAATGTATTCTAATGTCACTTTTAAAAATGTAATCAAACACCAATCATAATACTGGACAGCTGATGATGATCATGAGATGCCATTTTAATAGAATGGTTTGTTCACGCTTAGAAAGTAAACTGTTCTATTGGATAAATCATAGATCCCTTTTGATTGAGTTACCTTAAACGCGAGATGCCATTGAAGGCATTATATCTAAACATGAATCAGCAGGGCTACTCTTGGAAACAGTTAAAATCCTAATCCAGTTTCAATCCTAATAACGCTTGTTTGGCACTCTTGAACCAAATCGAGTTTGAAATTGAGATTGACCACGCGATTAACTTTGCGTGATGACTCGTGGAAGAACACCGTCAAAATCAAGTAAAGTCGATTTCTCTTAGTTCCTTATTATTCCATCTATGTTGATTCCAAATTGTGCGTTTGCAATTGATTTCAAGAGTACCAAATGACACTAAATCCTGAATTAGGATTGGAATAGAGCGTCAAGAGTAGCCATGCCAGCTGCTATGTTTTTGTGATAAAACTTTTAATTATAGTTTGCTTATTAAAAAAGTGTACAAAATTGGGCCTTGCCAGTTTAAGTTAGCATAATTAACTCATTTGGGCCTAAATGACGTCGTATTCCAATCCTACAAATTGGTAATCTGTTAATAGATCCAGATCCATCCTGGCTGAACGGAACTTACCAGTGATTTTTTAACTAACTTTAGTACACTACCGCATGGTTCACGAGTTCACTAAAGGAGGTTCTCAATTCGCCTCGTTTTTTAGACATGTTTATCTATCAAAGTGATAAGTGACGTATATTCATTGAAAAGTGACATCAACTTTCTAAGTGCTACGGGACGATGTCCTAAAAGTTGGCCTTCAAGAAGTTGATAAGCCCGTTGGTGGAAGGGTCGTGACTGGCCGCGGGCTGATCGTCCATCAGCTCTGGCTCGATGGCGCGGGCGAGCTGCTTGCCTAGCTCCACACCCCACTGATCAAACGAGTTGATGTCCCAGATCACTCCTTGGGTGAAGATCTTGTGCTCGTAGAGGGCTGAACAATTAAAAAGTATTAGCTTGTAACAGTAGGCACTAAAACTACTTGTAGCTAGGTGCCATGGCGCATGGCGACCTCCGTGGTCTCCTGAAGCACGTATAGCATAGCTCAATGGGTGTAAAACGGACTTTTTTATAGAAATTAAGGTTCTTAAAATGTCCGCTAGGGGCGCTAATCAGTGTCTCCATACAACATTCGTGTAACACTACACTATACATCAGTTAAAAACGTAAGACAGTCCTAATCCCACACTAGGATTCCCAGTGTCGTGGGTGTCAGGAACTACGAGCAGTATGGTATCAAAACAACCAGATATGGAAAATGCTCCCGTAGCGGGAGTCAAACCCGCGTCTCAGCCGGACTACTCGCCCGCCGCGTATGAGGATCTTACCGATAAGCGCGCCGAGAGTGAACGGCGTCACTTTCTTGAGTACGATGGAGTTGGTCGGTCGGTTCCCCAGGAACACCTTGTGTGGCAGGATCTTGGCGACCGCTTCTGGAGCCATGCCGGAACTCTCCAGCTCTGCCTTCGCCTAGGAAGATATCGTTTTTAGATTTTATAATATCCCAAAAATTGTTCGGCCCCACTGGGAGACCACGTCACAAAAACGTCTAATTTAAGTCCCCGTCTGCACTAAACGTTGACAGCTCCTAAACTCATGCGTATCTCTCTAGAATTAAAAAGTGTACCTCATCCAATGTCTTGCCCTTCATGAGAGCCTCGGTCTGCGCTAAGAAGTTGGCTAGCAGAATCTTGTGGTGAATGCCGCCCGCGATGGGGTTGTGGGTTTGGGCGGGTGCGATAAAGTCGCACGGAATAAGCCTATAAAACAGAAATTAAATCATTATTTATAGGAAATAGTAGACTGGCCGTGTGTTGGCTCATTTTGATCTGCTCGCAGTTCTCATAACGAATTTCATCATTATCAGCATCATCAGTCAGCAGAATATTTCATAAAAGCTTGTTTTGAAAAATACATTTTTTAACAAAAAAAAATATCAAAAGAGTATCGCATTCTATAGCACACACACAGCCAAAAACGTCTCAACAAAATATCTATCCACGTTAAAATTACTGTTGAGTACGTGTCGATCGTAAATATAGATCGATCGTGACTAGTGAAAATAATTACCTAAGAGTAAAACTGCAGTTATATTGGAGAACATTTTTAACCATAGAATACTAATAAAATTAACCCTCGCTTCGATCGCTTGGGAAGCTACTGCATCGCTCTCATCCACGTCTTTTCTGCAGTTACCTCATGCGTGCCTCGTCGTAACTTATCCAAGTTACCTCGTGCCCCGGTAGATAAATTACCTCGTACCCCGGTAGATAAGTTACCTCGTGCCCCGGAGGATAAATTACCTCTTGCCCCGTTGGATAAGTTACCTCGTGCCCTGGTGTATGAGCTGGTAGAAAGCGTGTTGTCCGTTGGTACCGGGTTCGCCCCACACGATGGGGCCGGTCGAGTAGTCCACCTGTTGTCCCGATCGGGTCACGTATTTACCGTTGCTCTCCATATCTCCTTGCTGGAAGTAGGCTGCGAACCTGCAACATCATTTATTATTAACATAAGCTTCGCTCACGTGGTACGGGGATAAAAAATGGCATATGTATGTCTCAATCCAGCTAATAATATGTATATCTGTGTACCAGATTTGAAATTGGTTCAGTCGCGGGACAAATAGCATGATCTGCAAATAATAATTCCAGAGCTGCAAGTATAGATCGCTGAATCGATAAAACTTGACATTAAAATTAGACATGGGAAGAGTACTCGGCGGATTCGGGCTTTTTTAGGGTTCGGCCGAGTACCGAGTACTCGGCCTTAATTATATTGCAGGGAAAAATATAGACAAAAAGCTAGTTTTTTTAATTATTATTATATTAGATACATTAAAACATCAGGAATATGAGAAACAGCAGAAATATTGAATTATTTCTTTTGTTTAGCTAGTTACCAGTCGAATTTTAGTCGTTATTTATGGGAATCTCTTGCGTGACCGTAAAATAACTTGAAAAACAAAAGTCACGGCGGCGCGTGGTGTGTCGAGTTTTTATTGCTTTGTATTTACGAAATCTCTCCTGAAAATAGCTTCCATAACCAGGTAGATCGCAAAATTCACACCATCAAGAAGAACAAAGCTCTACCGGGCCAAGCAAAAGCACAAAGATTCCAGTTTCTCAGAAGGAGTTCTTAAGCCAGGCATTCTAAATTTCTTGGTCAGTAAAAATGCAAATAGTGTGGCAGACATGCACGAAAACAAGGATAGTAACAAATAGCAGTTAATACCCCTCTCTAGCACACGAAATATAAAACAAAAACAAATAACAAATGAAACTTATCTTCCAATCCGGCCGGTCCCCGTGGAAGATTACGACCATAACCCTCCAAAGAAAAAAACCTATTCAAGGACTTTAATAAACTCGAACAATCAGCTCTACGTAACGACCTATAATGTTAGGACACTATCAACACATGAACGTCTAATCGAACTAACTGAAGCTATGAATGGAACAAAATACGACATAATTGGCATATCCGAAATGAGACGCTCTGGCACAAAGATAGAGGAATATGATGACTTCATTCTCTGTCACATAGGACACACCCGGGGCAAATATGGTGTTGGTTTCATAGTTAACAAATGTCTGAAACAAAATGTGGAAAGCTTCACAGGTTTCACAGAGCGAGTTGCATTACTGAACTTAAACTTACATGGGTTCCACCTAACCATTATACAAGTATATGCACCTACAGAAGCAGCAAACGAAGAGGAGATCCACCACTTCTATTTGACCATCAACAAGGCTATTGAGGCAGCTTACAAGGATTTCATAATAATGGGAGACTTTAATGCGAAAATAGGGCAACCTAGGCTAGACGAGTATTTAGTAATGAAACAAAATGGATACGGTGTAAGAAATGAAAGAGGACAGAGACTAAAAGACTTTGCTCTTGAAAATAAACTGGCAATTATAAACACCTTTTACAAGAAAAAACAGAGCAACAGATGGACCTGGCTGTCTCCAAACGGGCAACACAAAAATGAAATAGACTATGTGTTGTCAAATCGACCTGATATGTTTCAGAATATAGAAGTACTAAACTTAAACTACTCTTCGGATCATAGACCGGTTAGAGCAACACTATTGCTTAAAAAACCCATGAAGAGCAGATGCAGTTTTAGGAGATATCCAAACAGTTCCCTGAAAAGTAAAGAGGAAGTAACATATTACAAAGAAGGCCTAAGTACCCACCTATATGACCTACAGGAGTGGGAAGAATCCATGTCAGTGCAAACCTACCACGATAAACTAATAAATGCTATTAAACAAAGTTTACAACATGCTCGAAATACAAACGACACTTCTAAAACACATAAAATATTATCAACGCGTACAACAACACTTATGAAAAGAAGACGAGAGTTGCAAACAGCAAAGAACAAAACTCGATCCATGAAGAATGAACTCTCCGCTTTATACAAATTGATAAGCAAATATATAAAAATCGACTACGCAAGGTACAGATCAAATACGATAGAAAAACACCTGAAACAAGCAGGAAGCACAAAAAAAGCCTACAAAGAACTGCGAACAAACAAAACATGGATTGAAGGATTAAACCGGACAGGAAAAACGCTTTACAATCGCAATGATATAATTTATATTGCCACAGAATTCTACAAGAACTTATATAGCGCAAAAGCACACACAAATATCAGTTATAGGATTGAAGAAACCACGCGACAGGACTATGGCAAAGACATAAAAACAATCGACCAAAAAGAAATAGTGGAAGCAGTGATTAGGTTAAAAGCTGACAAAAGTCCAGGTTCCGATAATATTACTAACGAAGCTATAAAAGCTGCTCACACAATTTTGGCTCTACCACTTGCAAATCTATTCAACCTTATAATCAAAAATGGCAATATACCCTCACAATGGTCAGAATCGAATATTATCCTAATCTACAAGAAAGGCGACCCTAACGATATTGGAAACTACAGGCCAATTAGTTTATTACCCAGTATATACAAACTTTTCTCTTCCATCATAAATCGGAGAATAAGCACCACACTAGAAACAAAACAACCTATTGAGCAAGCCGGTTTCAGGAAAGGTTTCTCTACGATTGACCACATACATACACTGGAATTAATTATCGAAAAGTATCAAGAACAGCAGAGACCTTTATACATCGCCTTTATTGATTATCAAAAGGCTTTTGACACAGTATCACATGCAAGCATATGGAAAGCTCTAAAAGAGCAAGAGGTAGAAAATGAGTATATACAAGTAATAAAAAGTATCTACAATAATAGCACAAGCAGAGTTAAACTAGAAGCAATTGGCCCAAGTTTTCCCATCAAAAGAGGCGTAAGACAGGGAGACCCTCTATCACCAAAGATATTTATCGCTATATTAGAATCAGTTATTAATAAGCTAGATTGGAAGAGCCACTTACGGTTTGCAGACGATCTGGTGCTACTGTCCGAAATGTAGCTAGCAAACAAGTTGGCTTAGAAATGAATCTTACTAAAACAATGGCAATGACTAACAGCACTAAAAGAACAATTTTAGTAGGAAACCAACCGCTGATTTATGCTGAGAATTATGTCTACTTAGGCAAATTAATTGGATTCAACAAAAAAAACACGGAGTTGGAAATTAAACGAAGGATACAAAGTACCTGGAACAAATACTGGAACTTAAAAGAAATATTCAAGAGCAACATGCCAATAAATTTGAAAACAAAAGTCATGTCCACATGCCTCTTACCGTGCTTGACATACGCTTACCAGACGTGGAAATTTACTGCCAAAATAAAAAACAAAATCCATACCTGCCAACGAGGTATGGAACGTAGCATGCTCAATATTAAAAAAATACAAAAAATACGACACACAAAAATAAGAAAAATCACAAAAGCAACAGATGCTCTAAGCTATGCTCGAAAATTAAAATGGAGATGGGCTGGACATGTAGCGCGTCTTCAGGACCAGAGATGGACAAAAAGGGTGACAACTTGGAAGGGCCCACAGGGCAAACGTTGCCAAGGAAGACCCTACGCACGCTGGGAGGACGACATAAAGATGTCGGCTGGTTCGCACTGGCTCCAACTAGCCCAAGATCGAAACGATTGGATATCTTTGGAGGAGGCCTTCACCTATAAAGGGGTTCTTGCAGAACAATTAAATGTTTAAAATATAATACACTTACTAACACGATTAAAATATCAAACTACATACTATATTACTATACCTATACAAACATATCATACCTAAATATAAAAAAATGTAATAAATGTTAATAATAAATAAATGTAAGCATGTCTACAATAACTTAAACTAAGTTTATTTTATACTAAATTGTAGCTTTATAAAAGATTTATATGTAGTACCTAGTGTTTTTTGAAGCAAGAAATAAAAGGCTTTTTATTTATTTATTTTTATTTATTTACGAAATAATTAATGAATGTTCGTAGAATTCTATCAAGCTAACTAAGTTGATATTTAATCAATCTAGTTACGTTAGAATTACATGCTAAAAGAGGTCTCAGTACGAACAAATAATTCTCAAAAATATTTTGTCGGCATTGACAACGCAGTGAAAATAGATTCAGTTTTATTTGCCAAATAACTAATTATTTTAGCCCTAGTGAGTGAAACCAACTGATAATTCTGATAAAGCATTTATTATATTAGTTCAAATCCTATCCTTCCTACTATCCTAGTAATATTATAAACGCGAAAGTTTGTGAGTATGGATGGATGTTTGTTACTCTTTCACGTAAAAACTACTGAATGGATTTGAGTGAAATTTGGAATGGAGATACTTTACGCCCTGGATTAACACATAGGCTACTTTTCATCATCATCATTATTCACGCGGGTGAAACCGCGGGGCGCAACTAGTAGATAATAACAGAATGACATAATAATACACTTTCAAATAACGGCCGCCCGCTAGCACGTTTTTTTTAGCCGTTATGTCGAATTTTATTATTTTATTTAGATCCATACTTGCAGCCCTGGTTTGGGTGCTGTGGTATCATGGTACTCGTAGCTCCTGATACCTGCGACACTGGGAATACTAGTGTGGGGTCAGGGACTTTGTTAGTGGCTGTTGGGTATTATGTATGTTATTTGACATGTGTCAAATCTGAGACCAACAGCATTGCGAGGAGTAAGTGCGGTTCTTGTATACCGTTGAAGAAGTTTTACCTGTGCAAGTACTGGTCGTATGGCAGGAGTGCGTGCGTCTCGGCTCCGTAAAAGTTGCTGTACCACACGCCGAGTAAGGCCAGGAGAACTGGGGCCTGCAAATTGATTTTGTAGTAGGTAAAAGAAAGAAAGAAAACATTTATTAGGCACAATGCCGATACCAGACATCAAACAAACGAAACAAAGAAAAATTAAAAGAAATAACTAAAAACTAGAAGTTTAAATAAATCAGCTCAAGTCTCTGTATTGCCACAATGGCGTTCAGCTCAGCATAAATGTTCGCTGATTTTTTTTTGAGGTAGAGTTTCGCCTTGGTGTGTCCGGCTTAAAACAGAGCCCTCCTCCCTTCCCCAGAGGCCTCTCTTCCCTTGGATGTCGTAAAAGCCGACTAAGGGATTAGACCTGCCCCCAAATCACAGTAGCAAACGGCAATGGAGAACACAACAATCATTTTGGCAGCCTCAGCGCTATGTAAATCTTATGAAACTTGAATAGGGGAAACTTCTTAACCTAAATATTCCTCCTTTAAAGTTTCAAAACATTTATACAGCACAAAGGCTAATTCCCTTTAATGGGAGAGCAGGGGATAGAACCAATCCGTCTGCCAAGCGTGGTTATTATGGCGAAGCCCCCCATTGCATTTTATGGGGCGCAGGCGTCGTCCAGCAATGGACCTCTACCGGCCAATGATGATATACCCTTCCCTTAATCACTACGTTTCTACGAAACCCACAGGAGACGAAGGGGTCTATTCTTAGACCGGACACAGGCAGGTGATAAAGAATCATACATACATACATAAAATGACGCCTGTTTCCCGGAGGAGTAGGCAGAGACCACGGATTTCTATTTGCTACGATCCTGACATACATAGTTTGCTTCATTCACTCTTGTTACATTCATCACACATTTGCGTCGGTTTAGGGTACTTTCGACCTGACCTTTCTCCAAGTCGTCTCCTTCCAACTGGCCCATTCACACTCGCCTTATGCACCTCTGTTTCGTCAATCTTCTTTCATCCATCCTCTGTACAGTACATGCCCAAACCATCTTAGCATACCATTAATAATAATATAATATATATATAAATAATATAATAATAAATAATGGACATTTCACACAACATTATCTAGCCCCAAGCTAAGCAGGCTTGTGTTATGGGTACTAGATAACTGATACACTTAATACAATACATTACATAGATAGATATTTTTATTATACATAGAAAAATACCCAGAACACCCTGAACAATTATCTGCAGATCGTACAAATATTTGTTCAGAGGCGGGAATCGAACCATCAACCTCCTGCGTCGCAGGCGAACCTTCGCCCGCCGCGCCACAGTGGTCGTCAAAATAATCATGATACGTGCAATAAGCATAATCCTACTTCTGTCAAGTAAAAACTCACATTCTTCTCCAAAGGCGCGGTACAGAAGTGGTTATCCATAAAACTGGCTCCTTCTAGAAGCTTCTCGAAGTTCTCAAAGCCGATGTTGAGGGCGATGGAGAGTCCAATGGCAGACCAGAGGGAGTACCTGGAAGCAGGCCGTTATCAGTCTACGACTCTTTCAACACACTGGGTTCCTCTTTGACTGCTAGGGAACCACAAACAGCTACAATTCAAATAAAAAGTGGCCTTTCGTTATGTTTTTAATAGATGACTGAATTGGGTAGGTGAGGGGGGGGTATTGCTTATCAAACTAGTAATGGCTTTTAATTACAATTTTCCAGTGCATTGCGCCGCGTGTTTTAGCTTCTTTTCCATGAGTAGAAATATCCTAAACATAAAGTTAACAGAACGGCGCAATGTACCGTAAAATCGTATTCGAAAGCGATTTTTCAATTTAGCCACTTTGATAGACAATAGGGGGGCAGATCTTCTATGACACGGAGGTCACGTGCACCTAGCACGCGCCTTGCGTGGTATTGCATCGTGGCCGCTACACTGAGATATAAAGAAGAAGCCAGTTTCCTCGTAATGTTTTTCTTCACCTTCCAAAAACATTATAATACTCATTTTTAACCGACTTCCCAAAAAGGAGGAGGTTCTCAATTAGTTTTTTTTTTTTTTTTTTTTTTAATGTTTGTTACCGCATATCTCAGGCATTTATGAACCTTTTTTTATTTGAATAGATATACTTCCAGATTGGTCCCATTTTTTTCAGAATCCAGTTCTGATGATGGGATCCATGAGGAATTGAGGGAACTCCTCAAATATTGTAGGCATACATATAACGATTTTGACATTTTCAGCAAGACACCAAGCATTTGCATTCAGAAAGTATCATAATCCTTTCACCACTATGGTTCTTTCATAATTTTTTTTTCATCCAAAATTATTTAGTCGAATACAATGGCGGAAGTCGGTTTTTTAAATGAAAAGTTATAATAAAATCAAATTATATTATAAAAAAAATCAAAATCAAATGTCAAATATACGGAAAAAATTAAAAATGTCAGATAGGTCAGATTCGATACATTATACCATTAAATTATAATACTGTCAGACAAAGATATGGAGGGGTAAGTATAATTATGGCGATACCATTAATTTCCTTTTTTTTCTTATATTACTTGGCAAGCAATCAAGCATACGGCCCATCTGATGGAAAGCAGTTACCGTAGCCTATGGACGCCTGCAACACCAGAGGCATCACACGCGCACTGCCGACCCTGAGACATAAAGATGAAAAGTCTCATGTGCCTGTAATTTCACCGGCACCCTTCAAACCGAAACGCAGCAATGCGAGCACTACTGCTTGGCGGCAGAGATAGATACGGTGGTAGTACTTCCCGGACGAACTCTTTCACAACAAGTATCTCACCTTCCTCCAACCCAATCCCAGAAGCCGAACATGTTGTTGGGATCGATTCCGAACGCGGTGACCTTCTCTCCGTTGGTTGAGAGCGCTACGAAGTGCTTCGCGACCGCTGATGGCTGCCAAACATACAGCCAATTAAATGCGACACAAATTATTTGTAACATAAACGACCTCTGTGGCGCGGCGGGTGAGTAGCCGGCTGAGATGCAAGAGGTTGCAGGTTCGATTCCTGCTGCGGGACAAATGTTTGTATTACAAACATTTGTTTGTGGGTGTATTACAAGTTTTGCATTGCAAAAATCGGAATGGGAAACGTGAGCAGTCAACGTGACTTACGTAGTAACTATTCATCATTCTGTGCCGCGCAGTCGGTAGAAACAGTACAGATTAGAAAATAGTTACTACGTAAGTCACGCTCACGTTGAATGCTCACGTTTCGCATTCCTGTTTTTGCAATGCAAAACTCGTAATACGCCCTTTGCAAATATTTATTCCGGGTCTGGGTGTTATTGTACCATGGTACTTGTAGTTCCTGATACCCACGACACGGGGAATCCTAGTGTGGGATCAAGACTACGTATGTGGCTGTTGGTTATTATGTTATATGTTATGTTATGTATGAAATTAAACATTCTTGGGCTATAATCCCTAACGGGTTTTCAGTTAGTTCTGAGAGGTACAGATAATCAACTACATGTAAATTGTTATCGTGTAATCATTGACATATATCATAATAATTATTTCATATATTACCATGTAATGTATGATAACTTAAGGCAGTACCCCGACCAAACACGGCGTCAAGCTGTTTTTTTCAAGCCTCTTTCCTCGTTAAAAAAACCTAGTAGGAAAAAAATTAAAAGTCACCACATATATTTGACATTTTGTCATTAAGTTCCACGATTGGTTTAATGATTTAACGTCGTAAGTACTCGACAATAAACCCATGAAAAAATTGAAATAAATCATGATTTTCTACATCTTCTCTTAAAGTTCACGTTACTGAATTTTTTGGTTTACACAATTGGATAGTTAATTAAATAGTAGAATTATTACAAGATATTTTTTTTTAAAAATGGTTTTTTTTTTTTTTATGAATTATATTTCATGAATCCGTGCGAATCTGGCTGTGCGCAAGGAGCGGACCAGTCAGCCGCCGGTTCTCGGACGGCTAGATGGCAGTACTATTAGAACGGACTACATAGGTGTCATTAAAGTAAATAATTTGCGATGTATTGTAGAGGCGAAGGCCTCAAGGTCATTCGGTTAGGGTAGCGCCTTAAGTCTTTGGCAATGTCCAGGAATCAGATCTTAGCAACTTACGTCATTAACAGCGTCCAGGGACCAGTTCTTAGCAACTAACTTCCTTATCAATGTCCAGAAACCAGGGCTTAGCAATGTCAAGGAGTCTTAGCAACTTACGTCCTTAGCAACGTCCAGGAACCAGGTTTTAGCAGACGTAGCATTGGTGATGGTCTCCTGCGTCGTGAAGGTCTTGGACGCGATGATGAAGAGTGCCGTCTCGGGGTTGAGCTTCTTCAGAACCTCGGTTATGTGGGTGCCGTCGATGTTTGACACGAAATGGACCTTAAGATGACAGATGTAAGTTTTTATTCATTGTATTTTGGTTGTTTTCATCAAACTTTGTTTTTAACCTCCCCCGAAGATGAATAATGGAACTCTTTAATGGTTAAAAATAGACTATAACCCCTTTAATCATAATAATTTATTAACCCTATTTTAGTTAAAATAGCTTTTGTCTTGTTTTGACGTATTACATTTTACATCAGAGAGAACAAAACAAAAGCTATTTTAACTAAAATAGGTTTAATAAATTATTATGAATAAGGCCCTGTGTTTGGGCTCACTTCGGTCAGCTCACAATTCCGAATAACAATGGAACTTTATAGACGATCTTCTGTCAAAACAGAATTGTAAGCGTGGCTAATCTGTGAAGCCTTTTCTAGTCTTTTCTACAATGATAATTAGGTTTTTAAGAAAAGGTTTTTACCTTTAAATGGTTGGCATATGGTTTCAACGCTTCAGTAACCATCAGAGGACCGAGGTCAGAGCCTCCGATGCCAATGTTGATGATGTCAGTGATCGCCTTTCCAGTGTAACTGAAAACATTATGCTGTATGTTATCGATTATAGGATTCCGTACCCAAAGGATGCCAAATGGGACCATCAACTAATTACTACAACAAGTTATTAAACAATATAAAATAGATGAACAAATATTTATAGTAATAATTCCGCTCCTCTCGAAAACTCTGAAAGAATTCGACACGTGTTTCGCCTCTCAACGAAGCATCCTCAGTGAACAGTAGGCTCACTGCGTGCTAGAACAACAAAGACACACTACTGCAAAACCTCCGCAGCCATGTTGCCTCGCCAAACGCCGAACAGAAAGAAAGAAGAAGAAGAAGAGTCTTGAGCCTACTGTTTCCTGAGGATGCTTCGTTGAGAGGCGAAACACGTGTCGAATCTTTCAGAGTTTTCGTTAGAGAGGAGCGGAATTGTTACTACATATTTGTTCGTCTATTTTATATTGTAGAATGGATTTCCGCAAAGTCACGCTTGAAGCAATTAATTAACAAATGATTAGTTGATAGTAAGATGGATATGAAGATAAAATTAAGACCTTACCCCTTCCACTGCCCTCCGATGACCTGACCGCAGAACTCCTTCATGTGCGCCAGCACAGCGTTAACATCTGGAGTGATATCTGTGCCGTTCACGAGGATCGGCTTGTTCTGGCGGTTGCGGAGCGCGATATGGAGGACAGCTCTGTCTTCCGTGAAGTTTATCTTTTGACCTGGACAATCAAATGATTGACTATAGGTGGACTATAAGCGGATAGGTTTTTGACGTTTGGGATCGAAACTCATCAGTCCTTCTTCCCTCATAAATGCAGGTAATCCAGGACATGAGTTCTCTTCAACTGCTTTGTGCAGTGTAATTATTTAGCGCGGCTTTGAGTGCTACACTAGTGCCAGTGCCAGTTCTTTTTGGTTATTAGTTATTCCCATAGTACAACCAACAATTAAGTTCATGAGTACCTATGTGCATTCAATAGGGCACGTTGGATCTTTACACAGGTGTTGATTGAAACTCAAATTGAAGTCTTACCATGCAAGTGGCACTGGAACAGTAGACCAAAGCAGAATGGAGGGCCATGTTATTGTGGAATGTGTCTAGTACAATTAAAATAAGGACCACATTAAATAGCAATTAGAAAAATTCCGAACCGACAGGACTTAAACCAGCGTTACCTCAATATTATGGTGAGGCTGATCTTCGCAATGATTCGCTGTTAAGTCATACTCGGAATTCTCGGGGTTATCTCCCATTTTAAATTATTGGGACTCGTTACAATTGGATGTTTAGTAAGGCAGATACAACTTAAAAAAATAATTAAATAAACAAAGTCATGAAGACTTCTGAATGGGTCTATGTCAAGTTTGTCTTCAGTAAACTTGGTAAATAAAAGCACTCCATGTACCAACAGTTTTTAGTAATACTGATGACCTAACAATAATTATAAAAAAAAACACATAAAATATAGTAATTGTTAGTAGGTAGTAATTTCGTAATTTTAGAAATTGTTTCTTGCAATAACTTCTTTAAATACCCTTTTTTTTCTGTGAATACCATAAAACTTTTATTTTCTACTCTACTGTATTGTATGTTACTATAATCTCTTGTTTTATCAGCACAAATGTTTATATTGTTATTAAAATTTTACGTTAATGGCTATAAAAGCAAATATTTGCATAAAAGGATACTCTAAACCCTGAATTTAAAAATTGCATACTTAAGTTACTAAATTGAACATAAAAAAAATAGTTTTTCTATGTTATGGATGTTCAAGGAATGATGTTTCAAAACATCAATAATTAAACATAATTACCAGAAAACATAGCATCTCTGGCTTGTTCCACATTCCTGCTCTTGGCCAGGTCGAGGAGTAGGCCGAGGGTCTCAACATCCACTCGGTTCTTAGAGTAGTCCAGGAGGATCTCGCCATCATTGGGAGTGGGGATGCGAAGGCTGATACAAAGAATAATACAATTTCTACAAATGTGATTATTTACTCTTTCATTATGGTAACATTTGGATCTTAGCAGTTGCAGCAGCAGCGGCAACCTTACCTTAACTTTAGAGTTTGAAATAACTAAACAAACTAAAGTTTATCTCTGTTATAAGTATATTAACTTAAGAGTTCACTACGTCCGAGTCAACTGTTATCATCAAAACGCGGCTTTATGGCCTCTGAGGGAAAAATCTCCTCAATTTTGTCAATGTCAAGTAGGTTTAACTTGACTTGACTTCTTGATTTATGGCTTAAGTAGGTTTAACATCAGTACCATGATCAGTACCTACTTACCAAAAGGTGGCAGGTGGCAGATAACATTCGGTAGATAATGCACCAAGGAAAAAAAATTTTAGAAGTTCACGTCATTGTTGTTGACCTTTACGGCGAACTTCCAAAAGTTATGCGATATAACTTTGCGAAACCAATTTCTTATGACTCAAAACATATAGAGATAGGCCTCGTTAATATTATTGAACTAATTAGAATATAAATTAGCTGTAATAATAGCAAAAACTTGCTAGATACCTGAATTTATTGAATCGCTCTGGGTCTTGAGCAAGTAGCTGCTGAATATTGATTTTTCCAGCATTTCTATTGTAATAGTCCTGTAGTTTCTGGTAGGCAGGCTCCTGTTTCAGGCTGATCTTCGGGTCCATTGTTTTTAGAGAAAATAAACGAGTGTGGAAACTTGAAATTAAGCGGCACGAAACTGTATCAACAACTGCACCGCTGATGATATTGATAACGTTAATCGTATGTCTTTTTGACATTTCAATGTCATTTGAAGGTTACGGTCATGGATGAACTAAAGTAAAGGTGCGTTTCGTTTTTTTATTATACGACTCTAAGTAAAAACTCTGTGATAAAGAGTATTGTTCCTTCTTCTTCCATGTTCCTTATCTTGGGAAGTGGCTTACAATTTGATATTTCTCCTTATTTTCTCTATGGCACAGATTTATAAGTATAGTTCATTCTTGCATGATAGTCTTGGAGCAAGAAACAAAATGGAACATGTACATGGAAATGGTAACATTTATTTTGTATGAAAATTGCCGTGTGCGTTATCCTAGCAAAATCTTGTGTCCTTTCAGGATGTCGCGCGAAGCACGAGGTCATAAAACGATCAGTAAATTTAATTTGACTTCCTGTTTCTTGTCAATCATTTTTACACTATGGCAACACTTTTCTATGTAAAATATTGTGGGTGGTAATTTGTCATCGGTTGACAAGTTTGCGCGTCTACCCTAGGAGTAAAAAGATTGTTCCGAGCCACGTGCGAAGTGGCTCAGTTCTTGGTACACCTCCGAGTGCAAGGGGGGTGTGAAAGTGAGGGTCTGCCTCGAGTGGACAGACTTATAGCCACGTGGTAAGTGCTAGCTAATAATAAAGTCACCTTTATCCCGAGGGTAGTGAGATTTTGGGAAGACTGTCTTTCGCGATAAAATCTTTCCTCCGCGATAATAAGTATAAAGTCCCCTTGTGTACGAAGGTACAACGGACTAGTTCGGTCGACCGAGAGTGCTTGTATAGTACTGGGAAAAGAGGTTCTGAATGATTCAGAACCCATCGAGCCTTGCTCGAAGAAAGGGGGGTCTGAGGTACGTGGTACTTCAGGGCTCCTGGCATAGGCCGAATGGAAGCGCCTCTGGGTGGGAGCCCCCGTTTGGATGTGGCCATCCAGAGGGCTTGTGATTGTGGTCGACCCTATTTTCGAGAGGAAGCGGTGGTTGCTCTTGGGGAGGTTAGGTGTGAGCACTTGGTATATGTTACCGAGCCCTATTCCGGTTGCTCCATTAGGAGCTAGAAATCCGGGCGCAATCAGTGGGCGCTTGGATGATCCTTGCGTGATTGTGGATGTGGACCGGGGTCGATCACGGGGTCTGTTATCGGCGACAGATCCCCGGCCTTCAGCCAGCTTAGGGTTGTAAATTCATTTGCGAAGCAGTTTATAAAATGTTAGTGGTTGACCCATAATCTCACCCCTGTATCATTTTGTCGCAAGGGAAGTTCACCATTTGTGATAACCCTGGCATACCAATGTTGTTTAAAGGCGCGACACAGGATGTGAATATCACGAATAATTCGTATTTAATCTCCTGTAAATGTGCCTGAAATAAAAAATTAGTGCCTTCAGCCGTTTTTGAGTTATTCATGAAAGACAGATTTTGCTGGGGTAACGGTCTTCCAGCAAAAACTTTTTTCCCTGGTTGGGCTAAGCCAGCTGAAAGTGGCTAGAAAGATAAGTTTTAATTTGTGCTAAATGTGCATCTAAACTCAGAATTTGTGGACCCTAGGATTTCAGAGATATTTCAGTTTTTGCTGGGGGGAACATTTTAAAAATGGCTGTATCTCCGAAACTTTTAACCGCACAATCATGAATACACTACACATATAAGTGTTCATATAGGGTAATTTGTGCCAGTTAAATTTCTTGATAAAACTGCGCCTCTCGTATTTTAATGGGATTTTTCCAAAAAACTAAAATAGCTCCTAGCACTCAAACAAAGGCACCTATGAACTATATTTAAATGCAAACTTATACCATTCTTTGTTAAGCAACATTTGGTAAAATTTCATAAGCCTACGTTAAGTACTTTACGAGATAGAGAGACTTTAAAATAATCCGGTGGTGAAATTATTTTGACCTCCAAATACACGAGCTTTCTACGTGCTGTCCATTAACGTGTTTAGCCAATAATTAGTGCCTCTATTCATCTCCACATACACCAATTTTCAGCTGAATCCATGTGATAATTACAGTAATATCTCAAAATAACTGATCTGATATGATTTCAGGCTATTAACCCACCAAATTCGAATGACTATTAAAAAGCGGCCGTTTCATAATTCATGCTAACCTCTCTTAGTTGTTGGTATTGTAATGTAATTTGTTTGGTACAGTCGCCTACAAAATAGCTTGGGTTGTTCATACACGACGGAACCGTGTCGGTATCTAGGCATTTGCGGTTAAGTTTGTGTATGATTTATAGTTCGTCGATCAAGTCGAGTACCTAACCTACCAAGCCAACCGAACAATTTGGTCTTAAATCAAGTCTTAAAAATTGTTATAAAATTTACCTATCGTAATAATTTATCTTGCGCATTATCATAATGCCAACGTGAAAGTCTGCCATAATGGCTTTTTTCAAATGTAAGTAGTTACGTACAGCACAATTTTTTTTATTTCAAATTTTTCCGTGGGTTTACCACCTTTTGTTGTATCAAAATCTCAAAATCTTTTTGGTTTCGTTATAGTTATAAGAACAAAAACAACATTCATCAAAGACACATTTATACTCTTAATTAAATCTATGTACATCGTACTCAACTCAAAATGGGCACAACAATCACAGGTCGTTCATTAAAGTCTTAAAAAATTATTATAAAATCTACTTATCGTAATATCTAAGCGTATTATCATAATACCAAAATGAAAGTCTGCCATATAGTTTGTTTAAAAAGTAAGAAGGTACCTACAGCATAAATTTTTATAAATTTTTTTGATGATTTCAAAATTTCAAATACTTTTTTGTTTCGCTACAGTAACAAGAATTAAAGTTATACCAGAAAGCTATAAATCAAAATAACATGACTAAAACACACACATACTCTTTTAATTAAATCTGTGGACAGCTTACTTAAAATAAGCACAACAAGCACAGGTCGTTTATTAAAGTCTTAAAAAATTATCATAAAATTTACTTATCGTATTACCATAATACCAAAGTGAAAGACCAGAGGACCAGAGTTTGACGACCACTTTCGCGTGGAGGCGAAGGTTCACTTGCGATTCAGGAGGTTGCGGGTTCGATTCCTGCCTCGGAAAAAATATTATTACGATCTGAAGGTATTTGTTCAGGGTGTTCTGGGTATTTTCTATCCTATCCTTCCTACTAATATTATAAACGCGAAAGTTTGTGAGTATGGATGGATGTTTGTTACTCTTTCACGTAAAAACTACTGAATGGATTTGAGTGAAATTTGGAATGGAGATACTTTACGCCCTGGATTAACACATAGGCTACTTTTCATCATCATCATGATCAATTTTCATCATTATTCACGCGGGTGAAACCGCGGGGCGCAACTAATTGCGCAACTAGCTGCCCGCGCGCGACTTCGTTCGCGTGATCCCGGTGTTTTGCCTAATTGATATATTTTTGAAAAAATTAAGACAACTTTTTGGCGTATGAATCCACTTTCTACTATGCCATGATCGCCTGGTATTATGAACATCAAAACCATCTGTCTATGCATTCTTTTCTCTTTCTTTCCTTCTATCCTTCCTACTAATATTATAAACGCGCAAGTTTGTGAGTATGGATGGATGTTTGTTACTCTTTCACGTAAAAACTACTGAATGGATTTTTATGAAACTTTACAATAATATAGCTTATACATCAGAATAACACATAGCCTACAATTTATAAAGATATTGTGTGAATTGTCTATAATATGACGATAAGTGTCAAGTAAGTTGGAAAAAATCCGAGCGGTCCGACGCACGGAGGGTGAGGTGGGGGAAGAAGTCGCTTATCGCTGAGTGCGCGACAGACGCGGGCAGACTAGTGAGGGAAAACGTCATTGACGGTTGTGTCCGTTTTACGAATTTTCAAGGCACTAGCGATTTGTTAAAAACGCATTGTACTTAAAGTAATATAATATAGACCCAAGGTTAGGCAAGTAACTAAATAGGCAAGTATTGCATTTTTAACCGACTTCCCAAAAAAGGAGGAAGTTCTCAATTCGGATGTTTTTTTTTTTTGACGTGTCAACGTCTTATAAATCGATGGAGCCGGCTGCACGCTCGAAAAAACATGACTAATGCGTCGTTACCTCGTCATGCGTCACCGCATGCGCTAACGCCGCATGCGCGCGAGCGCGGAACGAGCGACAAAGAAGCACAATAACGACGTTGACACGTTGAACTATCGTCAGTAAACCGACTTTACAGACAACCGTTTTTTTTTATTGTTTGTTACCGCATATCTCTGGCGTTTATGAACCGATTTGAAAATTTTTTTTTTTATTTGAATAGATATACTTCCAGATTGGCCCCATTTTTTTCAGAATCCAGTTCTGGTGATGGAATCCATGAGGAATTGAGGGAACTCCTCAAATATTGTAGGCATACATATGGCGATTTTGATATTTTCAGCAACAAACCAAGCATTTGCATTCAGAAAGTATCATAATCCTTTCACTACTATGGTTCTTTCATCATTTTTTTTTTCATCCAAATATTTAGTCGAATACAATGGCGGAAGTCGGTTTTTTAAATGAAAAGTTATTTAAGTATATTAAACATAATAATAACTACCGTACTGTATTTTTTGGAAGTGTAGAAAAAGCACGTACTAAGAATTATGTCGCGAAAATTATTTATGTGATAATTTCATAATGTTAGTTCTTTTCTACGCCACGCTAATATAAGCTACTCGAAATACTAATCCTGCGCAGATGAAGTCGCGGGCACCAGCTAGTGTATAATCAAAAAATGTCTATCTATGTAATGTATTGTATTAAGTATATCAGTTATCTAGTACCCATAACACACGCTCTGCTTATCTTGGGTTTAGATAATGTTCTGTGAAATGTCCAGCATTTATTTATTTATTTATTTATTATTTATAAAGTCTGCCATATAGCTTGTTTCAAAAGTAAGACAGCATACATTCTCAATCTCTCATCTCAAGTCTCACTGGTGATGACGTAGGCTGGTGTTGACCATCATGTCTCGAAATAACCAAGTATAGGTATTATACATAATACCTATTCAAAAAGGTATAACTACCTTTTCTATATTATAAGTTTATACCATGGTTTGAACCAAAGTGCAGTCGGCTGACTGGTTATTTGTATGGTGAATATGATGAGCGCCCCTAGTGGACTTGTTGAGAACCTCAGTATCAAACATCAAAAACCTATCTTCACGCAATTTGGTAGTTAGGAAATGAGCGCAATATTTAGAGTAGGTCGACCAATAAATGCAGCACTACTGACGATATAAACAGGCTATGAACCAGTGAATCTGGTGTATTATACTATTCAAATCCGTTTATTAGAAACATTCGATTGTCTTTTGCAGCACTCCCTCACTAGGGGGCGTTTTTAACCAATTAACTTTTCTATAAGTCATACAAACCGACTGCAATTAATTAAATTATAACTAAAACAGTAACAACCTTCAGTCGGTATCGGTATCTTTTCCATAGCGGTTAAAAAAAGAGAACGTGATTAAACTGTTTTTCTTCTTATATGCCATTTTTTACTTGTTATATTATTTTCTAAAATGAAATTAAAATAATCTTTAAATTTTTCTACATGACTGTACCAAAACACTAAAATATTGTTGTATGAATTTAAGAAGGTGGGTGCCATGTATTGGAATCTCGCTTTTTGACAGTCATTCGAATTTGGTCAGTTAATAATTTGGCTGGGTATTCATTCATTCATTCATTCCCCTGAAACGTTTCAATTTCGTTTTTTAATGATATTACGGTAATTGTTTGATGGATTCAGCTGAAAATTGGTGTATGTGGAGATGAATAGAGGCACTAATTATTGGCTTAACACGTTAATGGACAGCACGTAGAAAGCTCGTGTATTTGGAGGTCAAAATAATTTCACCACCGGATTATTTTAAAGTCTCTCTATCTCGTAAAGTACTTAACGTAGGCTTATGAAATTTTACCAAATGTTGCTTAACAAAGAATGGTATAAGTTTGCATTTAAATATAGTTCATAGGTGCCTTTGTTTGAGTGCTAGGAGCTATTTTAGTTTTTTGGAAAAATCACATTAAAATACGATAGGCGCAGTTTTATCAAGAAATTTAACTGGCACAAATTACCCTATATGAACACTTATATGTGTAGAAAAATTCATGATCGTGCGGTTAAAAGTTTCGGAGATACAGCCATTTTTAAAATGTTCCCCCAGCAAAAACTGAAATATCTCTGAAATCCTAGGGTCCACAAATTCAGAGTTTAGATGCACATTTAGCACAAATTAAAACTTATCTTTCTAGCCACTTTCAACTGGCCTAGCCCAACCAGGGAAAAAAGTTTTTGCTGGAAGACCGTTACCCCAGCAAAATCTGTCTTTCATGAATAACTCAAAAACGGCTGAAGGCACTAATTTTTTATTTCAGGCACATTTACAGGAGATTAAATACGAATTATTCGTGATATTCACATCCTGAAAGGACACAAGATTTTGCTAGGATAACGCACACAAATTGCCCACCATTAGCTTGCCATTCAACCATTCATTCAAAACTCTGTGACCTTTGATTGCCTTCATTCAAAGTTTTGTTTACTTTTTGTGTTTTCGTAAAGTTTCACTAATTTATTAGCAAATACCTATATTTTTTACTACACAAGTTGGATTTCACAAAGCCTGAGTGTAATATTGTGCATTGTGGTACGAGGCAAAGCCAGTATCGGCCTGGACTGACTTTACACAAGTGCTTCAACAGTTTACATTGAAAATGTAGTTTTGCTTCATTATTTTGTTCTAAATGTATGTTTCGTTAGTGAGCTTTAGAGTAAACATATGGACATTAGTGCCATTGTTGTGTAAAATATCATTATTTCATAGTAATTCATTTATTGCTTACAAGATTGTTTACAACTAGGGATCGGTCGGGCAAATTGCCGACCCAGTTCGACCCAAAAACCGAGCACGCCTTATTTATCAGAACAACCGCCCTGTGATGATAGTACTAAGTCTATGGCTTACTACATTTACAATCATAAATATTTTGTGTGTTTGTTGTTGTACATTGTGAATTATTGTTGAATGTTTAGCTAGAGTATTATGTTCCTTGGTTAATGTCGGTCGATCGATCCCTGGAAATCGTTAGCAATGGATGATGGGAACTCTATAATATATGGTCTTGAACATCAGGTAACTATTTCACTCGATTTCCAGTAATTGAGGTCCTCATAGTTTAGGATGGATGTGTTCAGAGGATGGAATCGGGTCGCTATCACGCCAAATAAAGTACCTTGCTTAGAAAAATGGATGATTATGATTTCACAGTCGACAGTAATGTCAACCGGCAAGCCATAACACTGCCTTGCAGGCAACTTGCAAAATCGACAATCGCTAGGACAGCTGCCTCCTCCTGGCCCCCTCCCTCGATATGCCCATGGGCAGACAAGTACCTTTATTCAACTTCACACCACAGTGTGAAATGTTTTTTGTCTGCAGCCCAGGGCCCCCAGCCCCCATAGAAATCAAAATGGCAAAAATTGAGATTCTAAACTTTATTGAAAACAGTTTTTTGTCAAAATGACAATTAGGTAGTTATTTAATTAGGTAGGCCCCTAAGTAGTATTAGCCAAGGGCCCCACAAGCTCATGGTCCGCCCTTGAGCCTGGCTACTGAGTTGTCCTCTCATACTCTGAAGTAGGCAGTGACAAGTGCAAATTATTCATATTTTATTTTTTCCAGGTTCGATGAGTGTTAGTAAGATCCAATACCTGGGTGCTGGTTTTGTTTGAATTTTTTTGGTTCAACAGATGGGTGTTCGTACGGTTATTATATCAATAAGCAGTGATAGTCTTGCAACCTATCACATAATAATGGAATTAAGGAACCACAAAGCAAAAAGTGTCACTATAATGTTTATTTATTAATTAAAAAACTATTATAACATCTTAACAGAGTAAGACCTAAAGCGATGTTATATGCACATGACTATATACGTTAAAAACAAAGAACCAAGCTTAAAAATAAGCAGACACCTACTGAGGAAGACCTATAATATTACTAATAGGTTCTACTACTATTCAACTTTCTCCAAAACAAGCTGCGCTATCTCCATGAGTTTCGGCAGGCTGTGATGAAAAATGTCAACATTGTTCTCCGAAAGAACATTAACTAAACGGATGGCGTGTGACATTGGGGCATATTTGTTTGTAGTTTATTCTAAATGTTGGCTGGCAGAGCAAGGCGGGATTATTGAAGGGGGAAGGTGGATTTATGTGTGTCCATAAATTAAGAAGTACAACAAAAAGTGGGCATGTTGTCAATGAAGTAATTAATTGTTTCAGACCAGAGCGCTATCCTCACAGTATGGAGAGAGTGATGCAATCAGATTCCTCATTGGCACACAGAGTCTCAAGCCTATGTCTAACCAGGTGCATGTTGTAGAATTAGAAGAAGACACTGGAGCGCTACATACTAAGGTACACCTCTAATTCTAATACTAAGGTACACCTGTATTTTTGTATTTATAAAAGTTACAGAACAATCTTAATTTATAACACATGCTTCAAACACTCAAGCTGTTGCACTACGCAGCCATTCCCAAAGTGGGCGATAACGCCCCCTTGTGGGCGCTGCAGGCCAAAAGGGGGGCAGTAAGAGACCCAGAAAAAAAATTGTTGGTGCGCTCAGGTCTCAAGTTAACTCTTGCGGGTTATAGTAAAAGTCTCGTTTAGAATGAATGTTTAATTCTCCGCTAATATAGCTCACAATAATTAATTTAATTTGAAGTTATAGTGGTTTTTAAGTACCTAGGTGAAAAAATGGGGGCGCTAAAAAATAATTTATTCTCAAAGTGGGCAGTAAACAAAATAAGTTTGGGAACCCCTGCACTACAGGTAAACACACATAGGCAATAGTTCATAACCTCTAATTCTAATACTAAAGTAGGTAAACATCTAATTCTAGTACTAAGGTACACCCATAATACTAAGGTAGGTAGGTACATCTCTAATTCTAAAGTACACCTCTAATTGCACCACCATACAAATAACTAATAACCAATTAGAACTGATATAGACGCTAGTGTCGTACTCAAATCCCCACTAAATATCTACTCACTCGCGCATACTAAGTCTGCTAAATTTTTAACCTCACTAAGACCAGAAAAAAATAACAATCGTTTTTCTTTTATTTCGCCATGCGCGAATCATGAAAACATGGTTAGAGCTTATCTCAAACCCTCTTACCTACATGAATTATTTTGTATTAGCACCATTTATTAGCTATATCTCTGAGGCAATTGTACCTAGCTATGGTATGATTCCTATTTAATTCTCTGCGTACCTACCACAGAAGTTAACTTAGGTACTAATAATGATTGTAAGTAGGTAGAACATCATGACGAACAACAACCCTGTCAGTGGCCAATATGTAGGTTCTGTTATTGATACTGTAACTAGGTGACTATTCGCAACGGCTTTTTAAGTTGCCTTCCCCTTGGCAGCATTGCTCTCGCTTTTAGTTAGTCGAGAGTGTGTTTGGCGTTCCAGTCGCCTCCGGCAATGAATCGCGAACCAAGGTACACTTCTAATTCTAATTTTCACCTCTAATACTCTGAATAAATATCAGGTTTACAAACATGAGATCGGTGAGATCTGGCACCTGCGCTGCTCGCCGCACGATGCAGCAACATTGGCAACAACGCACAGCGCGCATTCTACACAGACCATGCAGTGTCGCATGGGCGTGTCGCTATACCGCCTTCCTACTGTTGAGGTAACTATATTATAGTTGATCTAATTTACTTAAGTGTTTTGTAAGCGTATGCTAAGGCAAGCCCAGTAAACGTACCGACCTGGAAAATTCCTGGAAGGTTAGTCAAAAGAGGACCAAGATATGTAAAAGAAAACGAAGCTTTAATGAAAAAACAAGCTTAAATGCTTATATAAAAATAAAAATCTGACAATAATTTTTTTTTTGTTTCAGTTTACTCAATTTTCGCATATATTCTTTAATATCTTTTAAACTAAGAATTTTAAAATTCGTTATTTACGCTATACGTCTTGTTATTGGGTCACCTTACTCTGTATATGTATCAAATGCTTTTTTTTTGGTGCACTACTGTCTAAGAAAATAGGCTGTGGCGGACAGACAGATACCGGATTGATCCTCTAACTAAGTCTAATGGTTCCGTTTGTACCTTTTGAGGTTCGGAACCCTAAAAAGTACTTACTCCTTCTCGTAATTTCCCTTTACGAATTCTTTTTTAAATTTCTAGGTGATACGTAAAGATATGGACGATTTGAGCGCAAGCCAAAGTCGCAATGCGGAGGAAATGGAACATCTCTTAACTATAACACCAGAGGTAACTATACAATGCATATTTTCATTTGTTGTAAGAGTTTCGCTCGGAATCAGCAAGTTAAAATGGCAATGGGCAGGTCTAGCTCGCAGAACTTGGCTCCGGTTTGTGGGTCCCACTCTAGAATGGCACCCACAAACCGGAAGACGCGGTAGAGGAAGGCCCCCCACTCGATGGACTAAAGACATCATAAACGTAGCAGGAAGTCTGTGGATGGAGGCGGCTCAAGACTGCTCGTCGTAGCATTCTATGGGGGGAGGCCTACGTCCAGCAGTGGACTCATACTCATACGTAGTCCTGCTTCCACACTATGATTCCCTGTGTCGTGGCTATCAGGAACTACGAGTACCATGACATCCAGACCCGGAACAAATGTTTTCAGATCATACAAACATTTGTCCCGCAGCGGGAATCGAACCCGCAACCTCTTGCATATTAGCCGGCTTCTCGCCCGCCACGCCACAGAGGTCGTCAAATGAGCATGAGTATGAGCTTGGGAACATTTTTCTCATACCACCCAATAATACATTTCGCAGAAACCCGAAGAGGAAATCCGGTGTGCCGAATTTCACCCAACTGACGTGAACAAGCTAGGAGTCGTCAGTGAAAACGGACTGCAAGTTTACGATATCAGCACCGGCGCTCCGGTGGCGGGCGCGGCGCCCGAGGGCAGAGCCCGGCTCAAGTTCACTAACGGGAAGTGGGAGCCCCATAGAGGGCATTGTCAGGTAGGTCAGCTGATAAATTAAAATACCTCGATTTATAAGATGATTCAATGATTTCAATGATCCTTGTGATTTCGATTAATAGAATACTTTTGACTCGGACTTTGGTATACTTAAATTTTTAGCCATGATGGATGAGGCTGGTAGCCTTAGGACAGTCTCAGGTAGGTACACTTTCATTTTTACATGTGACGGATGGAGCAGTACGTCTAGTACGGGTTTTGATAGTTTTCGAAAACTATATGAAGTTTCGTTTCCTGCCATACATTTACTGACAGCGTCCTTAGTTTTCTTCTCGTTTTCGCTAGGGGCGCTCCAAGTAAATGTATGGAAGAAAACGAAACTTCATGTAGTTTCGTAAACTATCAAAACCCGTACTAACCCTACTGGTATCCTTAGGACAGTGTCTTATAGGTACACTTTCATTTTTACCTATGACAGTTGGGGCTGGTATACTTAGGTCAGTGTCAGGTAGGTACACTTTCATTTTTACCTGTGATGGATGGAGATGGTATCCTTAGGACAGTGTCATGTAGGTACACTTTCATTTTTACTTATAACAGTTGGGG
Source organism: Epirrita christyi (assembly GCA_951392215.1). Lineage (NCBI taxonomy): Eukaryota > Metazoa > Arthropoda > Insecta > Lepidoptera > Geometridae > Epirrita > Epirrita christyi. Next base: position 4,565,617 of record OX595858.1, on the reverse strand, counting down.
CTGGTATTCTTAGGCCAGTGTCAGGTAGGTACACTTTCATTTTTACCTATGACGGATGGAGCTGGTATCCTTAAAACAGTGTCATGTAGGAACACTTTCATTTTTACCTGCGTCAGATGGAGTCGCTATCTGTTTGGTGTAAAGTCCAAAACGGCTTAACCAATTGTAATAATAAAATAGGTTGGTATGTATTTGTTTGAGTGCATTTGTCTGTAGGCTAAGTGCAGATGAACGCGCGGTGACGCGCGATTCAGCTGTTCAGCGGCTTGCACGCGGCAATCTAGAGTGAACATTCAGTGAGAATGGACGTGGAGGAGGCAATTTGCTTGTGGGGTTTATACCGCAAACTGCGACGTCGTCGTCGAAAGCAAAGGCGATACTGAGTGTCAAAGACTTTCACCTTACTTTCAACTTAGCCTTATCATTTATCTCCAAAACGGCTTTACAGATTGTTATGATAACTTTTTAGAAATCGTTTTGTATGACATCGAAAAAGGTTGTTAGATAGGTTTTATCGCCACACGTTAAAGAGAGCTGCGATACAGATGGAATGTAGGAACTCGTGGGATTTGCAAAACATTGAATTAGTTACTTTTCCTACAAGTTTTGTTTTGTTATATCATCGGTTTGTGTATACAGTTTGCTGTGCTACAAGACATGCACATAAAGTGCTACGACACGAGGACTGACGGCGGGAAGCCTGCTTGGAGCATAGACAACGCGCATAGACAACTCGTCAGGGATCTAGACTTCAACCCGAATAGGTAAGAACCTTTATGGGGTTCCGTATCTTAAGGGTACCAACGGAACCATTATAGGATCACTCAGGTGTCTGTCTGTCTATCACATCCTATTACGGACCAAAGAAGCTGAAAGGAGTTGTTTCACAATGTATGGAACCTAGCCCTTGTCGGTGTCCACTTGTATAAACGTGGCTAAATTTGTGTAAAACCTTTTCCCACTGTAATTTTTTTTATTATTTCTCTTCAAATGCAGCCTTAATTAAGAGGGCACTATACTACAATTTAGGCTCCCTCTTTAACGTACGCGATAACCCGCGCGCCGTCTCGCTCGTGCTAGCGAGTGTCTTGCACAAAAATAAAGTTTTTTGTTTATTATGGCGAAAATATATCAGTGTTTATCAAAAAACTGATTTTAGCATAAGAATAAATAGTTATTAGATAGTTAGTTATTTGTCGTAGTAAAACTAATCTTAAAACACCGTAGGGTTTCTGAGATTGTTTTCAAAACAAGGGTTTTTTCATTAAATAAAACTATCTAGGTTTTTTTTACATATCGTGTTTTCAACTTTACACAATAAATGCAAAAATATAAAATTTTCATATTCCAAAATATTTAACTCGTAGAACCCGTAGATGCTGAGTTCTAGATTGATTTTGTTGGTCAAAATCACATAGTACGCCCTCTTAAAGGGAATAAATGCCGACTATTGTTTTTTTTTTTAAGAATAACTATTTTGTTCTCTTAACTTTATAGACAATTTCACATAGCGAGTGCAGGCGACGACGCGGCTCTTAACATCTGGGACTACAGGAACGGGAAAGAGCCTATTTTTACAAGAACTGACCATTCCCACTGGTAATTTTTTTAATTTTAATTTACATAACTCCCAACAGATACATAGGTAGTCTTGATCCCACACTAGAATTCCCTGTGTCGTGGGTGTCAGGAACTACGAGTACCATAGTACCATAACACCCAGACCTGGATCAAATATTTGCATATCATACAAACATTTGAGGCAGCGGGAATCGAACCCGCAACCTCTTGCATCTCAGCCAGCTATTCGCCCGCCGCGCCATAGAGGTCGACAATTTAGTCTCCTCTCCTCTCCGCCCCGGTGGAAACCTGCCCTAAGTTTTGGCGTCGCTGCGCTGCCGTTCGCAGCCATGCCTCGGTGTGGATTGAGCTTTAGTGATTACACCAGGGCCTGTATTCTCAGAGAAATCTCGTCCACGTGATGACGTCACTTCTCAAATAACGCCCATACCAAATTATGGTTTTCATGCGAGATTGGCGTCACGCCTGCTCGAGATTTTTTAGTGAATCACCCCCCTGGGGATGAACAGCAGCATCCAACTGAGTATGCTAATACTGTGTGATCACCAATTCGCCTGCCAAACATTGTGGTTATGGCAAATCTCCCCTTGCATTCAATGGGGCGTCCAGACAGCTGATTCTAAGTTTTGACAAGCAATTGCCACGGACGTATGGTGTAGTGCAAGCATGTCAAACATGCGGCCGCGCGGGCCGCATGCGGCCCATTACAACTCTGACTGCGGCCCGATTAAATTTTAAGAACAAAGTATATTTTCCTGTAATTTTCCATGAAGTAATGATTTAATAATTACAGAAACGATTAGCTTGTCAAACGTTAGTCACCAAGTGACTTTCACTTAGGGAAATAGGGGGGCAGGACTACTAGGTATATATGCAATAAGTTTGTTTTCTTTGTGGTTGGGTTTTGCGGCCCACTGATTCTACGGACTTTAAGCATTTGGCCCACCAATGACTTTGAGTTTGACATGCATGGTGTAGTGTTACACGGATTTTTGTATGGAAAATGAGGTTCACAGAGTGTACGCTAGGGAGGCGCTCATCGGTGTCGCCATACAAAAATCCACACTACACCAGTCCGTGTGAATTGCGTGAATCTGAGGCTCAATTCTCAAAATTATTTTATAACTACACTAAAAGTTAGCTGAATCGAGACTGAATTGTGAATTGACAGTAAGTTGGTATTCTACTCCCTCATAAATAACAATTTATTCTACTTTCAATTCACGGTGACTACCATTATGCCCGCCTTCCACTGCGAGCGGAACGGACTCCGTTTAGAGTCCGTTTAACTCGCAATGGCGAATGGCATATAAGTGCTTCCACTGATTAAAAATGAGCGGAGCAGACAAAACTAGTTCAAAGAGTCACAAAAGTGGTCGAAGAGTCGAACGGATTCCGAGCGGACTCCGCTCGACTCGCAATACTGATTTTCATACAAGTACATCCACTGCGAGCGAGTAAACGGAGCGGACTGAGCGAGTTAAAATGGGTCCGCTGCGTCATGGCTTCACGCGCTAGTTTTGAACGGACTCGCTCGCTCCGCTAAACTCGCTGGCAGTGGAAGGCAAATGCCGAAACTCTTTTTTAGTAGAAGTGCACAGCTAGTTTCCGCCGCTCCGTTCAGTTCGCTAGGTCCGTTTCCGCTCATTACCCTTTTTTAGTGGATAGCCAGCATTAGAGTAGGATGGTTATATATATAATTGCAAAGAGTAAAGAGAGACTCCATCTACTTAAGCTAAAATTATCGAACAAACTTTGAATCGTTCAAGTTTCGGTCACATTTCGATAAAATCACATTAACAGTGTTGTATTTTAAGTTAAGAGAATACCATTTCTGACATTTAAGACATCGACACAAGGTCGAAACATGATCCGAAGTTCCGAACTCTATCTTAACTATTTTTTAGTTAGAGAATTGGGCCTCAGCTCTCAGTAGTGTACGTCTAACCATAGAATACATAATAACCATAGGGTCTAACTGCATCTATGATATTTTACATCAAGGTTCTTGTTTCTAGGGTATGGACAGTACGTTACAATACGTACCATGAGCAACTTTTGCTGACGGCCAGTTCAGACGCGCGGGCCTTGCTGACCGCGGCCGCCAGCATCTGTGCTGACGACGATGATGAATCTACTACACCAGTGTAAGTAACAAACTCACTACCTGACTAAATATTTTTATTACAGACCATTTGACGAAAAATTTATGTATGTGACGACCTCTTTAACGCGGCGGGCGAGTAGCCGGCTGCGATGCGAGAGGTTGCGGGTTCGATTCCCGCTGTGGGACAAATGTTTGTATGATCTGGAAATATTTGTTCCGGGTCTGGGTGGTGGTTTTTATTATAATTTCACTCGAGTCTGCTCTCAGTTCTAGTGCGCAAACTAGTGAGTTCGGGCGGCCGCCCGGAAGCCCGGGAGAGCCCCGCGCCGTAGCTCTACGCTAGTACATTCGTTTCATAACTTTATGGATTCTAAAACTGTGACCATACGTCCGTGTCACGTTAAAACTCTGACTTCGGTCTCCGAGCCGTGAGTCTACAAGCAATTGACATGAACGTATGAAGTAGTCACTAAATCCGTGTTACACTACAGTGTAGTCTAACACGGCATTTGTATGGAGACGCTGATTAGCGTTCCGAGCGAGCCTTTGTGAACCCTAATTTTCATACGAAAAAACCGGTTTTAAAATAAAAAATAAAAAAAAATTGCTGGACATTTCACACAACATTATCTAGCCCCAAGCTAAGCAGAGCTTGTGTTATGGGTACTAGATAACTGATATATTTAATACAATACATTACATATATAGATATTTTTTATTATACATAGAAAAATACCCAGAACACCCTGAACAAATATCTGCAGAATCATAGTAAGTATCTGTTTTAATACTATGATTCGTGGCATAATATACCATACGTCCATGTCAGTTCCTTGATATAACTCAGACAACCACCTCCCTGAGTATACCCTGAGTACACCCCTGAGTACACCTCCCTGGTACCTACCATCGACATTGCGATCACCAATCCGCCTGGGAATTTCAATAACCATGGTGGTTATGGAAGTTCCCATAGCATTTTATGGGGGAGGCCTCGTCCAGCAGTAAACCAGTCAACCTGCTGATGATCATGTTCAGGCTGTGTCGCTTAAGGGGTCGGGGAAGGATGAACTGCCCATGCAAACGTAATACCAAAATCATTTGTAATTCGAGCATATTTCCACCATATTATGGCATTATTCAGATTTGGGTAGTATTTATCTAGGTTCCTTGATATTTCTTGTTTCAAAATACTTACCTGAAACGAAATGTAAGCGAATTCCATTTTGTACATCTTTACGACATGTTTTCATCTTATTTGTTTCATATTAAAAACAACGTACTTTCTAGTACTCTGTGTTTAGGAACATACCATATATTGTCAAGTTACAGAATAACAACAAGATATAAAAAAAACATTAGTTTTTATTCATAATTTTTGGTATTACGGAACACGACCTAATTTGATACAAATTCCGAACGGCTCGTACACCCATCGCGCATGCAGGGGGAGGGGAGACGCCCCGCTGCCAAACAGGGATAGCTGATTTTGACACTCGCTTTCTTCGAATTTGCTTGCGGCCTTCGCAGGCCCCTTAACTCATCTTTGATATGTAACTAAAATTCTAATTTCAATTTCAGACTAGAAGACGGAGTGCTCCAATCATACGAGCAACACGAGGACTCCGTATACTGCGCAGAGTGGTCCTCTGCGGAGCCCTGGACCTTCGCGTCGCTCAGCTACGATGCACGACTCGTGCTGTCGCGCGTACCGCGACACTTCAAGTACAAGCTTCTTCTGTAGTGACACATATGGAAGAGCACTGGTGTAGTGACCAAACATCATCAGGAAACAGCATGTTCTAGAACCAATTGAGGACATTGTGACGTCATGTACATGAAAGGAGGCCTCTGCTAGGCACAGACTCCATTTATCACACTTACTTCTGTTAAAAGGCTCTTCTAAAGGACACTATTGTATTCCTGTCATAAGATTTATTAAAATTACCAGTATGAGCATGAACCAACCATATCTCAACTTGAGCCCTGTTATCCTTGGAGCTCTGATTTAACACCAAAAAGATACAGGTAATGAGGGGTTTTCACAGCCGTTTCAAATCATGCCTTCAGCGTTAAAAATAGATGGCGCTGCTCTGTAACTTGGCTGTCAAGTGTCAAAATATATTGAAATGTCAACATCAACAACGTAGAAATAATTTTTGTTTCGTGGTATTCATTTTTGCCTACTTCCAAAAACAACACGAAATCATTAGCGAACATTCAAGAACCAAACACAAACAGAATATCATGACTAATAGCCACAGACTAGTGAGATAATAGCTTATTACGCGTGCACCACATAATACATTTGACTATCTTGACAGCTACAGTGGACTAGCGCCATTTATCGAACCAATTTGAACCACTTTTTTTTTAATCGAAGATGAAAAGCCCTCATTATAGGTTTTATATATTGCCTGCGTTAAATAAAATCTTCGAGAAACTTATTCTTACTCAGTTATTGTCACACTTCAACCTACACAGACACATGATGAGATACTCCAATTTTATTATCTTTGTAATTTACCTAAGTTATAATTTCTTTTTTAAATTAAATGTTATTTATGAACCCTAAACCATCTTTTAATATTATAACTAGTGTGGATCTTTTAAAATATAATAGGAATTAAATTAAAACAAATATTATAAATAAACTATTTATTGACAGTTAAAATCTCTCAGCCACTCTACTTGCAACATTCCTCAGATTTCCATACACTTTAGAAGGTGGTGATCCCATAATTAAGTTGCATATAGCTCTCCGAGCCAGAGCAATGTTCTGATAGCTTCCTAAGATGTGAATCTTGGAGTCTGCAAGTACTATCCTAGTTTTCGTAACATTTTCAATAGTGAATTTTGTGCGGCCCGCTTTCCCTGCCAAACGGCCAATAGCTCTGCCTAAATGGTCTCCGTTGAGTGTCTTCACGTCTTTTATTTCAAATGATTCAACAAATAAGTCATCTAGACGGAGGAGGGCTAGAGCGTCTTCTACATCGAAACCGAATATGAAAGCCTGGAACGAAATGAAGAACTATTACTTCAAGAAGGGTTTTTATCAAAGTCTTCAAACATTACATTACATTTTGTCGACCTCTGTGGCGCGGCGGGCGAAGGTTCGCCTGCGACGCAGGAGGTTGCGAGTTCGATTCCCGCCTCGGAACAAATATTTGTACGATCTGCAGATATTTGTTCAGGGTGTTCTGGGATTTTGCTATGCATAATAAAAAAATATTTTTCTATGTAATGTATTGTATTAAGTATATCAGTTATCTAGTACCCATAACACAAGCTCTGCTTAGCTTGGGGCTAGATAATGTTGTGTGAAATGTCCAGCATTTATTTATTATTATTATTTATTAAAGTCTTCGAACATTACTAAAGACTGCACCTGTGTTTTATTTATTGATTAGCCTATAATTTTGGTATTTCATAACTCATCATTCAATTTTATACTTAACAAAGTAAAAACACTTTAGATGAATAATATGAAATTTATTCATAAGCATTATCTAATAAAATAGTTATCATCATCTTCAGCTAATTCTAGTCATATTTTAATTTATTTGGGGCGCATAGCTGGCTGAGATACAAGAGGTTGCGGATTCGATTGGGTGTTATATTATGTTAACTATAATAATAATAAATAGTACAAATAAAGTTTAGTTCATGTTCCAATCTAGTGTTGATGTCATAAATGGTCTCCTAGCTGACAATACAACAGAGAAATGTAATTATATCGAAATGTCACCGAAACTTGAACAAAGCTACACCAGCATATAAATAATTATCCATTAACTTTCTCCACTATTTAAACATTAAAAATTAAGTCTGTAGTGTACAGACTAAATTGTTATTGAGGGAGCAGAATACCGAATTTAAGTCAATTTAGTCAACTTCCAATGTTTTAATACATATATATAAACACACACCTTTTTCCCCGAAGGAATAGGCAGAGTCTCAAAGGGCCTCTTTTTAACCTTGGGTTGCACAGTTACATATAGATGTGAGAAATAATGAGCCAATTAGCTTCACCCACTGCTTGGTCGAACCTCTCTTAGCTTGTGCCGTTAACATGCAATGTTGTTTATAGTATCTGGCTGATGGACCTCCAATGCTTCTACCAGTCACCTTACTCCACCCATCACCACTAACCCCTTAACATGAATCTATTCAAAATATACGTACCCTAACAAAATCAGCTGCTTTCTGTAAATTTGCTACATCCTTGGTATCTGTGCCGACTTTAATCTCAACATTACGTGTTTTAGTGTTGAATCTGACTTGTAGGAGTAGGTGCTCGACTATTGGAGTGAAAATCTTCAGCCAATTTTCTTTTAAAGGTGTGTATCTGAAAAATATGGTATTATAACGTTTTAGAACGTTTATTTTTTAAACTTTCGTGATCAAAACACATATTTAAGTTATGTAAGTTTGTTTGTTTACATAAATAATAAATGTTATTTATTACAAGGTAACACGTGATAAATACCCATGACATTATTAATAAATACAACGGTTTAGGTAAACAAACTTACGATGGCAAATAACGATCATACATCAACTTTTAAGTCACAATATCCAGAAGGAGTCAAAGATTACATCATTTGCTCGGGAACATACAATAAAAGTAGAAAAGGGGATATAAAACAATCGCAAAATTACATGTAAGAAAGTAGAGTTTGAGGTTAAATACCTGTGTGATGGCACTGCTACTTTTCTCATATTTTCCTTGCTCTCGTTAGGTTCAGAGTTCTTCTTCTGCTTTTTGGACCTCGAGCGTGAGTGTTTAGGCTTCCCTTGAATGCCATTATGCTCTTCTACTTCCATTCCATCACCAGATTCGGAGACGGCCCTTCGTTTTATATTTTTGAGCTTTATCGGCCTTTTTGCTGGCAGGAACTCATCGATATTTATGTTCTCCGTATCCATTGTTCACTTTTATCTATTTACAGAGGCGTAAAATGAAATGTACTACAAATAAATCGAGATTTTTGTTGAAAAATAAATCAACACATGGTTCCTTTTAGGAGTCCACAGACGAAAGAAAATGTCACTGTCACTGTCAGTCACCCAGCCCAGTGTTGCCAGTTGCCATTTGCCAAACCCTAGAGCCAAACCGTTTGTGCCAAACCAATAGAAATCTGTATAAATGAGACCATAAACCTTTTTCATTCAATTATTTTACAGAAGTAGTAAACTTTTTATAACGTTTGCTAACGAGTGCGATAAACACAACCAATAAATCATGGTTGTTTATTGAAAAAACTAACCTTTTTGAGAAAATAAAACAGTAGGTAGGTACTCATACGTATTTACATAAAATATTGATTACTTTTATACATATTTTTATTAATTTTAGAAATCAAATTATTTTCTATTTTCAATTTATAGCATGGTTGAGTAGCGTTGTTTTCGTTGCTAGCAATCTTAGAGAATTTATAGTATTACACATAAATTCTCTAAGCTAGCAATAGTCTCAGTAGTTAGTAGTAGTTAGTTTTTATTTATCTTAGATTATGGACTTTGGACCACAGACAGACTAAGGAGTAAGGAGAGTACGCCTGGACTGACTTTTTTTTGTTCCTTGCTCCAAGACTTTACCCAAGTGCGTCAACAGTTTTCATTGAAATTGTATTTTTTCCATAGATACTCTGATACTATCTAAATCTATGAGTTCTTAGTTTTTTTTTATTATTTTGTTCTAAATGTAAGCGAGCTTTAGAGTAAACATAAATTATTAAATATTGTATTCGTGCCATTGTTGTGTAAAATATCATTATTTCATACTTTTCATAGTAATTCATGTATTGCTTACAAAGTTGTTTACCATCCATTTTAGACTAGGGATGTGTGGAATTGCCTTGACGATGAATTTATCGATTAATGTATGGTAAGCCACCGCGACTTAGGAGTTTGATTCAAAGGAGAGTTTATCAGAAAGTTAAGAAGCAACATAAAATAAGTAATGTCAAATAAAATTATAATTTTATGTTGCCTATCCAAGGGATAAATAATTCATGACGCTTAAAAGTTATATAGTGAAAAATTCGAATCTAAAGTGAATGTAGAAAAAAAGAATGTAGAATGATGTCCCTCTATCTAAGGGCCAAATAGTGTTTTGTGCGTGTTGTTAGTTTTGTAAGTTGGTACGTATATAGGAAATATTGTAAAAACCATAATAAAATATTATTTAACCAGCATTTGAGACTTTTATTTCTCCTATCTTTGGCAACCCGTAATGAATAAGGAAAGTAAGTGATCATATTGCATTTTATACTTTGTTCTATTCTTCACATTTTATATGACAGAAAATATGCAAATAATATTTATGTCAGGTTACCAAGCAAAGCGGTGTTAAAGAAACAGTGGATTTAAATGATTGGCACTGAAAATTTAAATCCTCTGCACAGTGCCAGTGAAGGTTTTAACTGAATAATCATAATTTGTTTGCCTTGCCTCACTGAAGTACTTATCAAGCAAAAAGGACAAAGTAGGTGGTTATAAGTTCTAAGAGTGCTGCCAAATACCTCCCTAGTTTAATTTTTGTTATTTAGGAAGCCTACAGAGGTGTTGATAGAAAGACGGTATAATGCACACTGGTTTAATGAACGATGGGCTACGCGTAATATGGTCGCGCAGCTACATCTACTTATAGATATGTACATACATAACACTTTTTCCCCCTCTTAAAAGAAGAAAACCAAAAGAAGAAAATGGAAAACAACTCAAAAATATTTCTTATAATCTATAATAGGTCTATTTCTACGACCGTGGGCCGGCATAGGCGTGTGGGAGTCATCATCAACATCATCTTGTGCAGCAGGCTGTGGCGTACTGAACTCAAGGCTGCCACTACCTCTAGAGGAGTTCAAAGGTGTTCCGGGTGTCCCTGGCTCCGAGGATGCTATACCTGTTAGACGTGGTGACTCTGCATATGAATTTTCCATTGCCGTGGTGTCAGAACAGGTATCATCATGTTCTAAAGTGACATTGGCAGAAGAGCCTGTGGACGAAGGTGGCGAGTTTTCTGGTACCGAAGACACATTACTCGTCTGAATGCTGCTGTTTTCTGGATTTACCTCTTCTTGAGGCAAAGTTACATCCCACACGTCAACCTTGCTGTCGTTACCTTTGTAAGAAAGGAGCTGGTTTCTATGTCTCATAATATTCTTACTACTCAGAGGCAATTTAATTTTGTACATAACCTTGCCGAATTTTCTTATAATGGTACCTTTTGACCATGTAAATTTACTTTTGTTTATAAATTGTTTGAACCACACTATATCACCAATAGTAAAATCTTTTTGTCCTTTACCGCCGTAATGTTTAACCTGTGAGCACTGTTTTAGTTTAACTAATGCCGGTAACTCCGATGATAAGGAAGGGTCAATAACCTTTTTTGAAATTAAATCCAATCGCGAGCGCAGTTTCCGACCAAAAACTAACTGAGCTGGAGAAGTCTCGGTCGTGCTGTTAATAGAGTTTCGATAATCAAACAGGTACTTCGATAAACAATTTTGAAAATCATCTTTACAAGCAGAAATCAAAATTGAATTTATTCCTTTTTTAATTATTTTTACAAAAGATTCGGCTTGACCATTACTCATAGCGTGATAGACAGGTGAAAACAAACGAGATATATCATTCAACCTACAAAAATTTGCAAATTCCTGCGATGCAAACGAAGTTCCGTTATCAGTCACAATTATCTTAGGCATGCCAAACCTAGACATAAAATCAACAAGTTTCGATATAACTGCCTTAGTTGTAATGTTATTGTTCATCACATAGCACTCAACCCACTTCGAATATGCATCTACTATTACCAAAAACATTTTGTTATTCATGGGTCCTAAAAAATCCATGTGAATTCTATGGAATGCATGCGGCGGGTGAGGCCAGGGTGCAAGTGGAGAGCGTGGCGGAGAAGGCCGTAACTGTGCACAAACTTCACAAGCACCAACTAGTTTTTCCAAGGCGCCATCTATGCCTGGAAACCATAAACGAGACCTAGCCTCAGCTTTCATTTTAACTATCCCGAAATGTGAGCTATGCAGTTCATTTAATATTTTGTTTCGCAATTTTTCTGGAATAATAACTTTGTGACCTCGCAATAAAATACCATTTTCAAGTGATATTTGCATTCGACATAAAAAATATGGTTTGATCCAATCACCTGTTAATTTACGAGGCCAGCCACTCTGAACAAATTTGGTAACAGTCTTTAAAACAGAATCCTTTTCAGTTTCTATTTGTAATTCCCGCGCAGTAACAGGCAAACACCCATCAATGGCAAAATTAACATACGCAGCTACCTCCCTCGAACCTAGCGCGAACACGTCCTGTCGCTGCTGCTCCGATGCGCTAACACAGCTATTGTTCGGACACGCACGAGATAAGAAGTCAGCTGTGTTTGCCGCGCTGCTAATGAACTCGATTTCATAATTATATGCACTCAGAAATATTGCATACCGCTGTAACCGATTTGCCGATACTTCAGGAATGCCACGGTTTTTACCAAATATTATAGTCAAAGGCTTATGATCCGTACGTAAGGTAAAAGGTTCTGACCTACCATACAGATATTGATGGTATTTTCTAACACCGTAAATTATAGCTGTAGCCTCCTTTTGTATTTGTGAATATTTTTTTTCAGCCACTGTTAGTGAGCGGGACGCGTATGAAATTGGTTGTTCAACACCATTACTACATACTTGCGATAATATTGCACCTAAGCCGACTGGGGAAGCGTCAACGGTTAATATTATTTTTGCATTATTGTTAAAATGTGTGAGGACCTTATCAGAGGCTAAAATCTTTTTGATGGTATTAAAAGCATTGCTCTGCTCATCATTCCAGCACCACTTGATGCCCTTTTTTAACAAATCATGCAATGGACTTAATATCGAAGACGCATTTGGAGTAAAATTCCTATAATAATTTATCAGACCCAAAAAAGACTGTAATTCATTCACATTTTTGGGTACAGTTGCTTTCAAAATAGCATCAACCTTCAGTGGATTTTTTCTTATACCACTTTTGTCAATAATATATCCCAGATAAGATATTTCAGTTTGAAAAAAAACACACTTATCCTTTCTTAAAGTTAAACCCATGTCTTGTAAGCGCCTTAAAACTTCATTAAGCCGATTCATGTGCTCAATTCTATTTAGACCAGTAACGCATACATCATCTTGGAAAACTAGAACTCCCTCCATATTACCTACTATAGATTCAATAACTCTCTGGAAAATTGAGGGAGCGCTAGCTAACCCGAATATTAAACGAGTATGGTTAAACAAGCCCCGCAGAGTATTTATGCAAGTGATGTTTTGCGAGCTTTCGTGAATTTTCAGTTGATTGTAAGCCATTGATAAGTCTAGTTTACTGAATTCTTCCCCGCCATGCAGTTTGGTGAAAAGTTCTTGTGCAGTTGGAAGAGGATACTTTTCCACAAGAAGCTGTTTATTAATAGTTACCGAGTAATCAGCACAAATGCGAACACTGCCATCCCGCTTTAAGACGGGCACAATTGGCGATGCATACTCTGAATAAGTAACCGGTCTTAATATACCTAACGCTACCAATCTGTCCAATTCTTTGTTAACCTTATCTCTTAAGGCAAATGGCACTGGACGAGACTTAAAAAACACAGGTTTTGCATCTGATTTCAAAGGTAATTTAATTTCAAATTGTGTAAAACAACCTAACTCATCTGAAAACACTTTCGGATAGGCCTTAGTTAGGTCTTGCAAAACATTATCTGTATCGGACATATTATTACAGTAACCGAGATTGGATACAAGCCGTAATTCAAATGCACGTATAAAATCACGGCCAAGGAGGGGAGGGCCGCCATTGCGAATAACATGAAAAGGCAGTTTTATCGTACGGCCTAAGTATGTGATGTTCAAAATCATGCACCCTGTTACTAACATTTTGATGCTAGTATAACTCAATAATTTTTTAGTAGGTGCTGACAACGGAACTTCGGAAAAAGTACTTTTATATAGACTTTCAGAAATAACAGAAACCGGAGAACCACTGTCTATTTCACACTTTATTTTTCGACCCTCCAGACTCACAGTTTGAGTCATAGGCACTTCATTTACGGAGTTAATAATATTTAGACGTAACTCACCATCGTCTCCCTCGTCATCGGCGTTACCTTGCTCAACATAATTCACTGTATTACTCGAACACATTTTACGCAGATGACCTTTACGGTTGCACAATTTGCACGTATAGTTAGAGAAACGACACTCCGACGTTTTGTGATTCTTGTAGCCGCAAACCGAACACTTTTCACTATTTCTACGCGATCCTTTAGTATTTCCTCGTTGATCGATCTTGAACACGGCGCTGGCGCCGGCATCCTGATTAGCGTCTGTGATCCCCGATGGCGCCACCGCGGCGCCTGTGCGCGCACAGCGGACGCTCTCAGCTAAGTCCACAGCTTTGCTCAGCGTCAAGTCCTTGATGTCTTTGGCGAAGAGCTTATCTCGTTCATGCCCCGGTAGAATTCCCATTACGAACTTATCGAGAAGATAATCCTCCAGATTCTTGAACTCACAGTAGGTAGCGAGGCCACGTAACCTTGCGGCCCACTGCGAGTGCGTCTCGCCGGGTTGCTGCACTGCTGAATAGAACTTGTGCCTTTCCGCAAACCCACAGCGCTTTGGCAGAAAATGGTCGTCCAAAATTTTGACGAGGTCCGCATAGTTCTTTGTATCCAATTCTTCAGGTAAAACGAGATTACACGCTAGTTGGAACGTGTTTTCCGTGAGTGCGCTCAACAGTACCGCTTTTCTCTTCACTCCAGCTTTGTCTTCTGTCTCGCCGATGCTATTGGCAATGAACCATTGCTGAAGCCGCCCCTTGTAAAGCTTCCAGTCTTGGGTGAGGTGATCAAAATTGGAAATAGCTCCCAAAGTAGAATTTGAGCCAAACATTTTTCACTTTTTTATATGTGGGTAGGTATAGTAATCGTCGTCACTGTTATATAGGAAGCCTACAGAGGTGTTGATAGAAAGACGGTATAATGCACACTGGTTTAATGAACGATGGGCTACGCGTAATATGGTCGCGCAGCTACATCTACTTATAGATATGTACATACATAACAATTTTATTTTCAAAACAAGAAAAATTTCGTCGATATCGATGTGCCCATGATCGATGTCGCACATTGCACTATCGGGTCGGGCAAATAGCCGACCCAGCCCGACCCACTAACCGAGCACGCCTTATTTATCAGAACAACCGCCCTGTGCCTAGGACGAATTTGAGCTTGATTGACTTGACTTGACTTGAGTTGATTCACAGAGTAAAAAGTGAGTTGATCCCTATACCTATAAATCTGTGGTTAATCCTTCGTACCAGTCTGTCGCAACTAAAAGAAAAAAAATATTGTATGAAACGGGGCAGAATTTTAATGGTGACCATTTTTATCTCACTCACTTCCTCTATCTGTCTCGTTCTTTGATGACCTGTCAGTCAGTTACATTCTCACATGGTCAATTTGTTTCTCTGCTTCTATTAGACAAAATTTATATTGCAAAATATTTTATTATTGTGGTCTAAATACGTTTATGTGTGTTGATTGCTTCTGAAATACTATACCTAATTAATTTCTGTGAATATGAAGTACAGAAATTGAAAAATATGCGGCTTACAATCAGATAGAAAAAACGGTGCAAAACTTTTTTTATGGCCAGATTTCCTCTGGATGAAGTCCGGTTAGTACCTATTTAGATTATTAGATAATTTATCAGTCCTATACCGACTTCTTCTTGGGCCAAAATATCATAGATTCCTAAATATATCATAATCCCAAGCAATAATATTTTTGATTCTGAATGATGGTGAACGACATCTTCATTTATAAATATCTATAATCGATGCTTTTATTTTTTAGGTGTAAAAAATTGGTGAATTTACTAAATCTTTCATCATCAACCCAAAGAAGTCTACAAAGAACTGCTGGACATAGGCCTCCCCCATAGACTGCCACGATGAAACACTAGACACTGATTGTAGCACATGTACATTTAAGATGTTTATAACCTAAATGTTATGGGTGAGCCTAAGGTTGTCTGGAAGAGATCGCTCTTTAGCGCCAAGACTGCCTGGTAAATGCCGTAAATAAATGTTATGTTTTACTTTATGGGCTTTTTGACTGTACACAAATCCAATAAACTGGACCTTGTGCCACTGGTTTTGTTTTAGTGGTGCTAAAACAAAACTGGTGAAAATAATAAAAAAAAAAATTAATTCAAACTGTAGGTAAGGTCATTCATCAATATCGATAGATTTTAAATACTGACTGCACATCACTATTCCATTTTTGTATGTTGGTAGAACTGATTGTTTTGTCAGTCGTCCGTCATGCATGTTGGCTTTTTGCGGTAGCCCTGTTTTGACGACAGTAATTTATTTTACTCTATGTCCCGTTTCTTCTTACGTATAGTTATTACCTACATCCTCTTTGCTTCGTACGAGCCGAGCACTACGAGCTCACGATTGTGAAATGTGATTTTGTGAATATTATTCTAATTTGTTTACATTTTACATATTTACAATTTACATGCTTCTATCTTGGACTGTGTGTGGGTGTGCTACGCTACATGAGCTCGCTTCATTCTTAATCTTTACCTTACTAGTTTAGTTAGTTACTATACTACCCCAACAACACTGAAGTTGTAATTTGCAATGCTCACTAGCAAAAGTAGCAAAGTTTGCTACAGCAAAGCAACCTGTAAAAACAATTAACAAATAAACATGTAAGTAAATTTTATCTGAAGACAGGCATGGTTAAAATCATGATAAATATTATAAATTGCCTCAATAGGCATCTTTTATTTCAGCGTGCCAGTTTGTTCAGCCCTCTTGGACATTGGAAGAGAGTCATCTTCGGACAATGCAAACCTTATCGTTTGTCATCTAAAGCCGGGTCTGCTCCGCTGTTTTGGTGTTTTACATACATATAACATGTTTTATTAGCAAAAACACAATTTGCGTCATGTATATATCATGTATATATGTCGTCTATAAATCATAACATGTGTTGCTAACATGTTTTGTTAGAAAATTTGGAATTTCTTCTTTTAATTTCTTTTAAAATGCTCTTCGTGCTCTTCTTTTTGTTTACTTATCTCTATCTTCTGAGCTCAAATGTTGGAAAGTAAAACATTTGTCACACAAATCTTTACGTGGTTTATGGAAACTGGTATTAAATTCTTTATTGAAAATCATACTGTAATACGCTGTCAACAGGTTCTCTTTGCATCACATTTACTTTGAATTGAATTGGTTGTACAACTCGTACATCTTTGCCACGTTCAATTCTTGGTCTAGGTTATTCATTTTTTGTGTCCTTTCTGACATAGTGGGCTGGCGTTCGGGGAAAAGATGTAATATGGTTCCTGTATGAGCTGCTTTGTTTCTTCTGGCTTATGTTGTGAGGTGTGTGACCTTGCTTATCAGCTTCAACAACACCTGTTACATTGTGTTTTTTTTAAACAAAATCTCACACAAGTTTCCGATACATTCAAACATGCTAAAAAGAACTTTTGGCATAGGTACTTAAATTAAATATTCTCTGCTGCTTCACTTTTTCCAAGAAATATTTGTTTGTCACTTTTCTCTTGCTCTCTACATTTGGAGTGCATCTTGTTTGTGTTGGTATTCTACTTATTAGAACCACAATATACTATATTTTCTTTTCAGCATAAATTATATTCTTTTCAGCACAAATTATATTCTTTTCAGCACAAATTATATTCTTTTCAGCATAAATTATATTCAAAAAAGAGAAAAATATTTTGAATGGTTCGTCTTTGCTAAAGTCAGTACATTTTACTCTACGCAAACCCATACATTTACTTTCCACTAATGTTTTTCCTAGTTTTAGAAGGTCCCTTGGCCGAGTGGTAAGGTTCACCTTTTTGTCTTTTCTTTTTCCTCATATTCTTCTACCATTCACTAGGATCAGCTTGACCTCTGCGTTTGTATTTACGATTTTGATGCCCAGGAAAAACAGATTCAACTCCGGAAATATCAGTAGTATTAATTTCTACGTTTTCATATTAGACCATGTGCTGTTGTTGTTCCTGTTATTGTCCGGTGCTTCTGGATCGGAACAGTCAGTTGATCATAAAATACACTCATCAAGCGTAGGTGAACTGCTGCTTGAATCTGACAGGTGCAAATCTTCATACAAATCAATGAGCGACACATTTTCTAAGGTTGCCAATAAAGAAGGTGTTGGTGTGTTCCAAAATGCTATCTTGTTCCAAACAGAAATTTTCCACAATCTGCTGAACCGGTGTAGATGGTTCTAATTCTAATTCTAAGAGGGGGTGTTAAGACCTACACTGACGTCCCGCTGTGGGGTGCATTGTCCCCCTGTGCTAACCCTACCCCAGCCAGCCCTGTTCCTTAAAGTAACGGAGCAGGTCTTTGGATTGGTGGCAGCACCGTTGAAGTGTGTCCGAAGGCGTCGATGATGGAGAGCAGGATAGAAGTAGCTCCAGCAAACCCGTATTGGCCCTAGTCTCTTTTGTGGCCGCACAATCTAGGATCACGTGCTCCACTGTCTCTTCTTCCTGCAAGCAGCCCCGACATAGCCCGCTGTCAGTGGCTCCAATCATTTTACATTATATTATACATTTTTATTAGGAAACAATTTATACATTACCTACAGTTTTATTTTGTTTTTTTGTATGTGTTTACAAACTATATCTACAAAAGGGGTAAATACAAGTGATAGGAGAAATTTCGAGGAAGTAGGACGAGGGATATCAGAGGAGATGATATTATATATAGATAGCCAGGTATTTTTACAATTAAGCAGAATATGGTCCACACTTCCTTCATCGAGACCTCACTCACATAGTGAGTGATCCCTTATCCGGAGTTTAGCTAAGAATACGGGGGTGCAAACATGACAGAGTCTTAAACGACAGATGGTGTAAGTAGTCATTTTGTTAGCAGCGCGGAATTTGCAGAACCAGGGTTTGATCGAAATATCTTGTTAAACGTGGCTGTAGTGCTTGCCTTTTAAGTTTCTGGAAATTTGCCATGCTTCGTCCCAAGAATTATTCAACTGCATTTTTGCAAGACTGACAATATCATGGGAGTCGACTATGAAGTAATCTAATGAGCCCACCTGTATGGCATTTTTTGCACAGGAGTCTGCTGTTTCATTTCCTGGTATACCGGAGTGACCCGGAATCCAGGCTAAGACAATTTCGATTCCAAGATGATGACACTGGAATAAGGCTTCTCTTATTTGTAATATAGTAGGGAATCGAGATTTAGTTCTAAATGGGTCCGAGAGTATAGCCTGGAGACAACTTTTTGAATCTGTGGATATAATCGTTTTATTGAGGATAATATGGGATTTTACATAAAGAACAGCTTCTAAAGTAGCAATAGATTCTCCAGTGAATACAGAAGTTATGGGGGGGGGGGGCATTTAAAGCTTAAAATAAAGTTATACTAAGTCTAAGGGATCCAAACTGCAGAACCAACTGGGTTATCACTTATCCACCATGGTTTTCGACATGGTTGACATGGTTTGGTTTTGTGTTAATATGGAGCCAATCGTTGTAATTTGTGGTAGTTTTTTTCCAAAAAAGTTTGATTTGCTCCAAGCTTCGCGGCAGGAAGTCCGTGTTGCTCGAAGGCTCCAAGTGTCGATTTGTAAATGCCAAAGTCTGTAATAACATTGGGACTATAAACTAAGGCTGCATAGGTTATAGAATATAGCGGATTGATTGGAAATTGTGCAACTGGATGAGGCAGATGAGTAAATTTCAAGAAGCTATGTAATATACACGAAAGGATATCCATCTGACCTATCTCACGTGTTATAAATGTTAGCTAACGTATTGAGTTTTGAAATAAGAGAGTGATTTTAACTTTGCAGTAGTTTAAACATGAATTTATCAGAAAGAAATTGTCTTCGTAATTTAAGAGGAGGATCCACACACTCTATTTGCTATGCATTAATGGGTAATGAATGATGACAAATGGATAAAGAAAATAGCAACATGGACAGGACCATGTAATAAAAGGAACAGGGGAAGACCAAAAGAGAGGTGGCTGGATGAGATAAACAAAGTTGCTGGCACGGACTGGTTTAATAAGGCGAAAGATAGAGATGCTTGGAATAAAATGGAGGAGTATTACTCGTTGAGAGGTCCCTAATAATTAGCATAATATAAAATAATTAATAATTTAATATTAGCATGATTAAGAATGCATGAATTTATTGAATTTATTTATTTTAATTAATGCATGAATTTATTTGAACCCAATTTATTACGTTAGATATGATATGAATTGTATATGTCTTTTTAGGGAGATAAAAAGGCTATATTATTATAACGGGTGATGATTTCATAGCTCCTGAAATGATTCGTAGGCATTTAGATTGGACTTTGTCAATTTTTGAAAAGCCAATTGCATCCTTAAAAATATCGATTGTAATAATAGTGATTAAACACCATACACACATACATACCTAGTCCTGACCCTAGAATGCCCTGTGAAGCTGTGTGTGCCAGTACCAAAAACTAAGATTACTGTGTTATTACAACCAGAACCAGAGCATTTTTCCAGCCGTGGGATCAACCCGCTCCTCTTGCGTCTCAGTCGGGCACTTCAAACTTCAAACTATCTTTATTAATTGAAATCACAAGGATAATTTTGAATCATAATGAAATTAACACCCAACTGTCACATACGTAGTTATGATCCCACACTAGGATTCAAATGTCGATGGTCGTGTGCGAATGGTGGACGTCCGCACCCGCACTGGTTTGGTGCGCCGCCCAGTAACGCGTGTCGCACTACTTGCACCATCGGAATGTTAGTGCTGATCTGAACCTTTTCATTTGTTTTGTTTTCTCAGTGTGTGCGCTCAGTTCAGCACTAAGAGGTAAAACATAAAATAAGTTTTCATAGAAGAAGTGTTTTTATTTAATCATCTACATTTGGGCATCTTACCATCTAAATACTTAATACATCTTTTGATCTTACGAGCATCTTACTAATTCAATAAAAAACTTATGTCAGGTAAAAATTTTTCCATCTCCGCAACTTTAAAAAACCTCTTTTGTTATGTTTCACAGGCGGAAATATTACTTCAACGATTTCGCTCAGTTTGTACCAGATTTTATATGGTCTATCGGCCATCTAAAAGTGTTTCCAGTAGATAGGACCATGGTACTTATTTCGTATTGTCCTTTATCCTTATTCTCAATTTGGCAGGGAAATATTTTCCCCTTCGTATTTAATTATCACAAAACATCCTTTATTGAGGTTTTTCTTACTTTTTTCTCTGCAACCTGACGCAATCTCTGTAAAAGTACTCTCTATATCAGAGTCACTGTCTTCACTAATTATATTTTTTCGCTTTCTCTTTCCTGACTGAAGATATTTTGGTTTTTCTATTGTTTGATCTGACATTTCTTCATACATATTGAGTCACTATGTTCATTTAGTTCACTTTCACCACTTACATTGTAGTTAACATCCATATCCGTATCTTCAGAAGATGATAATATATTGCTTACCTTTTTCTTTTTAGACTTCATTTTATCTTTCTTTTCTTCTGTCAGCTTTTCTTAAAATTTTTTTTCTTCGCATTTTTGCTTTCAATTACTTTTCTTCCAGAAGCTTTTTCTTTTCTGTTTCTTTCTTTTCATGGTATTGTCTCCAAGCTCTACTTATCACTGCTGATGTGATTCTCTTTTTATCTTTGTTTTTTTTACACACATTATCAGGCCAGAAAAGGCATTTTTTAAATGGCGATGGTTCTGTGACACCTAACACTTTGCTCAATGTGTTTTTTTCTGGGGTGCAACCATTTTGACTTGGTTGCATTTGTATGGGTCATTATTGTAATTTAATCAGTAACATTTGCCACGGTTACTTATGGAATTTCTTCGCCATTTTGGGACGATGTAGCGGAATTTGCAACTATTCATACATATTTTACTATATTTTATATTTTTACATTCTATTTATACATTCAAATTCGCGTCCGGTGTTTTAGCATTCGTGTCCTTACTCGTCGCTTCATTAGAGCCGATGTAGCGGAATTTGTCACCATATTCACATTTGCGTCAAGTGTTGTAACATTCGCAGTATTACTTGTAGCTACATTTGGGTCAGCTAACATAGCAATTAGATCAGTTACACTTGCCTCGGTTACTTTTGGAATTTCTTCGCCGTTATCAGCCGATGTAGCGGAATTCGCCACGATATTCACGATCGTGTCTGGTGTTGTCACATTTTGCTTTGTATGGGCCCATACTATAATTTAGGTCCTCATCTAGAGCCATATTATCGATAGCATGTCTTCCTTCGAAATATAACCTGTTTTATACATATATAGTTTATCTTGGCCAAATATCTTGGTTATTTGTGATTCCATAAATCTCAGTGATTGTTGTGTTTCCTGGTGATGAAACAAAAAGTCATTTGGTTCTGCAATAATGGCATTCCGAATTCGTATTTTCGACGTATCTATGTATTCCGGATCAAAGGGATGTAGCCCTCCACCTCTGAAACCATTTTTGATGCAGTCATCTGTAATTTTATCCAATGCTTTTTTTAAAACCGGTGCAAAGTTTTCTTTTTTGAGCTTGTTTCCCATGTTTTAAATTTTCCACTGTACAACTTCTTTGCGAAAAAATACTTTTAAAGGCCTAAAAACAGAAATATCCAATGGTTGAAGTATATGGGTTGAGTTTGGATACAAGGCAATAATTTCAATACCGTTTACAGAACAAAAGCGGGACAGATGTAGTGTGAGGTGAGACATGTATCCAAAAGATGTTCTTAGGATACTGGAAATCTTCTTTAGGCAGCCGCTATAACCCATTTCACTAGCAAATCCTCTTCTGCATTTGTTAGCACGGTAGTAGGACCCATACTACATTGCATGGGGCTTTTTCCTGATATTTTATTCTAAAGAGTGATTCGTGGCACTCCAAAACGCTTTGCTGCAGTTGCTACAGGTTCACCGCCTTGTACTGCCGCAATGGCATAGCCCATTTGCTTAGGCGTGTAATCCTTTCTTGGCGCCATCTAAACAAAATGAGAGATCCGGTTTTGGACAACCAGTTATGGGCATGGTGTACATTTCTGGAACAAATGTTTTTTTTACTTTAGGTGGAATAAATAACATTTCAATTTAAGGAAATTGAAATGTTATTTATTCCACCTTAATCCTGAGGAAGCTGCTAAATCTACGTTACCTATGCATCAGATTCCAAATAACTAACGTGGTTGCACCGGTAATGGAAAAGGACCCAATTATGGACACTTAAAACTTCTTTAGCCTAAAACAATAGCAGAAAAAGTCTTGCAAAAATTGCAACACCTAGGGTTGTAAGATTGTACTTATATCTGTCATTTTACAAGAAACACATGAAGTCGGCCATTTCAATTTTCAAAATGGCGAAGTGAAGGCGGTCGTCTTGCGGTGTTTTGGAAGTAAATCCAGATTTACTGTGGCAATCGTTAAGAAGGTTGGTACAATTTTTTGTTTATAGTTTATTTTTCCTGAATTGAATATTGTTTTGAAATGATTTTATGGAAAACTTACGAAATAGAGCACTGATTTTTGAAGGAAGATGAACACTAGAATTTCTTGGAATCATCTAAGACGGGGGTGTCCATCACTGGTATTTATGTTTTCAATTAAACCAGTGATGGACACCTGTCCAAACTAATGCTTTTGAGTTCATAACGAGTTTTTTAATGGAATCTTTAGAACGTAACGCTGCAGCGCATATAGAGGGTTGGTTCCCTCGTGCGGTCGTCCACATAGAAGTAGCCGCCCCAAGAGAACCATCTGCTGTAGCCTTTATACGAGTCTGTTTCAGTGTACCTACTCCATTCTGGAAACAGAAAAAAATTGTGAAAAATTAAAACGCCACT
This sequence comes from Epirrita christyi, assembly GCA_951392215.1. Classification (NCBI taxonomy): domain Eukaryota; kingdom Metazoa; phylum Arthropoda; class Insecta; order Lepidoptera; family Geometridae; genus Epirrita; species Epirrita christyi. Next base: position 4,541,973 of record OX595858.1, on the reverse strand, counting down.
GGGCTTTTTGAATTTACAGGGCAGAGACCGAAATTGTTGAAATGGCGGGCAACAGGGAACTAGTTTCAAGTGTCTGTTATTACAAAAATAACTAGCTCTAGAAATAAAACTTGGATACCATACCTGGCTGCCTCCTCTTCGTAAATTGCGTTTAAGGATATGGTTTCGGAACCAGCCCGTCTTTTCAGAATTTGAAACATGGTATTCCTGAAAATAAGAAGAACGCTAAATAGATAGGTACTTGAATTAAATTCACCCACTGGACCACAATTTCACCAATGTTAGCGATTTTCAATCGATTTAATTGAAGTTAAAATTATTTTACCGATTAGAAACCCACGGTGTTAGCGGGTGGTCATGGCTGTTGCCACTAAGCGAACCGGCGACTCCATTCTTTAGCGTCCAGCGGACAAAGCAATTTTTAACGCTGCAGCGCATATAGAGGGTTGGTTCCCTCGCGCGGTCGACCACATAGAAGTAGCCGCCCCGAGAGAACCTGCTGTAGCTTTTGTATGAGTCTATTTTAGCGTACTCCATTCTGGAAACAGAAAAAAATTAGTGAAAACTAAAACGCAACTGGGCTTTTTGAATTTACAGGGCAGAGACCGAAATTGTTGAAATGGCGGGCAACAGGGAACTAGTTTCAAGTGTCTGTTATTACAAAAATAACTAGCTCTAGAAATAAAACTTGGATACCATACCTGGCTGCCTCCTCTTCGTAAATTGCTTTTAAGGATATGGTTTCGGAACCAGCCCGTCTTTTCAGAATTTGAAACATGGTATTCCTGAAAATAAGAAGAACGCTAAATAGATAGGTACTTGAATTAAATTCACCCACTGGACCACAATTTCACCAATGCTAGCGATTTTCAATCGATTTAATTGAAGTTAAAATTATTTTACCGATTAGAAACCCACGGTGTTAGCGGGTGGTCATGGCTGTTGCCACTAAGCGAACCGGCGACTCCATTCTTTAGCGTCCAGCGGACAAAGCAATTTTTAACGCTGCAGCGCATATAGAGGGTTGGTTCCCTCGCGCGGTCGACCACATAGAAGTAGCCGCCCCGAGAGAACCTGCTGTAGCTTTTGTATGAGTCTATTTTAGCGTACTCCATTCTGGAAACAGAAAAAAATTAGTGAAAACTAAAACGCAACTGGCTGAATATACCTTCCACGGGCAGGGCCAGGGACCGAAATTTTTTAAATGGCGGGGAGCAAGTTTAAAGTGTCAGTTATTACAGAAATAAATACTGTAGGTAGTTAGTTAGATCAAAATGAGAGCATAATTATCAATAAATGTCTGTTTGTTTTTATCCAGAAAATATTATTGATGCTACGATCTTCGAAAGAGCACTAGACATTTAGGTATTTATAGAAGTGAAATTTTATTTGGCTCTAGGACCGTTTGCTTGAGCTAAACCGTTTGCTTCTTTATCCACAAGTGATAAATAATTATGAATTTTAACGAAATAACTTAGTTTTCCTGCACTAAACTCACTTTTTCACTGTGTTTTTAACTTTAAATGGAACGGTCGGTAGGCTAAGAAACAAAAACACAAAGAAAGAGCGGCAAAACGCAAAACTCTTATCTGGTTTTTTTTTATTTTTGTTTTTGGTCCTGTTTTATTGTTGTAACATGACTAGGGCCGGGATCGAAAATCGGTCATAATTTTATAGTTAAGTATTTGATATCAATGTCTCTTAATTGATTCTCATTGGGTAAATTATTGAGAGTTTTCTTTTTAATCTGTGCGAGCTTAGGGCTATGCTACACGGGCGGTTCTCCCGCCGCGGGAATCCGCTCGACAAAGCTCCCGCAAACCAGCAACCTACACAGGACGCGGTTTACCGCTGTGTTTTGTGTTCATTTCAACATGGATCCGCCAATGATAAATGCGCTTGCAGCTCTTATATTATTAGAATTGTTAAAAAATAAAGTAAACCGCATTGTTTGGGTGGAACCAGTGTTTAGTAACCGTTTAACTTCGGGAATATTTCATTCAATGTTTAGTGCACACCGTGATAACCCTCATAAGTTTTTCTCTTACTATAGAATGTCTGTAAACTCATTTGATGAACTTCTATCAATTATAAGCCAACGTATTAAGAAACAGGATACAAATATGCGAAGATCCATCACACCTGCGGAACGTTTGGCTGTAACTCTCAGGTAAATAAAAACATTATTTTATTATGTAATCTTTTTTATTGGGGTAAGTAGTTCAGAACATTAAAATATTCATCATTTTCCGTTGATGTGTCCGAAGCAGTATTATCGTTTTGTGGCGATGCGACACTAGTCATTGGAGTTAATGTGCCCTCGTGATATGCTCTAGACCCAGAGCTCCCAGATGGCTCCTGGTTCCTATGGTAAATAAACTCGGACAAGTTGCTAGGAATACTGCGGTTTCTGTCGTTTCTTTGTATATTTCTGAATAAATTCGTAATTTCAGATCTAGTTTCCATAGCCAAATCAGGAGTCATGGAATCCATAATGGGTACAAAGGACATAAGAAATGCTCGATTTCCTTTTGCGTCACTATCGTTATTTAACTTTTGTAATTGTAAACTTTCGTTCAAAATTTTTGTTATTTGAGGAATTTGGATACTTTCCATTTGTTTCTTTCTTTTGATAGGAATTCGGTTTTGTCGCGGTGGTCTCATCAAATTATCTTCTTCAAAATCCTGATTTTGTGATGAATTCGAAGGTATTGGAGATACGTTGGACTCACGTTCTTCTGCAATACTGACGCTAGGGCGTAAAAAGGACAACAAATCATAATAAATGTTTTTTTTTTTTTTGGAGCCGATTGTCCCGACACTGGTAGTTTCTAAATTTACTTCTTTTTTATAGCTATCTCTGATATTCTTCCACTTCTTCATTAGTTCCTTTACTGCAAAAAAGAAATGTATTATTAATGTGGCATTTATTTATTTTTCAGATATTTGGCTTCGGGAGCAACATTCACTGATTTGGAGTACGATTTTCAAATTTCTCGAAAAACTATACCATTAATTGTAAAAGAAACCTGTCAAGCTATTTGTCAAGAATTAGCACCTTTAGAGATGCCAAAACCAAATAAGGAAAAATGGATAAACATTGCTGAGAAATTTTACTAAGAAGCGAACTTTCCTAACTGCGTTGGCGCCATTGACGGCAAACATATGAGAATTGTTTGCCCTCCGAATGCTGGATCTCAATATTATAATTATAAAAAACATCATTCGATTATTTTATTGCCAGTGGTTGACGCAGACTACTGTTTTACATTCATTGACATTGGTGCTCCAGGTCGAGAAAGTGACTCTTCAATTTTTAAAAGTTCAAATTTCGGGCAAAGGTTAACTCGTTCTCAATTGGATTTACCGGAGCCAATTCATCTTCCTAACAATATAGGAAATCCTCCTGTGCCTTTTGTATTTGTAGCGGATGCTGCATACGATTCGATGTGATATGGAAGAATTCGACGAAGTCCAGGCAGTTGGAGGCCGATCTAGTGGCATTTCAGTAAGAGATTCGTTTGTTCAATATTTCAATGGCCCTGGAGCGGTTCCTTGGCAAAACAGGATGATACATTAAAATAAGAAATAAAATAATAAGTAAACTTACCAGCTTTGTTTTTTTCTTCTGGGCCTAAATCAGCCCAATGAGCAACCACTTCCTGTCCTATCTCCATCCATAACTTCGCTTTTAGCGTATTCTTTCGACTTCACTTCATATAAAGCAGGTCTTTCTTGGACTTCAATAATAAAACGCTCAGTGTCGAACATTTTGACGCGTCACTAGCCAGCCACGCAAGCGCACACACGACGAGCGAGCGAGAAGGTCCCGCGCACAATGACGCAATAGCGGATAACCGCCCGTGTAGTAACGTGTGTTCTAAAACGGCGGTAAATAGCGGCGGTTTGACGCTGCATGCGGCGGTCGAATTTCTCCCGCCTGCAAACCGCGCCGTGTAGTTTGTAGCATACAATGTCCATAAGAATTGAGTCTAGTGCGGTTCAGAAGCGGATTCCCTCGGCGGGAGAACCGCCCGTGTAGCATAGCCCTAAGGGTTTATACCAAATGATGGGCAGCAGCATCCACTTGAGTATTTCGACGACCTCAGTGGCGCGGCGGTCGAGTAGGCGGCTGAGATGCTAATTTTTAAAAATACCCTAAAAACTACAAACAGAAATGGTCATAAATAAACGTCCTGCTACGTTCGAAAAAAGAATTGTTTCAATATCTTGTAATGTATAATAGTACAATATGGTACAAGTGTGTAATGTTGGTGATTACCGCTGAGGCTCTTAAGAGAGCCGAGGACGGTAATCATTAATACACACGTGTATCATACGACGTTTTTCAACACACTTGTGAAGAAAATAATAATAAAAAAATATTTTATTTAGTAGATAAAAAGTTTATTTACAATTAGTCAATGAATATTAATTAGTTAGTACACTTGAGAGCAATAAAATAGCACAAGTATGATATTTGAAAGAAAAAAAAATATATATATAAAGTTAAGTTACGTTTCTTTAACGCAGATTCAAGGTCTATTTCAATACCTATCCGATGGTATCTTATTTATTTTTAATCATGCCAAAAAAGTGCTTTTGGGGGTCAGAAACCAAAGTGCATGTTTTTAATGAATTTGGTTCCTCCAGAATTGGTGAAAAAAATAATAAATTAAAAGATAAAAGTCATTAAAAGTTATTTATTAATACGAAGTGTTTCCTCCCCTAGCCTGAATCACTGACTCCATCCGGGTGTTAATTGATTTTACAAGAGTTTTGATCAAATCTTGTGGTATCGCCTCCCATTCCTCTGCGATCGCCTGTTGAAGCTCCTGTAGAGTCGATGGAGGAGGATTTCGGCCTCGAACTCTCCTCTTCAGCTCGTCCCATAAATGTTCGATGGGGTTGAGGTCCGGGCTTCGAGCTGGCCACTCCATAACGGACACATCAACCTCTTGAAGGTATTCGTACACTATGCCAGCACTATGCGGTCTTGCATTATCCTGCATAAACAGGAAGTTTTCGCCAATATACCCAGCATAAGGCACGACCTGGCACTCGAGTACTTCCTCAATGTACCGTCGAGAAGTCAATCCTCTCGATTGACGGCCAGTATTCGGTCCGGTGATGAACACAAGCTCAGTCTTTGCTTCCATAGACATGCCTCCCCAGAACATGCACGATCCACCGCCATAGATGTCATTAATTTATTTTTGAGATTTTCGAAACATTTTTGACATTCATTTGTCCAAGTAAATGGTTCATTTTTCCTACATAATTTATTTAATGGAACTGTTATCTCCGCAAATGAAGGAATGAATTTTCTATAATAATTACAGAATGCTACAAACCGTCTAACTTCGTCCGCATTCTTTGGAACTGGGTATTTATCAAGTACATTTATTTTCTCAGGATCCGGTAACACACCGTCAGCCGATACTACGTGACCTAAATAGAGCAGTTGCGTTTTCATGAAATCGCATTTTGCCGGATTAAGCCTGAGGTTAATTTTTCGAAGTCGTTCGAAAATATCCATCAAATTCTTATTATGCATTTCCGCTGTTCTTCCAAATACAATCAAATCGTCGCAGTAAATAAAGCACTTATTAAAAGTTAGACCTGACATTGCTATAGACATTACTCTAGAAAATGCACTGGGTGATATTTTTAATCCCATTGGAAGACGTTTCATACGATACTGACCAGTACTTGTCGAAAAACTAGTTATGTCTCTACTCTCTGGTTTTAAATTTACTTGGTAAAACCCTTGCTGAAGATCTAGATGGCTAAAACAAACACTACCTGAGAGGGAGTCTAAAATTTCAGTTATATTTGGTAGTGGGAATTTATCATCCTGAATTGAATCGTTTACCTTCCTATAATCAATAACCAAACGCCATTTTTTCTCTCCGTCTGATTTTTTAGGTACTAAAAGTATTGGACTGTTCCACTCACTGTTTGAAGGTTCTATTATATCATCATCTAACATTTTCTGAACTTGTTTGCTGATCTCTGGTTTGGAAGTCTGTGGTAGACGATAAGGTTTGGTATAAACTGGTATCGTACTACATTTCACACCTATAGACTGCTCTATAACATCTGCTGTACCGAGTTTATCTCCTTCTAAGAAAAAGATATCTGCATATTTTGCACAAATTATTTCTATTTCCTTTTTATCATTTAAATTTAAATGTGATAATTTTAATTTTGTTAATAATTTTTTCACACGTTCGACGCCTTTTTCTGATTCATTAAACAAACAAACATTATAATGCTCCAGATAATCTAAATCTTGTAGTTGAATTAATTTTGATTTTAGTATTTTTATTGACTTTTCACCTGTATTCAAAATTTTTATCGGAATTCTACCCCTTATAGGCTTCACAATGCTACCTGCCAAAAATACGTTTTCTTCTAATTGTTTTGTGTGTACAACACAGTCTTTATATATGTTCTTATTTATTTCTATACAGTGAATTGACTCACTTCGTTTGGGAATAACTAAAAAGTTTTCCATATCTTTAAATTCATTTTGTCGCTTCTGTATCTTCATCGTACATTCAATATGATTTAATCGTAAGGTAAGTCTGTTCGTTGGTAAGTCTATGTTCGCATTATACTTCCTGAGAAAATCTAAACCGATAATACCGTCTGTCGCACATGGCACGGTATCAAATAGATATAACTTGTGAGGAAACCGTACGCCAGTCTCCGATTGCAATGGAATGTATGCATAGCTATTCGCTTGAACTTTGCCTCCTATTCCTTTGATAATTGTACTATCTTTGTAAGTTTTGATGTGACTTTTTATTAATTGTGACCTAATTATAGAAATTGATGCGCCTGTATCTATTAAAAATTTTAACCGATGGTTTCCGAAATTCAAATAAATAAAATCTAAACCTTCGCACGTTAAAATGTATTTAGGATCGAAAAAACTGACTTAGATTTATCTCTTCTTCCTTTTCTCTCTGTACGGCATTCGAGCATAAGGGCTCATCGCTTGTTGCGAAATACGCGTTTCGCTGGTTACCTCTATTTCTTCCACCATTCCACGGCCTTGAGAATCTTGTACGTTGCGGATATACATACCTTCCACGGTTGTAACCTCGCGTTCCGGGTGCGGTTCCCTGGTTCTTTTGACGTATATATGTCGTGGTCCCACGGTAGTGGTTTCCACGGTAGTAGTTACCACGACTCCGACCGTACCTATAATTCTTACCACGTGTGTATGAGAACACGGCATCTTGACCTGATGTCCCGGGGCGTGCCAGTTCCTCGTCCTCTGCGGCACGCACTGCGTCCTTTATCTCGCTGTAGTTCCGGGCTGCCAAAATCGTACTAAGTCGTCGATTTCTTAATCCATCTGAAAACCTTTTTATTACTAACTTTTCATTTATGGGACTTAAAATTTCGCTAGCTTGCTGGTTTCCGTCGGCCTGCGCTATGGTTAGACTGATAAACAATTCCTCCAATTTTTCACCGTACTCTGTAATAGATAGCTGGTTTTGGGACAAATTATTTATTTGCGCCAACAAGGAATTTGCTGATTTCTTTGTGAGAAGACAAGCCTTAATATCTTCTACCAGATGAGACACGGTTAAATAATTTCTTTTCAATTTAAGCTTTGCTGTTTTTGATAAACGTGTCTTTATCACGAATGAAATTAGCAATTTCTTACTGTCCTCGTCTTTCAAACAACTGTCATACATCTCTATTCCTTCTATAATTTTTTCAACTGTCTCTTCTTTTCCATCCATGGACGGTATCAAAGTACTCGCCGTTTTTAAACTAAAGCTCTCCATTTTCATAGGTATTTCTTTTTCTACTTTATAATCCTGTATTTTATTATAAATACTCTCTATTTTAATTGATAACAATTCTAAAATATGTTCAGACAAATCAAACTTTAATGCTTTTTTACATAATTTTTCATCTTTTATCAACAGCTCATACTCACAGTACAAATCATCTGCCTCCTTAAATTTTTGATGACCAGATTTTTCATTTCGCCTTTTTGGACCTAATTTTCTAATATTTTCACATAAACTTTTTAGTGTCTCATGAATAGTAGTTAGTCTTTCCATTTACAGTTATTTATTTCACCACACTTGAATGTCTACTTAATTTTTCCGATTTTCCGCACTAGTCTTTTTTTTTTTTTTTTTTTTTTCGCACTTCACTTTTATATTCCTACGCACTTACTGGTTTTCTGCATCATCTGCAACTCGTCCTCGACCAAAAGATGCTCGTATGCGCCGCATGGCATGCTGCGCAATTTCTTGCTGGACCATTTTCCGTTGGCAGCTGCTGTATATTTTCCAAAGGAAAAACAATACTATTGCACTTATAATGACAATCAACACGATTGACATCGCATGCAGGTTCTCTACGCGTTCTCCAAGATTTTTCAAAATTGCGTCATTTCCTGCCGCTGCATTCTGAAAAACTTCTTCTTTTTCCACCGTTGCTCGACACATTTTGAATAATTTTTTCTTCCGGTAGTAGGATGTAAATATTTTTTTTTTTTTTATCTTCTTTCTTCAAATTATTTTATTGTTTCTTTAATTAAATCTTAACTATTTTTTTTCTTTCTTCATTATTTATTTTCTTTCTTCAAGTTCATTTATTTTCCGCTAATCCTGGCAAGGTCGCCATGTAGTGTGTGGCAAAGGGGGGGGGGGGGGGGGGGGAGCCACCTGTGAGGTGTATGGAGAATTGAAACACGTCCGGCTCTGATGAATGCTCGTATATTGAGTAAAGTACTTACGCTATTACATTTACCACACCACACACGTTATGCTATGCAACATTGGGCAAATCGCTCTCCTGATCTTCTGTACACCCTTTCCCGTCCGTCGTTGCCATGTAAGCACATTCTGCACTCGTCAGAGAACAGCACTGTCCTCCATTGCTCCTCGGTCCAATTCAAATGCTCCCGAGCGAACTGAAGGCGGGCTTGTCTGTGGGCTGGGGTCAGTTTCGGCCCGGTTGCTAGTCTGTGTACAGTGAGGCCGCCTTCTCTCAATCGTCTTCTGACAGTCCACCGACTGACTTCGACTTCACGAGCTTCTTGGAGCCGCTGTCCCAGTTGGACTGCGTTCAAACAACGATTTCGTAAAGACATCGTCATTAGAAAGCGGTTATCACGCTCTGTTGTAGCACGAGGACGGCCAGATCCTTGTCGTCGTTGGTAGCCACCAGTCGCTTGGTATCTCTGGTACACACGTCGAACGGAGTATCGGCTCAAATTCAGCTGTCGAGCCACTTGACTTTGGTTTAGGCCCGATTCAATAAGGGCAACCACTTGAGCGGCTACTTCTGGTGTGGTATCCATTTTCTTGTTCCGTTTGCAGTCTTAATCGATGGAGAAGCTTTCACACTGTACGTTGGTATGCAAGTGATGACTATTCCGTCAAAACGTACCCATTTATACCTGCGATAAGTCCCGCCGCCAGCCCTACCTGGATCGAGCGATTTCGGGGTGGCCTATTGTTTTGTTGTTATTGTATTGTTTTTGAAGGTCAACGTCAACCCTTTATCAATCTTGCGAAAGCCTACATTATGCACTTTAATTTCATTTGATTTTCGTTTGCTGTAACCTCCAAATAAAACAAATATTAAACTTTATTTTGTTTTTTTTTTTTAAATCATACTTGTGCGATTTTATTGCTCTCAAGTGTAGTTTTTGATGGCATAACGGTTTTATCAGATAGATTATTTATTGAAATACTTTAATGTTCTATTCTTATTTGAGATGGTTCATTATTCGTGTAAGTAGGTGAAATCCAATCATTGGATGTACTTGGTGTTTCGCCAGTAGGACACGCTTCAGAATCAAGTCTAATTCTTTTTGTGATTTTTGCACAAACCTTCTTGTTTTGTATGGAATCTTCTACGTATGATTCTGCCCTTTCGGCCGCATATGAAACCGCAAGTTCGTAACTGGTTACTGTAAAACAAAAATTCTGTTTCTTTCGTAACTTTAGTTACTAGGGAATACGTTTTTTCCTTACAGGATATCGATATTAGATTCGTAACCAGTTACGATGAAAGTTGGAAAAATCCTTGTAGATAACTAGTTCCGCTCGCTCCTCCTGTTATAATGACGGTCTAGTAAGTAAATTGACTTTATTTAACTTATCCAAAACTTAACTCAAACTTAAACTGAACATTAAATAACTCACTAACTTTAAACGACGCAATTGAGTCTAATGTTAAAACTAAAAAAAAACGTATTTAAAAAAGTAACTTCTGTCGTATTAACATCATCCTTGATCTTTAATTTTAGAATTGAACAACAATCAAGTAATGATTGTTAAAACTTAAAAGTATAAGGAGATTTTAGGTCAATGCAATGACCAACTATTATTTGATTGTTGTTCAATTTCGAAATTGAAGAATTTACTTCGTCCTCTATCTCCTGGTATTCTACAGACTTTTTTGTTTTATTTTTAAACATGTAACATTTTGTTTCTTTACGTAATACGTATACGTACTCCATGGATTGTATATAACTGTTGGAATGCTTTTGGGCATGAACTAAAAGTACCATCTCCTAGGATATGTTTATAATCGTTAATTTTTTATAAAATAATACTTTTATCAAACAAACTTATCTTAAAATTGTCCTATTCATATTCTGCAAGCACAAAATTTCTGAATGTTTCAGGTATTATTTATTAGGTTCCTTAGATAACGCGAAACGTAGGCGAGGTGCACCCAACACCTTATTTCTTCCATTATAAAGTCCCGTTGTCACACTTTCAAAACCAGGAATTTCTTCGGTATCGATGCCCATTGTGGAGCAATGATCTTTAACCACGTTTGGTGGAAATAAATTCCACCATTGTGTTGTTCATTTTGTAGCAGGCATAGCAGCACACAATTCACTGTTTATTCTAAAGATGTATAAAAAGATAACAGACAAAGATAATTCAATAAGTACGTAATAACAAATTGAAAATTATGAGAATTTATATAAATAGTTTTTAGTAAGTATCCATCTCTAAAGAAGTTTTGATAACATATCTGTATAATGTAACTTCAAATAAAGGTTACTTATTAAGAATGAGAAGTACTTTCTCGTAACTATTTGTAAGTTTCCTGTTTCGAAACCGAGGTGTCGTGTAAGGAAAAAAACGTATTCCTTAGTAACTAGTTACGAACGAAAGTTTTTTACTGTGTTTTACTGGAGAAAATTGTTTTAGTTACTTACCACTTCGAAATGAAAAACTAACGAATACGATCGGAAACGTTTCGGACGTTTTACAATCGCCCTGCTGTTATCTACAGCTACTGGCGAGCAATCCATGCTATAGTTTTACACTTATTTTCACTAAAACCTCGATTTAATAAAAAAACGCGTTATACGGCTCTTATACATACTCCAAGTTTGTACACCACGATCAAAACTTGATAAAATTTCAAAATAAGCCATATAGTGAAACGAGTCACGGCTAGAGACACACTGCTTAATTTAGTGGTATTTTTTAACGCTGTTAAAATACACTCACAGGCACAATTAACCGCCCACCTTGTATTTCTTTCAGCTAACAGTAATCGTCAAATTAGGACCATATTTTGATGGAAGTTATGTTAAAAGCAACCATTAAGAATAAATAAAATAAAATAATGAAAGTCCTGAAAAAATCCGTTTATAAAAAAAATATGGCAAATAATCGATATCGCGAAAAATTTGCATGAAAATGTAATGTTTAAAAAAACTACCATATTTTTTTTATTTAAATAATGGGTGTTACCACCTCGGGCCCTTATGACTTCTTCGAGCCGGTTTGACAATCCATCCATGATGTCTTGAATATCCGACTGAGCGATATTGTGCCACTCCTCTACCGCAGCCGTCTTAAGCTCTCCTAGGATCGTAGGGGCCGGTACTCTTGCTAGGGTACGTCGCTTTAGGTTGTCCCAAATGTGCTCAATCGGGTTCAGATCGGGACTGCGTGCCGGCCATGGCAAAACTTGAATCCCGACCTCATCGAGATATTGAGCGACAGATCTTGCGGTATGGCAACGAGCATTGTCGTGCATTAATCTGAAGTTCTCACCAATAAATAGTGCGAAAGGTATGACGTGGTCTTGACTTCCTCCACGTATGTTTGAGCGTTCACACTGCCTCTATCAAACACTACAATATCAAATGCAAAGAAAAGTCTAGCACTACGGTGCTGTGGGAGCAGTTGTGGAGTGCGAGCTGGACGAAAACCCCTCAGATTACTTTCAGCCAGTCTTCTTCTAATAGTACGTTCACTCACTGACATTTCTCACCTCAAAAGACGTGTTACGCGCTTCAGAAGCGGTGCTAAAGCGATTTCTTAGCACGTTACTGAAAACAAAACGGTCATCCCGAGCTATCATAATTTTGCTACACACACACAAGACACCGATGTCGACCCTGACCTGGCTTCCTCGTGTATGAACCAGTCTCCCGAAAGCGTCTGATGGCATCCCGTACCGTAGGAGTGTATGAGCGATGCGACGTTGGCTATACCCGGCGTCAACAAAAGCTACTGCCCTAGCAGCACCAGTTGCATTGAGAGGCATTTTTTTCAGTCACAAAGAATAATTAAGTAATAATACACTAAAAACTCAATTAAACAATATTCGCACACGATGGCAGAAAAAAACAAGAAATGTAAACACAGGAACGTTACTACAACAATTTCAAACAACGACTTAAGGTACACGTATCAATTCGGAAAGGGACCGTATCGCCTTTCGCGTCGCCGTCAAACAGTCTGTAACGCTTATGAAATTGATGGTTACCTACGAAGCAAGGCTGCTACAGAATGCTATACGGCTGAACATAAAAAGATGAAATCCCTACACCGGGGCAGATGTCACCTCGGAGTGCTGATAACCTGTAGTAGTAGGGCAGGCTTATCTCCGAGCAGTGTAGGGGGAAGCACAGCAGTATAGTAACAGCAGGGTAACCGTAAAGAAGTAGCGTTAGTTGGCGTAGCTAAGTAAGAGAGAAATGAGACAAGGATATAATGTCCTTAAAGTTTTATTAGATATAAGCAAATATGGAACACAAACAGGGTGTCCCATAACCACAAATGTTGGGCGCCTTAGTTAATAATTAAGTTATCAGGGTCGTGAGGTAAAGCCTACACATACAATATTTCTTAGCAACCAGTTCAGTAAAGTAAATAATTAAAGCCGGTGAAGCCGAACTCATCCCAAGCGAGTGAAGATGTGTATGGGTAGGTTGTGTGGGTTAAGTTGGACGAGACAATAGAAAGCCAAAGCACTATCAAGAGAGGTGAACCCTCTCCCAGACCGTAATACCGGATTCGCAGGCCCCGAGATGCTGGCCTTAATCGAAGGGGGCTCAGCGAGACTCAGGTTCCTTAGGGACCGTAGGACTTCGGACTGGGGAGGAAGCTGCCGGCAACCACGCCCACACACCAGCGTCTCCAACGGAAGATAAAGCTCCTCGATAAAACGAAGAACCTGTTGAATAGATAAAATCTATAAGAATCTATCCAACAGTGTTACTGAGCAAACAGATTTACAAAAGACTAATAACTTACACCAATGGGCAAATGACAAAAGCCAGAAAGCAGGGCCTGGGAACACATCCAGCGGGGCTCAACGAGACCGCCGTAAGCTGGAATACAAAGAATAAGTTAGCACCTGTGGAAACCTCTTAAAAAATGCCACGCATACTAAAAATGAATTTACCAGTGTAGGAATCCGCTCCAGCCTGTGATAGCGATGGGCTGGATGGCGACCGTCGTGGGTACGGCACAGGGCAGATGGAGTTGCCAACAGGTATGGACCGCCACGAGGCCTCCCACACGCTTTCAGCTCGGAGCCCTAAAAATATCACCGACTGATGAGCAAACAGCTGCAGTTTAAGGTCCCTAGCAGAGCCTCCTCCAGAATACTCACCAGGTGGATCATATCTCCACTTTTTTAAATGTAACAAGTTCAATCAAACGACACTAAAGCAGGCAATGCCGCCCCCAGCTCTGGCGGCCGCCCGCGCAGTCTCGTATGCGAACGTCATTGTCGGCTTGACACTGACGTCCACTCTATTCAATTGTGACAGTTAGCCACAGATGCCAAATACTAAAAACCACAGAGAGTGAAACAAAAAGGGTTACAGTACACCCGACGCCCCAAAGAATTTTCCTTGGAAAATTCGCGGCTGTCCGCCGAAAATTCAAACAGACCATCAAAAAAACCTTAGAAGAGGTAGAGGGTATATAGAAACCCATTCCCACGCTCCTTTATAAAAACCAAAAAAATAATACCACTCCCAATCAGACTTTCAAAGAAGTTAAAAGAAATAAACGAATGTAGGTAATTTGGTTGATTCTCCATAAATGACCTCCCATGCTATCATGGAATGTGTTGTTTTGTTATATAATTTTTCCAACTTTGGTAATACAGTAACCCATCCTTTGTGATTCGACCTGCAATAAGTCCTAAATAATCGGCCTAACTCATTGTTTACTCGTTCAACTGTGTTTGGACGTGGGTTTCTTACTGTTGTAAAAAGTACTCTTACAACTAATTGTTCCATAGTTTCTACATTGTTTGCTAGAAAACTGTGATCCATTATCTGACATAATGGCTTTTGGTTTAATTATTTCAAAGAATTTCTTTACTTTTCCTAATACTGATTTAGTTTTTGCTTGACGGAGCTCAAAGAATTTTACGAATTTACTGAATGAATCTTGTAGTATATATCAATATATAACTCATTCCGAATTTTCCTGTTGGTAATTGCCCATACAAATCTATCATTACTAAATCTCCTATATCTTTAGTTATATTATTGATCGGCATGGTCCTACAAAGTTTAAGGTTCCATGTTTGGTAATTTGACAATCATGAAAAACTCTTATTGCTTGTTTGATTTGCCGTGTTAATCCTTTCCAGTAAAACCTATCTCTGACATATTTTATTACCTTATAGGCCCCTTGATGCCCCATTTCTAAATGTACCTGCTGAATTACTTTTGTTCTTATTGACTCTGGTAAAAAGATCACCATTCTCAAAGCTGTTTCTGGTTGAAAGTATAGTATATTATTTATTATTTCACACCTTTCAACTACTCTTTCTAATTTTGCGTCGATCACTCCTATTTTTTTCTTTTGTTCGATTAATCTCCTAATTTCTGTGTCTGCCTGTTGTAATTCAGTTATCCTTTTCAATTTAGTTATTAAATCTTTATTTTCTTTCAATTCCATGTACAAAATTTTGGGTATATTAATTTTGTCTTGTATGATATCCCCTCGGGTGGATATCTGGATAAGGTATCTGCGACTATGTTTTATTTTCCTAAGACATGTTGGACTTCATACTGGAAGTTTTCTAAGTAGTTTACCCAACGTGTCACCCTAGCGTTATATAATCTCCAAGTTTTAACAAATGTTAAAGCCTTATGGTCTGTTTTGATAACTTTTGTTCCCTTTTTTTTTTTCTTGTTTTTTTTTTGTCTCTAATTTCCCTAAACAACTTATGATCGCATAAAACTCTTGTTCCGTTACTGTCCAATTTAATTGTGCTCCCCGAAGAGCTTTGCTATGAAAACCTAAAACTCTAATTTCTCCATTTTCATCAAATTGATATAGTACCCCGGCCAAACCTATACCTGAACTGTCAGTCTACAAATAGTAAGGTTTATTAAAATCGGGATGTTGTAGCTGTATGAATCGCCTATAAAAGTTACGTAAACCTAGGAAAGCCCTAATTTGTTTTATTTTCTTTGGTATTGGAAATTCCTGAATTGCTCTCACTTTTTCAGGGTCTGTAATCCATCTGTTGACATAATGTATCCCAACATTTTAACCTCGTCACAAAGAAATTCACATTTAGCTGAATTAAAAGTAAGTCCTGCTTTATTTAATTTTCCTAAAATAATATCCAAATGTTGTTCTAAAGTTCCGGTAGTTATGACTGCCAAATCATCCAGATAATTTACACAGAAGTCCCTCTAACTTCATGACCAAGTATAACATCCATCGCTCTACTAAAACTCCCTACTGAGATTTTTAATCCCTGAGAAAGTACATTATAGAGATAGGACTTTCCATTAAAAGAAAACCCTGTGTATTTCTTACTATCTTGTGAAATAGGAATTTGGAAATATGCATTATTCAAGTCTATTATACTGATATAATTTGAACCATGAAAAGAATTCATGACATTAATTTGCATGGGTGGTTTTTCTGTTTCTGGTATCATATACTTACTAATTTCTCTAGCGTCTAACAATACTCTAATTGTTCCGTCCTTTTTTAAGGTAAAAGTCAAAGGACTACAGTATGGAGTAGCAGATCTACTTATTATGCCCTGTTCTTCCATTTCTCTTAACTTCTCCTCTATCTTTCCTCGGTAAGCATATGGCACTGGATATGTTTTCTTAATTATTGGTACCTGTGTTTCCATTTTAATTTCGTGTTGGTAGCAATTTGCTCTTCCTAATTTGGTTGAAAATAAGTCCTTATATTTTTCTAATAGACTTTCAATGCCTTCCTTCCCTATAATTTCAGTTTTTTTTGTATTTCTATTTTCCTATCAATGTCATTTATATGTTGCTCACAAAACTCTATTATTTGTCTTTCTCCTCCCTGTATCAATACTAAACCCATCTCAATTTTTCCTAAATTAATGGTTACCTCATTAAATTTCAACCAGTCAAACCCTAATATTAATGGATTTATTAATTTAGGTATCACTACAAACGCTGTGTCTCTTATGTATTTTCCTAATTTTAATGGTAGCAAGACTATATTTCTGATTTCTACACTTTTATGAACTACTGCTGTTTAATTTGAAATGGTTTTATTGGCATTAAAGGAATCTTTGTTGTTTTAGTTTGTTTTATCTCATACCAAAATTCTTCTGAGATGCATGATATATCGCATCCGGTGTCTATTAAACCTATTATTTCAAATTCTAATATCTGTACCGCTATTTCTGATTTGAATTTATTTGAGTTTTCCATCTCCGAGCTTTCTTCATACACTGATAATATTATAGATTGAATCTTTTCGTTTATTTGTTCCTGTTCTATTTTTAATTTTAATACTTCGATAATTTGTTCAAGTACCTGTAATTCTTTTGTTTCTAAATGGTTATAACCTAACATATAACAGGGAGGGATCCCTGTTCCGATTTACTAAAATTCTTCCTACTAATGGCCTTTTGAGTCCTCTATTGATTTTACCTAACGTCTGTCCTGGTTCCCAACCCATATTCATCATTATACGTAATATTGTGTCCCCTGTAATTGAAGTTGATTCGGGAACTAAGCTATCAACTTCATGTAGTTTATCTACGTTCCTGTAGGATTATCTTGTATCTCGTCTTGTCCTTCTGTCCATTGTGCATTGTTGTTTGCCGTGTAGTTTTCAATTGACTTCTGCCAATTTCCGTAATTTCGTTACCTATTATTGCTTCTTCCTTTCTTCTATAACTTCTACTTGATTGGCTGTTGCTTGTGTTTTATTGTTAGATTGATAACCCATTCTGGGTTTAGGCCAATTTTGATAGTTTTGGTGTTGTTCTTTCTTCTTTTCTTTTTCTTTACTTGCACCCGTTGTCGATATTTAAATCATCCGGATTCCTCAAATATTCGGCCGTTTCTATTATAGAATTCAGCTTGGAAGTAAGCCATCTTTGGTGTATGTACTTCGGGTAGCTAATATTGCTTTTCGGGTAGACTAAAACGTAGCATTTTTGCTCGTCCTGTTAACTTAAGGAAATGGTTCATCATGGGTACTCCTTTTGTTCGATCCCAGGACCCTTGTACGATTGTTCTTCGAAGTTCATTATGTTCTCGATCCCCCCAGTAGGTAGCTAGAAAATCTTTCTTGAAATCTTCTATCCCTATTGTGCCGTGACCTGGGACGTAAAACCGTGTGAACCTGGCCGTATCTGTTTCCTCTTCTATGCGTAGCGAGTACTTCCCTTATAGTGGATCCCGAACGATGATGGTGGGTGGACCCAGAGTGACGGAGTAGTAGCAGCTGCCCAGAATGTTGTTCAGGTGGATGGAGTCTTCCTCCGGCACTAGTGCGCGCAAAGCAGGAACCGGGTGAGCTGCCCAGAAAATGCCAAAGCGGCCAAGCCTTAGTCCAGCCCTGGACGAACTTCAACCCGTATGATGTTGAACTCGTGTATTGATTCCTGGAGGCGATAATACCAAATGGTTATCATTTGGTACATCTAATTCCCGATCTGGGGGCACACTGTAACGCTTAAAAAATGATAGGTTACCTAAAAGCGAGGCTGCTGCATAAGGTTATACGGCTGAACATAAAAAGATGAAATCCCTACACCGGGGCAGATGTCACCTCCAAGTGCTGATAACCTGTAGGAGTAAGCAGTGTAGGGGGAAGCACGGCAGTATAGTAACAGCAGGGTAACCGTAAAGAAGTAGCTTTAGTTGGCGTAGCTCAGTAAGAGAGAAATGAGACAAGGATATAATGTCCTTCAAGATTTATTAGATATAAACAAATATGGAACACAAACAGGGTGACCCATAACTACAAATGTTGGGCGCCTTAGTTAATAATTAAGTTATCAGGGTCGTGAGGTAAAGCCTACACATTTAATATTTCTTAAGCGGTTTGTTTGCGTATCTGGAAGATGAATCACCACAGGCTGCTCCGTATCCGACAAATATGCTTGTTCTGTTGGAATTAATCGTGATGCTTGGGGAACAGGAGCCTGAGTTTGAGCGATAGGAGATTGAATGTACGGAACGGGAGATGGAGTTTGTGGAACAGGAGACTGATTGTGAGAGATAGGAGATTGAATGTATGGAACAGGATATGGAGATAAGGTAAGGGAATATTGACTGCTCTGATTAATTATAACTGAATGTCTGCGAAGATTTCCTTCTTCCCCTTCAAAGAGTATTTCGTTAATGAACTTTTCTGCCAGTCGTCTTTGTTCAGCAGACATCCGTTCTACTTTAAAGGCCCAGTTTCTTGCCATTGCTTGATATTCATTTTCAGGTCTTTTGAAATGATCCCTGGCTAATGTCATTAATGCCCGGGCTACACGAGGCTAGTTTTTCAAGCTAGGATAGCAAGCTAGTTTTTTACCAAACTGTCCTGGCTTGCTGACCTAGCTTGAAGCATGCTAGTTCTGTTTACATGAGGCTAGATTTTTTTAAGCTAGTACTTACTGGATTGCTGAGGTGACCACTCGTCCAAAATGAACTGCATACGAAAAAAAAACACTATTCGACTAAAACAGTTGCTTCGAAAACTGTGCCATTTCGCGCTAGACGAACTAGAAGATGAACTACAAAAACGGGTGTGGACAAGACCGTGGATTTTACGAAGAGATAAACGTGGATCATCTGCTTTACTTTTGGAAGAATTTCGCAATGAAGATTTGGGAGAGTATAAGAGTATTTTGCGAATGACGCCTGATTTGTTTGATATTCTGTTGAGTCTGGTAAAGCCAAAAATACAACGAATGGATACAATTATGAGACAGGCACTACCAGCAAAAATAAAACTGGAGATCACACTAGATTTTCTTTCATCTGGCACTAACTACAGAAGGCTCAGTCACTTTTATCGAGTTGCAAGATCTTCCATTTCCAAATTTATACCAGAAGTCTGTGTCGAAATCTACGAGGCATTGAAACAATACATTACGGTTTGTATTATGTTTATTTATTAGTGTCCACGCGGACAAATAAAATGCAGGAGTAATTACTGAATTTTGTATTACTTAAAATGCTAACAATGCTTGTATATTATTGGTAAGTATCTGATTTGATTGTGGAAGCGCGCGCGCGCACTCGGTGACGATCGTATGGCTATTGCCGGACGCGAGCGGCCCGCCGCCCGCGTCCCTCGGCCGCACCCCCGTGGCTCTGCGGTGTGACGTCATTCGCCGAGCTGAGGCGCGAACATCTTCGGCGGCCTTGAAATATCAGTTTCAAGACTTCCTCTCCTCCTCTTCTGAGTCGACGTTAAGTGGAAGTAGGCAGACCTTGTTCACGGCGCGGCGTTCCACGCCTCGGAACGTAAGGAAATCCGCCACCCGACATACACCATCTGCTGAGCCCATGTAAAGGCGCTGGGCTTTCCCAATTCTCCATTTGAGAGGGGGGAGACCTTCTTCCTTGAAAACGACTAGGTCTCCGACTTCAAGATTTCTATTATGTATACGCCCTTTGTAGCGCTGTTGTAGCTCGGATAGGTATTCATTTCTCCATCGGGCCCAGAACTGTTGGCGCAGCCTCTCGACTATCCGGTACCTGCACCGGATTTGTATCTTCATGTCGGTCTCCGGGGTTGATGGTAACGACGTCAGCGGCCGCCCAATGAGGAAGTGCCCTGGGGTGAGAGAGGAAAGGTCGCTTGGGTCAGATGTTAAAGGAGTTAAGGGTCGGGAGTTGAGAATCGCTTCTATCTGCGTAAAGAGCGTGCTCAACTCCTCGAAAGTTAAACTAGCATTTCCTGCTATGCGCTTTAAATGATGTTTAGCGCTTTTAATGCCTGCTTCCCATAGCCCGCCCAGGGAGGGTGAATAGGGGGGATTGAAGATAAATTTTAAGCCCTCATTTGCGGAATAGTCCTTAAGGTTACGAAGACTGGACCGCAATACCCTACCTAATTCATTATTTGCCCCGACAAAATTTTTACCATTATCACAGCAAATGTTATCGGGCTTACCTCTTCTAGCAATGAACCTTTTAAGGCTCGCAATGAAGGCTTGGGTGCTGAGGTCACTGACCGTTTCTAAATGAACTGCCTTTGTAGAAAAACAAACGAATAAACATAAGTAGCATTTTGTTATTCTATTACCGCGACCAGTTTTACTAGAAATCATGAACGGACCACCGAAATCAACACCACAAGTCTGAAAAGGATAAGATTGAGAAACCCTATTTAAGGGTAGGCTTCCCATGAAAGGCTCCATAGTTTTAGCTTTCAATCTGGTGCAAATTATGCATTTACGAACAGTACTTCGCGCTAAGTTTCTGCCACCGACAGGCCAATACTGTTCTCTAAATGAACTAAGGAGCAATTGAGGGCCAGCGTGAAAGAGGCGAAGGTGTTCGGATCTTATGAGCAGCTTTGTTAAGTGGTGCTTGCCGTCTAACAAAGCAGGATGTTTGTGTGCAAAGCTAAGATCAGCATTACTGAGGCGACCACCTACTCGTAAGATCCCACCGTTATCAATGAAGGGAGCTAATTGTAGCATAGTACATTTTGGTTTAAGTTCCTTTCCTTTGAGTAAGGTATTGATTTCTAATGAATATGACTCTAACTGAGATATCTTTAACAAGAAGTCGCGAGAATGATCAAGCTCGCTATTTCGTAATGGACTAGTATCTTTGATTTTAGTTTTACAGTTATTTATGAATCTATAAACGTAAGCATACGTTCTTATCAGTCGGTTAGAGTTGGAGTACCTAGTAAAATCAACAAAGATAGGTATGTCTTTTGCGTTATGAACTTTAATAGCACTTTTTACTTCATGCAAATCGATCTTAGCGTTAGGCGCTTGTGGCCATTCCGTTTCCGGTCTTAAGAGGAAGGAAGGTCCACGCCACCACAAATCTGACTTTGATAAAGTGCTGGGTTCTACGCCTCGCGAAGCCATGTCCGCGGGGTTAATGTCCGTGGGAATGTATTTCCACGTAGATAAGGATTGAGCTGTCAGCTCCTGAATCTCGTTAACTCGATTGCAAACGAATGCTTTAAGAAGTTTAGGTTGAGTCTTGATCCACGCTAATGTTATGGTGGAATCAGACCAATAAATTTTACGATCGATGTTACAACGCAGTGCATTCATCACCTTAAATGATAGGCGTGCTCCAAGGAGGGCCGCGCATAGTTCAAGACGCGGTATCGTGATAGGCTTTAAGGGCGCGACTCGAGTCTTCGCGCAAAGAAGATGGGTTGTTATGCAACTGTCGGTATCCATAGTTCGTAGATACACACATGCGGCATAAGCATTTTGTGATGCATCTACGAAACAGTGTAGCTCTGTTGTGACGGGTGAAGAGCAGAGTGAGAACCTGGGTATAGAAACCGACAGCAAAATATTAAGATTGCTAACCATTTTTTGCCAAATCTTTTGTATGTCGTTTGGAACTGGATCGTCCCACTCAAGTTTTAAAAGCCATAACTTTTGTAGCAAAATTTTTAATGCAATGGAGCAGGGGCTTAACAACCCTAGAGGGTCAAAGATTTTGCACGTGTTTGACAAAATTACTCTTTTAGTGACTTTAAGTTGATCATGATCGATATTTATTGAGAACCGTAATGTATCAGTATCAGGTGCCCATAGGACCCCTAGAACACTAGACTCCTTATTTAAATCAAGGCATTGAGTCTCTGTAATTTCTTTAAATATCTGAGGGCAGTTAGTACGGAATTTATGAATTGGAAAACAGGCCGTCTTAAGTACCTCTATGACCTTGGTGTAGATATGATATAGCTCACGCTCATTTGACGATCCCGTCAAAAGGTCATCGATATAGAAATCGAATTGTATTATTTGAGAGACAATGGGATCGTTGCATTCTAATGCCAGCTGTTTCAGACACCTCGTACTTAAGAACGGGGCTGAAGCAATCCCGTACGTTACAGTTTTTAATTCCGCGGTCTCAAGAGAATCAAGTTTGTCGTCTCGCCAAAGAATGAGCTGTAAGTGCCTTTGTGATGGATCAAGAGAAATTTGACGGTAAAAATTCATTATGTCTCCCGTTAGGACAAATTTATGCTGACGAAATCTAATAAGGATATTAAAAAGATCATCTTGTACTACTGGGCCGATGCACTGAATGTCATTTAATGATTTTTTTGATGAAGTCTTAGCGGAACCATCAAACACCACACGGAGTTTTGTGGTTTCGCTGCTTTCTCTGATAACAGAGTGGTGTGGCATATAATAACCAAACCGTGGCCTATCTATTTTATACAAATGACCTAGTTGTTCATATTCTTTTATGAACTTCGTATACTGTACTTTAAGATCAGGATGTTTATCAAGTTTTTTCTCAAGATTTAAGAAACGCTTTTCAGCCATCATGTATGAACTACCAAGTGCTTGTTCAGGTGGTTCCCGAAAGGGCACTTGAACACAAAATCTACCGTTCTCTAAACGTTTTGTGGTTTTAATGAAATGTTGTTCGCAAAATTCATCCTCGGGTGACATTGTGAATTCTGAAGATGGAATTTCCTCAAGGCTCCAGAACTTCGTTAAGTTGTCACTTATTTCCTTGGTAAAATTGCATTGAATTAAGTTTCGTTTTTCATGATAATAATTTTGAAGAGGACCTGCCACTAGCCAACCTAACTTGGACTCTTGAAGGATGGGCTTACTATGTCCTAATCTGATCTGATTTGAAGAGATCACGTCAAAGAAGATTTCCGCTCCTAGGAGCATGTCAACCTCGGAAGGAAGATGGAAGTTTGGATCGGCCAATTGGATGTTTGCTGGTAAGTTAAGTTGAGCAACATCAATGGGCGCGTTGGGTAAGTAGCCGGTTATTTGAGGCACTACATAGAATTTAAGATCAACTTTGAATGACTGATGTAATGAGTCTATAGATAACTCACAGGTGTCTGTTATGGGAACCCGTGAGTTGTTTATGCCAGATATAAATAAAGAATCTGTTTTTCGACTTATTATACCCATTTTATGTTTCAGGGCGTCGGTTATGAATGATGACTGGCTTCCCGCGTCAAGAAGAGCGCGAGCAAGGAAAGTCTTGTTATTCTTAGGATCAGTGACCTGGACTAAGGCTGTGCACAGTAGCACCTGACTTGTCGATTGAGCGGACAGCGATACTGAACTCGTTGGGATCGACGAGGATACCACGGCAGCATCATGACCTGCAGGTAAGTGTAAGAGCGTGTTATGTTTTTTCCCACACTCCCTGCAGGAACCGATCAGGCGGCAGTCAGCCACAACGTGACCCCTCCGTAGACAATTCGAGCAAAGGTTTAACTTCAAGACTTCACGGGACCGAATTTCAAGAGGTAAGTCTCTAAAGACGTTGCAGTCTACTATTCTGTGCTGTTGTTTACACATTGGACATGCTAAGGTAGGCCTAGACTTAGAGCCTGAGGACGCTACAAAACTCTTCATATTTTTTGATTGAAATAAAGTTCTATGAGCATTATATTCTGGTTTTTTTGTATCCCTATCCCTTACTACTCTAGGTTCAGGTTTAGGTACATCACTATGATTGAGAGACATAGTTTCAAGAATGTCTGCACGATTACGCAAGAATGTTATCAAGTCTGATAAAGACGGTAAGTCGGTTAAGTTATTTTTAAACTCTTCCCACTTCCTTGAAGTTATTAAATCCAATTTTGAGGATATAATGAAGTTAATGAGAACATCCCATTGATCAGTAGGTTGGCCTAATGATTCAAGGGCTCTCAAATTCTTTAAAAAATAATCAATTAAGTACCGGATCGCCTTGTGTGAAGGGCGGATAATAGGATCCATGTTAAATAACGCCTTTAAGTGGTTATTGATTAGTATTTTCTTGTTATCGAACCGCTCACACAAGAGGTTCCATGCAACTTTATAATTTTTCGAAGTGAACTCAATTGATTTTATGACTATGGTCGCACTTCCCTCTAATGACGATCGCAAATAATGGAATTTATTTATTTCTAAAATGGATTCATTTCCGTTTATCAAAGATTCAAAGGTATCCCTATACTCAAGCCACTTCAAGTAGTTACCATCAAAAGTAGGTAGCTTGATCGTAGGCAACTTGATTGCATTATGATTGCAACTAGTACAAGCCGACTTGTCTGAATGATTACTACTATCTTTAAGCTTAGGCTGATGCCTCGAGTAAGACTCACTAATATCCTGAGCTAGAGAAATTATAAGAAAAAACCTATCCTCAATCTCGTCTCGTTCATCGGAATCCTCATTAAAAGTTTCAAGTTTATTTTCAATTTCGTCGAACTCAGAAAACATGGTCTGTACCTTACTCAAACGAAAGGACAATTCTTTGACTTGCAAACTAGTTAGTTCTTCTAATTTTATGTGTTGTATTGAAGATACATGATTTTCAAATTTAGTCAGGCGTCCCTTTAATGATCTTCGCATATTGATCAATTTCTTTACATCAAACGAATCACTAGAAGAACCTTCGCCTTCAAACTTATCTGCTTTTTTACTGGTAGGAAGCCGACCTTCAAGTTTATCAAGATCGGAAGTTGACATTGTGTCAAAGTGAATTTACGTTATGAATTAATGGGCAAATAATCAAGTAGATAAAGTAATCTGTGCACCAAACCAGCGTTGACACAGCTGTCCAGTCTTCGTATCGGTACACGATGTCAGCACGTGGCAGCACGACACAACATGCACGGTGTATGCACTCGGCGCGGCCAGGCACGGCACGGTATCCGGGGTGTGCGACTGAACGCTAGCGGCGCGCCAGGCGGGCGCTTGGCCACGATGATGGTGATCACGCGGCACCCGCGTGACCAAACCTGGAATTGATCGTTGATCCGCGTAAATAACGCACGAAATGACACTGATTTTATGTTTAGGCTTGCCTATACTGCAATAGGCACGGGCATAATATGAAGAAAAGACAATTATGATCTCAAATACCTAAATGCTTTATAATCAGGCGTAAGTGTATGAGAATGTAGGCAAAGTTAGGTAAACCTTGGTCCCTAATTAGCGAGTAGGTAAATGAGCTTAAGAAAGGATTGGTCATAAATACTGATTTTTATGTTCAAGCGTATTTATGATCAGAAATAATTATGAAGTTCGTAACTTATTTCACAAGAATAATATGAAGTTATGATAAAGTCTTCAACAAATAGATTGGAAATAGGTACGATTATTATGAAAGCTAGCCAACTATTTCATATATTTTGCATTTAAAGGGCATAAATATTTTATGAAGAAATAGATTTTTATGGATTATGATTTCGTCGTCAAAAAGCGCTGCGCAACAAGAATCAAGATGGCGCGTAAGCCAAAATATTGAACAAGAACAAGGAATGCACCAGTGCACGCGTAGATAAAGATGTGTAGGTGATTTTCACAAGCAAGCGGTGATTCGGTGACACTGCATTTATGCACTTGTGGGAAATAAAGCTGAAAACACAATTTAAAACGCATGCGCACGGTAGGTATTCAAACAAGAAAGGACGGAATTCCTGACCTGCTAGGAACACAAACGCGCGACACAAAGAAATGCTAATGTACTCACTCAGAGAATAGGCTCGCTCCGATACAGATCGAAGGAGGTATTTTGGTATAGGATATGTAAGGAAAGCACTACTTAACTGGACGGTGATCTTGACACGTAGGTTGACCTTCCAGGTCCGTGGCCTCCTGGCCCGGTTTCGTGCCCACGTTGGGACTTTCCTTTAGTCCTGTCACGGTCGCCACTTTTGTCCACGCGGACAAATAAAATGCAGGAGTAATTACTGAATTTTGTATTACTTAAAATGCTAACAATGCTTGTATATTATTGGTAAGTATCTGATTTGATTGTGGAAGCGCGCGCGCGCACTCGGTGACGATCGTATGGCTATTGCCGGACGCGAGCGGCCCGCCGCCCGCGTCCCTCGGCCGCACCCCCGTGGCTCTGCGGTGTGACGTCATTCGCCGAGCTGAGGCGCGAACAATTAGAAAATTAAGTATCATTAAACAAGTAAGCAAAATTATTCAAGTAAGTAACATTAATCAAGTATCATTAAACAAGTAACCAAAATTAAAATTCTTATCAACGAGGCTAATAATCAATAATTGACTATGCATTTCTAAGTGCTTCGGCAATGACATTTAAAACTTCCGTAGAAGATATTTGTACTTCATCTGTCGTGTTTGAAGCTGGTTGTACGTCATATTCGGTTGTTGTAAAAGTCGTGTTATCATCAACTGTTTTACAACTATTGACTGTCGTGTTTGAAGAGTCGTCGTGATTGTATGACAATGTTGTATTAACCATATTTAAATCTGAAATTCGGCAACGAGATAATACACTATTGATTCCGTCCCGAGCAATAATAGCCTGTAGAGGCGATAACATTTTAAGTTGGCTAGCTACAAATGCACCAAAAATATCATGCTCATTTTGTTGTGACAGTGATCCACATGCGGGTGTACTATTTAATTCATTCTGAATCGACCGAATTTCGTTGACCAGTGTTGCCACTTGATTAATTTTTTTCTTTTTTGGAACTGGTGCACTAGGAATTTCAGTAGGTAGTTTTGCAGATGGTGCTGTAGTTTTTGCAGATATTGATGTAGGCGTAGATGGTTGTGTTGACAAATTTTCAACATTGTTAACATTATCAGAATTCTCGTTTCTGTTCAATAATGTCAATGTGTCATTAATGTCACAAGTATTTTCAGTATTGATTGGTTCTGATTCTTGACTGTCCTAAAAGAAAATAACAATCATTTTACTTATTATAAACAACATATCTTTTACAGATTCCAAGTAATGACGAAGGCTGGAGAGAAATAGAAAATGGATTTAAAAACAGGTGGAATTTTCCGTTTTGCTACGGTGCTATTGATGGCAAGCATATTCATATTATAGCACCTGATAACAGTGGAACTGTATATTTCAATTATAAGAAAGTGTTCAGTATTGTGCTTATGGCACTAGTGGATGACGATTATTGCTTTCGATACATAGATGTCGGAGCATGTGGAATGGCATCAGATGGAGGTGTATTTAGAAATTGCGCCTTATACAATAAACTGGAAAATAACCTGTTACCTAATGGTGGAGTCATTGTTGCTGATGCCGCATTTCCTTTAAAACCATACATGTTAAAACCTTATCCAGGTGACAATTTAGAATGGTCACAGAAAGTCTTCAATTACCGACTATCTAGAGCCAGACGTGTAGTGGAGAATGCCTTTGGGATATTGGCTAGCCGATTCCGTGTATTTCAAACACCAATAGCTGCTGATGTTAATACCGTGGATAAAGTTGTATTAGCAGCATGTGCTTTGCATAATTGGTTGAGATGTGAACATCGAAAAACTTATATAACCAGCACTGATGTAGACCGTGAGGATATCGAAACAGGAAATACCTATTCTGGTTCTTGGAGAACAGAAACTACAGGTTTACAAAGTGTAGGCCGCCAAGGAAGTAACCATTCTGCGATTTCAGCAATCCAGAGACGAGAAACCCTTAAGAACTACTTTAACAATGAAGGTGCTGTGCCTTGGCAATCAAGAATGATTTCGTGATTACTGAAAGCTTTTGAACGTTCAAATCTCAATACAAATGTATGATCCGTTTTTTTTAACCCAAAACTAAAATGACAGCTACAAATATGTCAAACGTAAAAAGTTTCAAATCGAATACATTTTACCTTTAAATTTTAGAAATATATTGTATTAACAAAAATTCTAAATATTTAAAAAAGGGTGTCATTTTTACCTAAAGTATTGTATCATTTTGGAATTTCATGTATTATCCAGGTTATTGGGACAGACACTTATATCAATAAACATAAGTACCTACCTATCTATATTTTTGTCGGTAAGTATCGGTTGTGTCACATCACTATTTATGAATTATAAAAAACAGGCAACACATGAAATGTCATTTTAGATTTGGGTTAAAAAACGGATCATAGTTAACATCAATTTTACATTTCAAGCGGACAGTCAGATAGACAGACGGACAATAAATAGGTCGTAAATAATAATAAATGAACGATTGCAAATAACTTACCGTTGTTTTTCTTTTCATAGGTACATTTTTAATGAAACTGTGCATTTCCTGGAACCAATTTAGCTTTGACTTATATTCTTCTTGAGAACCTGCTCCAGACCGGGTTGATTTATCAATTTTCGTCAGTTCTTGAGAATACGTTGCTCATAAATTTTTTATTTTACTTTTAATGTCTTTGGTAGACATATCAATACCCATTGTCTTTAATTCGTCACGTATTTTTTGTAGTGCTGAATCACGTTTACACTTTTCTTTATAACCTGGAAAGTAGGGATTCCAGAGGCATTCATGGTCACGGTACAGCTGCACAAACTTTAAATTAATCTGCGTACTTAGTTTGGGCATTTTTAAATCTTAAAAAACTCGTCGCGTTAGAAAAACAAACCAAACGCGTGGTTCCTGTTTACTAGCCAACTGCAAACTAGCTTCGCCGGTCACATGAAGCTAGTAAACAAGCCAGGATAGTAAAATCAGTGGTGGGGGGACGCTACTAGCCTGAAAATAGAACTCCATTCTATTAAAAACTGTCCTGGCTTGTAAACTAGCTTATTAGCTTACTGGCTTACAAATGAAGATAGTTTTGTCTACACGAAGCCAGAAGTACCAGCTTGCTAGCTTACTAACACTAGCTTGCTATCCTAGCTTGAAAAACTAGCCTCGTGTAGCCCGGGCATAAGTCATGTTGCAAGTCCTCCTTTTTCTTCTTCTTTGGTTGCACTGGATTCGTAGATGCCGACGAAGGTGTTGCAATTGATGATTGTGATGATGATGATTGCTAGAAATTAACAAAAAATTGTAATAAATATTTTCTCTTTTAGGTACCCAGAACACAGGAAGATTGGAGGATATTGGCACGACAATTTGAAAATACATGGAACTTTGATCATTGCACTGAAGCTGTAGATGGGAAGCATGTCACTTTAGAAAAACCTGAGCATTCCGGTTCCTACTATTATAACTACAAAGGAACATACAGCATAGTACTTATGGGTATAGCCAATGCAAATTATTGTTACGAGCGTGGGGTTCGGGTTTAATAGAAAAAAATGCACTAGTTAATCCACTAATTAAAATAAACTTTATTACAAATTTAACACACAACTAACACAAACTGTACTTGAAAACTTCACTAGTCGCACTAATTACTTATAGTCCTTCGCTCCGAGTTATCACTTTGATCGCATTGTATCGCAGTTAAAACTGAACTGATCCTGTGCCGGGAGTCGGCCGCCTTTTATAGTCCGAAGAACAACTCTCTCGACGTCCACACAATGCGCGTATGTTCCAGTAGTTTCTATCCGTGGCGTCGGGAACGTTCTCGTCCATTGCTGTCACGCACTTCCCGAATGTTCTGAGTATAGCTATCTCTTTCTGATGGTGCTATCTCTGTCGCTGACGTCTCGAATGTTCTGAGGTTAGCTATCTCTTTCTAATAGTGCTATCTCTTTCACTCCTATTGAAAATTTCGCCATATACTGTAATGTACTTCAAAGGCCTATAAGAGGTCCTGAAAACGCCTGAAAACGGGTTTTCAGGTTATTGCGTCATCGGATAGAGGTTGGCCTGAAACGGACTGAAAACATGTTTCAGGCGCCTGAAAACGACGGAAACTTGGGTGAATTTCTGATCTTCTACTATGTGATAGAGCTACTCCTGAAACGGTCTGAAATGACTTTTCAGCCTGCTGAAAACGCTTCTAAAGCACTGAAATTGACGTCTGAAGTATTTGGTCTAATCCACTGGCGTAACATTATGAATTAATCATGGTTGATGTCGGTACAAATGGCAGTGTCAGATGGAGGAGTAATTCAAAATTCAAAATTTTGGCATTGCTTTGAGAATAATCAGTTGCAAATTCCAGAGCCAGATGAATTGCCGAATACTAATAAAAAAATGCCCTATGTGTTCGTGGGCGATGAAGCTTTCCAATTACTTCCAAATTTCATGAAACCATACAACAAACAAGTGTTAAATGATAACAGAAGGATATTCAACGATCGATTATCCCGTGCTCGACGAGTAATTGAAAATGTATTTGGCATTCTCACAACTCGTTTTAAGATTTTCCAAAAGCCTATTAAATTATCTCCTACAAAAGCCAAAATTGTAGCTATGGCGTGTTGTCATCTACACAATTTACTTATGAAACAAAACAAAAAAAATACATTGGCCATGGAGAAGTAGACATGGAAGACTGTGTTACGGGGACTGTTACGCATGGTACTTGGAGAAATGAGCCAATGTTGTTAGGCATTGAACGTACTCGAGCTGGAAATAGCGCTGCACTAGCAAAACAAGTAAGTGATGATTTTTGTGAATATTTTAACACAACGGGTGCTGTTCCGTGGCAAAACAAATGTTTAGAGTAATTTTATAAGTTGAACGTGTAAAAATATCTCACAATAAACTGTATTACTAGTTTACCTGTGTTTCTATTACTGTGCTAATTCCTGATTCTTCCTCCATTAGATCTTGCAGAAATTCTAGTTCTTTGTAATACCATAATGTCGGTACATACAAATCATCAGTACCAGAACCAGAAAGCATCGACTTTTTCACTTTGTTGTTTTCACGCCTGAAACTTGTAAGTAGTATATTATTATTTTTTTAACTTCTTCCTCCGTAATGTTCCGGCGACACATCTTCAGTAAATTTGTCATTTTTTTACTGCTATGCTTCTCTTAATTCTTAATTCTTTATTGTACACACAAAATTACAGAAAAATAAACTTACATATAGGACATGTACAAAGGCGAGCTTAACCCTAAAAGAGTTTTCTTCCAGCAAACCTTAGAGGAGTGGGAGAAATTATAAAAGTGGTGGGTAATGTGTACCTATAAAATACAAAAAAAGAAAAATAGACATTATAAAAGATAATATACCTAACTTAATTACACTTAAATTAAAATACTATACTAACAAATACATACCAACACTAAACCTACAGAAATTAAATATCTATATAAAAATGTACTTACACTAAATTCATAATATAATACTAAGACATAAGAATAACTAATGTATGTATTAGTTATTGCTTACTTGTTGCTTGTTACTGATACATACCAACTATTATAAGGAAAGATAGTGCTCTTTAACTCTGCGCTTGAAAATGCAAAGTGATGGACTAGCGCGGATGGAGTGGGGAAGCGAATTCCATAACCTGACTGCATGGACAGAAAAAGATCCACCATAGCGGCTGGAAGAGTGACAAGGAGTTTTTAGGAGGAAAGAAGTAGCCGTTCTGCAAGGTCTACTTCTCTTGTTTTTTTCCATATAATCTTTCGATTTTATTTTCCATAACATCGGCATGTCACGATAAATAAATATGAAATGCAACGTAAATTCTTTGTCCCAAACATTCTCCACGCTGTTTTTGTCACTGGGCGTAGCGTCCTCCATGATGCTAAACCAACGACTGAGATCATGTTTGACAAACACCGCCGTTCACGTTCAAACTTGTTTGTCAAACACGACCATCAACCCAGATTTTCATCAAACGCGACAAACACGTAGATTGTTTGACAAATGCTTCAAACAAAGCTGCAAACTATCAAATAATTTGACAAACACGTAAAATTTGTCAAACAATTTGATCGTTTACAGGGCGCTTTAGCAACCAGTTCAGTAAAGTAAATAATTAAAGCCGGTGAAGCCGGACTCATCCCCAGCAAGTGAAGATGTGTATGGGTAGATTGTGTGGGTTAAGTTGAACGAGACAATAGAAAGCCAAAGCACTGTCAAGAGAGGTGAACCCTCTCCCAGACCGTGATACCGGATTCGCAGGCCCCGAGATGCTGGCCTCAAAAGAAGGGGGCTCAGCGAGACTCAGGTTCCTGGACCGTAGGACTCCGGACAGGAGAGGAAGCGGCAGGCTCCCACGCCCACACACCAGCGTCTCCAGCAAAAAATCGATAAAACGAAGAACCTGTTGAATAGATAAAATCTATAAGGATCTATCCAACAGTGTTACTGAGCAAACAGATTTACAAAAGAATAATAACTTACCCCAATGGGGGTTTAATTTGTGGTAAAGTAACAATATTTTATTGATACAGAATAGTTATTAAGCAGTGCTAAAACCTGCAATCAAAAATAAAACAAGGAAGGGAATGTAGTGTCTTTACCGATACTGATAAACAAGCTACGTAAGTCGTATCAGTATCGTAATCTATTGTGTTTCCTCGAGCGCGTACGTCACTCGGTATTATTATAAATACCGGCCTGAGTGGGGGAGCAGGCAGTCGTGGTCGGACCGCCGAGCTGAGTGGTGGCGTGTTGGCGAGTCAACTATTTACACGTGCAAACAGTGTATACTACAACCCCAATGGGGGTTCTTCGAGGATTTAAACTGACAAAAGCCAGAAAGCAGGCCAGGGGGCCTGGGAACACATCCAGCGGGGCTCAACGAGACCGCCGTAAGCTGGAATACAAAGAATAAGTTAGCATCTGTGGTAACCTCTAAAAAATGCCACGCATACTAAAAATGAATTTACTCCCACACGCTTTCAGCTCGGAGCCCTAAAAATATCACCGACTGATGAGCAAACAGCTGCAGTTTAAGGTCCCTAGCAGAGCCTCCTCCAGAGTACTCACCAGCTGGATCAAATCTCCACTTTTTCTAAATGTACCAAGTTCAATCATACGACACGTCTAAGCAGGCAATGCCGCCCCCAGTTCTGGAATGTAACATGGCGGCCGCCCGCGCAGTCTCGTATGCGGAAGTCATTGTCGGCTTGACACTGACGTCCACTCTATCCAATTGTGACAGTTAGCCACAGATGCCAAATACTAAAAACCACAGAGGGTGAAAGAAAAAGGGTTACAACACCAAGCCTTCACGAAGGAAATAAAGGTACTTACTCGTAGTGTAGTTTTGCCATGGTTACATTACATCTAAACTCATAGTTTCCCAAATTAGAATTCTATTAATCGCATATACTTCCAAATTAATTATGTACTACTTTCTTGCAAGTACACGCTAGTCAAGAATAGGTACGCCTGCTAAGCAAATCGATCAACTATGATACGTTCTAACGCGATTCACTTGATCATTGTAGATACATCTACTACACGTGAGCTAAGGTTTTGTAATACGGTACTAGCTTGCTAGTTAGATTAGTACCCTACAAATAGGTAGGCATTTGTAATTATTTCGAACAACCCAAACAAGCTGATATACCTAGGGTATAATATTGTTCAACACCCTACAAATAGGTAGGCATTTGTAATTATTTCGAACAACCCAAACAAGCTGATATACCTAGGCTATAATATTGTTCAACAATTTTATTTTATTAATGCCGTTTTGTGACTTGTATGCATTAACAGCAAAATAGACAATTTAACTAATTCAACATCTAAAGTCTACACTAAGTCAACTAGTGTTTACTTCTAACTTTTCGTCAAGCGTTACATAAATAATTTCATACAAGCTTCAAACGACCAACTAATGCTCATAAGTCTACCTAACCACAGAATAAATAATAGTACAAGTACAGAAAGTTATCTTCCTGTTAGCAAACATGCGAGTTTATATTTAATTTCAATGACGCTAACGTGCATAGTACTTCGTACGCCTCGAATGCGACCTTCGTTATAACTACTAAACTAGACGGGATTTCGGGATATTTCATTTGAACCTTGCCCGCTTTTACGCTGTTGTTCCTTTTTTAGTTCTTGGCCAAACTGGGTTTTCAAATTATGTAGTTTTTTACTTATTTCACTATCACTGGTATTGACCTCAGTGTTGCCCCTTAGGAAAAAAAGTCCCTAGACCTCGATGCAATAGTCCCTAGATTTTGAAAAAAAAAAACGAATAAAAAATCCGCTAGAAGTCGCTAAATATTTCAAATTATTCCATGGTAACAAAATATGGTGTAAATGACATAGGTATGGCAATTGCGTTTTAAAATCTTTAACTGGTTCCTTATAAGCAGTATGGAGTTTAAAGTGGTTGAAGCCAGCCTGTTCCTCAGTTTGTTTTTTATAATATTCATTTGACTGAACATTCGTTCCACTTCTGCGTTGGAATGGGGCAACGACAGAACAGTGATGGCTAAGTCTGCTATGT
This sequence comes from Epirrita christyi, assembly GCA_951392215.1. Lineage (NCBI taxonomy): Eukaryota > Metazoa > Arthropoda > Insecta > Lepidoptera > Geometridae > Epirrita > Epirrita christyi. Next base: position 4,507,183 of record OX595858.1, on the reverse strand, counting down.
CTTTGTACGTATTAAAACCTGCAGCGTCCTTGTATTTTAATACATGAGCCCAAAATTGTACAGTATCAGTAGTCATGGTGTCCCATTTCACAAAGTTAATACTGTGCCATTGTTTTAAAATGTTTTCAATTTTGTCCTCCTCATAACCTAATTCCACAGCGAGTTCAGCGATTGAGTTATCTTTTAACTGTTTTAAAGTATTTTCTACAGATAATTGTGTAATTTTTTGTAAGGCCATGTAATTGCTGGGTAAGCGGTTTTGAATTTCTTTTGCCAAGCGCACGGTAAAATCAATACAACTTTTTCTTACTGTTGCAACTGTTTGGGATGGTAAATTGGTTTTAGCAACGTGGGACTCAAACATGTATCCGAGATGAGGTACTGGGCTTAGGTGGTTATCAATTTGAATGGTCAAATAATCTTTTTCAGTTGTTGCGGAGTTCGGTATCAATATCCTGTTACAGACTGATCGCAATAAATTCATCAATGAGAATAATAATTTAACAGGATCTGTGTTCTCTCCTTCGAAGATCTTGATTCCCATTTGCACATCATTTATAACACTTTTCAGGTATATGAAATGTAAACGATTAGCTTCGTCTCTGTACATTCCACTTAATAAATCTGCAGTGTGGCATTTATCTTTAGTAAGTGAAAAATGTAACTTAAGCTCTTCCCACTGAGTCAAAATTCTGGCAACAGTGGGCTCTATAGACAGCCAGCGAGTATCACAAACTTTGAGAATTTTAAGAGGTTCGTCGCCGCAGTTAATGAGGCTGTATAGCTCCTTATACTCATGCTGGCGCTTTGATGAGATTGAAAACCACTTATAGGTTTCTCTTATCATAAATTCAATATGTTGTGGAATAGAGTGCTGTGACGCGTGACTGACGGCTAATTGTAGGGAATGACAGATGCATCTTATTAGGATTAAATTGGGTAGATTGTGCTGCCTCTTGAGTATTTCGATTACGCTGTTGTGACACCCTGTCATTACTGCAGCGTTATCCGCCCCAATCCCAACCAAATTTTGGAGCGATAAATTGTGTGATTGTACACAATTTACTAATGATGAGGCAAGGCCGTTGGCATCAGCTCGCTCTACAGGCTCCAGCGACAGAAAAGCAGATACAACAGAATTTTATGTCACACTGAAATATCTCACAATTACGCCCATGAATTTGGTAACACTAACGTCTGTAGATTCATCCAAAATAAGGCTATATTTTTGGCTGCCAATATCTTTGACAAGGTTTTCTCTGAAATATGGTGCTAGAACCTGGTTGATAATCTGAGTGCACTTCGTCCTATGAATTTTTATGTCAGCACATTTTGAATCTGCGAACACATCTTTGCACAATTCTGACAGATGGTCTATTTGAGAAATTGCACTGTGTTCCGTTATATATAAGGCAAGCTTACCTTCGGCTTTTTGGGTACACTCGTTCACTTTAGGAGCTGGAGTAAAACATATTTGCTGATTTTTTGATATCGCTTCACATTTTTGTTTGTGTTTTTTTGTATCGGCGTGTTTCTTTAAATCATTTAATTTTGCGAATATTTCACTGTGACAAAACGAGCAAAAGGCTTTAGTGGGATCAGTCATAACAGGTTTTAACCACATTTTAAACTCGTGTTGTTGTTCCCATTCTGGTCTATACCTTTGAGCATAAGACTTATTTTTTAAAGGAACTTCCATTTCCACAATTATTAGATTTTGTTAAAAATTACGACTATATTGAACAAAGACACTATTCACACCTTGACAAAACAGGTTTGTTCTGCGAAAACGTAACATAGAAACTGGTTATTCCGTCCTTTCTCTGAACGGCGGTGATGAATGAATGAAATGAAAAAGAAAGAAACAGTGATATATGATGCATCGTTTGATAGAGTGAGAGGCACCAAAACTTCAAGATCGAACGACATTCTGGTAGGGGACTTCCCGAAAAACCAATAGCAATATTCGTAGTGTTGCTAGTAACTACATTTAAATTTGAACTAAAATATGTCTGTGTTTTCAATATCGAAAAAATCGCTTCTTCTAATTTCACTACACTACTGGGGGTTGGTAGTCAGCTTTGCAAACAAAAAGTCGCTATAAGTCCCTAAATTTATTTTAGTAGCTAGATCGAAATAAAAAGTCGCTAAACACATCCAAAATCCGCTAAATCTAGCGACAAAGTCGCTAAAACGGCAACACTTCAATTCAATCAATTGGTCAATTTGACCTCCATTGCCAGACTTTTCAGAATGGCATTTTTCTTAATTTTGTTGCGATAACCCTTGCTTTTAGTATCCCACAATTCTCTGTGCTGTTCATACTTTTCTATTAGCTTCACAGTTTCATTTCGCATTCATACTCTTTGAACTGACATCTTGCTCAAGAAAAAAAACTTTATTTTGCAAACATAAACCCAGAAGTTCTCGCTGCAATGTCAAAATAACGTTTGACTTCCGACAAGTCTGTGCAAGTTGCAATACTTGCAGAAGTTAGCTTGCCACAACAGTTTACACCAGCCATACTCTAAAGGGTCCCACAAACAAAAGTAAAACACTACAGTCAAGGGTAAAACGCTACACAAGGGTTTACACTTACAGTCCGCCTGCAGTCTCTGGTCTTAACAGGCGGCCTGCTGTCCAAGATCTGCATAGCTCACACACTATAGCGATTATTGCCTGCCGGCAATGATCGAACAAAGGCTCTGTCAGTCACTCAGTCTACACACTAGCAGGCGGCAGTCGACAGTTTCACACCGCAATACCGCGTGCCGGCAATTGCCTGACATAACGGCTAGGGCGTACACACTATCACACGACAGTCAGCAGTTCGATTCAGCCAGCTGTGCATAGTTGTTGATACGTAAAAATGTTACTACGTAAAAAACGATGTGCTATCTTAATATTTCGTGTATTCATCATCAGAAAGAAGATATTGGATGAAAAAGTGGTTGCGTGGAAGAGAATCAAGATCTCATATGACGTTAGTACGTGAACTGAGGCAATCGCATCAGGAAGATCTATTTAATTACTTGCGAATGTCTTCAGAGACCTTTAACATGTTATTGACCATGGTTAAACCATTCATCAGTAAATTGAATACAAAAATGCGTCAGTCTATAAGCGCAGAAGAGAGATTAATAGCCACTTTACGGTATTTGGCAACAGGACAAAGCTTTGAGGATTTATAATTTCCTACAAGAATTTCACCTCAATCCCTGGGTGTAATTATCCCGGAAACATCGAAATATATTTGTTTAGTGCTAAAGGATTTATATATGAAGGTAAGCAAACAATATTTAGAAATTATTAATCACTTTATTGAGAAAAAAAAACAATAAGTAATATCTATTCCTGGTTTTTGTTAAAAAGCACATACTGCGACAGGTCATTAATGTCCTCACGTACATTGTACTCATTATCATTAATCATAATCGTCTCGGAAGTTCCAACTCCCACTGGAGATAGTTGTAATATTGACTGAGACATTAGTTGACGCTGTAAAATAGTTCCAGTAGATGTTGAAGCTACCTGCTGTGTTAAATGCGGCGAACGTGTAATTTGCGACTGTGTGGGCACAAGACCAGAAAGACTAGTTTCTTCTTGCAGTCTTTGTTTCATTCCGTATAATAGTACTTTATTAATCAATAATTCTGCATACAACCTTTGCTCTTCGTGCATACGTCGCAACTTACAAGCTACATTCAGTCCTATGCCATCATACTCATCGTCTTCTTTCAAGGCTTTGTAAGCTTCATTAAGTAATACACTTTTTCTTTTATTTGCTGACGAACTTTTGGATTGAACTGTAGGCGTTGATTGTCGTGATTGTATCGTAATGTCGGAAGGCTGCGGCGAGTTTGGTGGCAGCAGTGATTGTGATGATGAATTAGTAGTAGACGGCGAGGGCATTTGTGTATCATCTTCGCAAAACTGAAAAATAGTAATAGTTTGTTTTTGTTATGTTTTTTTTTCAGTTACCATCGTCTATCGAAGAATGGCAAGAGATTGCAAGAGGTTATGAAAGTCGATGGCATTTTCCTAATTGTGGAGGTGCTATTGATGGCAAGCACATCAGAATTCGAAAACCAGCAAACAGTGGATCTTACTATTATAACTATAAACATTATTTTAGTATTGTACTAATGGCAGTTGTAAATGCAAACTACGAATTTATATAATTATGTTGATATCGGCTGTAACGGAAGAGTATCCGATGGAGGTGTTATTGAGTATACTAGTTTTTATAACAAGTTGCAAAATAAGCAATTGAGTTTACCTCCTAACAATATGAATAAAAACAATATGAACTTTGTATTTGTAGCCGATGATGCTTTTGCATTACATGAAAATGTTATTAAACCTTACCCACAAAGAAATTTAACTCGTGAAGAGCGTATTTTTAACTATCGCTTGTGTAGAGCTCGACGCACAGTAGAAAATGCTTTTGGCATATTATCTACACGATTTAGATTTTTTCATACGGAAATCAATATGAAACCAGAAAAAATGGATTGCATAGTTTTAGCTTCATGTTGCCTTCACAATTTGTTAAAGAGAAAAGAAAAAGCCAATTACCTACCTACCCGAGCACTGGTTACTGAAGATTTAGATTTTGGTAGGGTTGAACATGGAGATTTAAGCGTAGATAATCCCCTGAACAGTTTACAACAAGGGCACAGCAGAAATGTATGTGAAAACGCAAAATTAAATCGTGACAAATACAAAGAATATTTCATGCATGACGGAGCTGTATCGTTTCAATATAATTTTGTAAATTAAAATAAATATTTCAAAATGCTTACTGTTTAATTTTCATTTGTTTCATTTTCATCGATGATGCTGTCGCTTCCGTTGCTATTCCGTGGTATTTCTTGATCTGCGGTGAACATCAATAAGTCAAAATACCACAAACTTGATGTAAGTATATACTTCATTAGCTGACAATCCCGACTTTTGGTTTTTGACCTGAAAGTTAGAAAATTAGATATGTAGGTAAATATACCTACCTACTAACTAAACTCACTAAAGCGTGTGCTACCACTCGTTTCAAACCTGTCTACACGGTTTACAACAACACTGTTGTTGTAAACTACTGATTCAGTAGTTATTTCATTTAATTTTAAGTAGTCTATAACCATACGATATTTTTGTTCATTTGAGGCATCTAATTTCTTCGGTACTAGATGAACTGGTGCGCTCCAAGGTGAAAAACTAGGTTTAATTACGTTATCTCGCAATAGTTTTTCTACTTGATGTCTAATTTCTTTCGCTTGTGGTGATTGCCTATATTGTTTAACATAAATCGGGTTATTATTTTCCGTTCGTATGTGATGTGTGTCTCGTGAGTAAAAGTCAGCGGGATTTCTTCGTGGTAGAAAGTATCTTTATACTCGTAACAGATTTTGGATATGGCATCTTTTTCTTCATGGCTCATATGATTAGTACGCAATTTATTTAAATTTTCAAGCTGTGTTATTATAAATCGCTTGTTTTGTTCTCACGGTTTCTCTATCATCATTTGAAAAGAGATTACTTCTTGCGGATTGAATTTTGTTACAAAATTCTAAGTATGATTCATCGTATGGTTTTTTCATCGTTTCTAATTGAAGTATTAACCATTTTTCTGTTTTTTGGTCACCAAAATGTTGGTATAATAACTTTTTTAATTGCTCCCAATCAGCTGAAGCATAGTCATTTTCACTAATCAAAGTTGCGGCTTTTCCTGTAAGCTTACTAGTCACTATTTGCATCATGTTAGTATTTTCCACGTAATTTCTTGCTGCATACATCTCGATAACATATTCTAATGCTTTTCTAATGAATAAATTTAAATTTTTCGTTTTACCGTCATAAATAGGTAATATTTAAAACATTGTTGGTGATATTGGTGTGATTGTCATTTGTTCAGATGGAAGATTATTTTGTAACGTTCCTATTTAATTACCGAGCCCAACCACCTAAGTGATGAGCAAGTACAGATGAGGCCGGTAGTCAAACAACAGTTATCATAAAAAGGTATAATTCATCAGAAACTAATCAACAGTACGGGGAAAACTAATTAGGGTAATTACAGAAAATCTCCGGGGTAGGTTTTATCCGTTCTGAAAGGCGTTGCAAAACGTAAAAGTGTGCACTGGCCTTAGCTATGAGTAGGGAACGCCGACGACACAGGGTCCAGTGTCTTTGGATGTAATCGGGTAATTCCGTTCACGACGTGTTCATGGAGTGTAGGTATGCAGCCTGACAAGAGTGGCTAATCCCGTTCACGACGTGTTTATGGAGTGTAGGTACGCAGCTGGACAAGTGTGGCTAATTCCGTTCACGACGTGTTCATGGGTGTAGGCCTGACCAGTGTGGCAGCCAAGATAGCCGGAAGGAGGAATCCTGGAATCCCCATCCAGACATATTAAGAAAAGTCCGGTTCCCCTGTTTGACTGCGACATCCCTTTCTTCAAGCTTTAGCGCAATGGTTACAAGCAGAAAGTAGTGATCGATGATGAGGCAGTCAAACAGTGTTACATTGTATAAGAATAAAGCCAAACAGGCATGAATAGGTACAGTATGAAGTCTGGAATTTTACAGAGTGACAGATATAAACCATGAGTACTAGAAGTTGCAGTGTTTGTGTAATGCGATGTAAATGGTCAGTGATGATTGTGAATTTAAGATATATGAGAATTGTTACAATTTAATATACTCTCTCTAGTATCAGCAGCTACGCTATGGTCAACTGGAGTATACGGTGGAGGTATATCATCGTATCCTGACGTAGATGGTTGATTTTCCTGAATATTAAAATGATTCACTACCCTATCTGCTAATTGGGCTGCTGCATTTGCTGTTCGCGACGAGCTGCCTCGGCAGCTTGTTGCGCGGTTTATTGCGCTGCTTTGCCAAACTCGCGTTGCGCTAGATCCACTACTTGGGATAAGTATTCCATTTTAATGTCTTAGAAAGTAAAAATCTATTCCAATGTAGTTATAAATTGGTGAATATGTTATTTTTATTAGAAAAATACGAAAGTATCTAGGAAAAATTCTGTTATTGTACGTGCTACAATTTCGGATTAATAGATGAGTAAAATCAAATGATATTAAAATACTAATGGAGTAATTTGATTCGAAGATATTAAAAGTTCCTTTCATAAAATAATTCGATTACTGGTAAATAACTATCGGAAAAATTAATTTTGAAACACTTTTAAATTATTATAACTTTATCGCAGTTGATCAGGCCGCTTAAATTATAATTTGAATTCGCTTTTGCGTTATATTTTTATTATTTAATGCGTGACTTATATTAACTCGAACCTGCGAGATTTATTAATGCACGACTTATACAATGCGCGACTTATCTAAAGGCTCGTTTACGCCGAGGCAACAACGTGCAACAGTGCCGCATGCTACATATTGTGGCATGCGGCACCTTGTGGCATGCTACAAATAGAAAGCATTTGCGGCATATGTGGCATACGGCAGTCTATTTTACGCCGAGGCAACATCGTGCCTGGATATCGTGCTGTTTGCTTGGAGTGACTGATCTACTTGTTTGATCGAGGGGATACATACACCATAGAATATGGCTGATCAAGTAACTTTAGCAGCAGCTTATTTAGTACTACTAAGCCATGCAGCTAAAAAACAGAAGAAGAAACGTTGGTGGAAAAGAAGATTACTTCAGAATGGCCCACGGACTAGTTTACTAACAAAAATTAAGGCAGACGATGGTGCCTTATTTCAAAATTTTACCAGAATGTCAACTGAGGACTTTGAACATTTACTACAACTAATTGCACCATATATTCAAAGAGAGGACACCAACTACCAAGATAGCATTTCACCGAGAATGCGCCTGCTAATCACATTAAGATTTTTAGCCACCGGTGATTCATACAAGTCTCTAATGTACTTATTTCAAGTATCATGTTCTACAATTTCCCTCATTGTACCAGAAGTATGCGAGGCTATTTCAAAAGTATTGGAAGATCACATAAAGGTAATTAATTGATATAAGTACTTACCTAGTCATTTAGTGTGGATACCTAAAGGTTGTAAATAAAATAATTTATCTGTTTAGTCAGCATAGATATTTAATGTGTCAACTATTACAAACTGAGATAGTTTTAACTTGTAATTCATGGTTTTGCATTTGCCTTAAATGTTAAATATTGTAGGAGACTACTTGATTGATCAAGGTATTCCACCAAAACAGATTGACTTTCATCATCCCTATTTCTATCTATTGGCTCATGTTGAGTAGCCAGTTCTATTGGTGATGGCTCAGATACCAGTATTGTATGTTGATTGTCATATGGAGACTGAATATTAGTATTAAGATCAATATCTGGTGTCGATACTGTTGTTGGTGGCGATGATATTGATGCCTCATGTGTAATCTGTTGACTATCATATGCTCCCAAGGCTGCTTTAAATAATACATTATTAATCATATGTTTGACATATATCTGAGATTTAGATGAAAGCTTTCTCAGTTCATTGCCAACATGTTCTCCATATGTACTACAATCATCCTTTTTAATAGAACTTTTCATGACATTGTATGCTTCCTCAGCTCTTCTTTCATTTTCTGTTTGAGGTACTGTATTTAAAGACCTTTTTTTCTTTTTTCTTGTTTGATCTCCATATATACTATCTTGAGACGTTGATGAGGGAGTGCTTGGTGGCCCCATATTCGTTGATGTGGAGGGAGTGCTATGTTGCATATCTGCTTCAATGTTTTGAGATAAATTTCCTTGTAGACTCATAAATGAATGCGGATCTATATCAATATTTTCCTCAATATTGGTATCATTCTGAAACAAAATTGATATTTTTTTTAGGTACCAAGGGATGAAGAAGAATGGAAAACAGTAGCCCGAAATTTCGAAATAAAGTGGAACTTTGCTCACTGTATAGGATCCGTTGATGGTAAACATGTACTGATCATATGTCCTGCCAATACCGGAACTGAATATTTCAACTACAAAAAAACATTTAGTATTGTTCTTATGGCAATTGTGGATGCGAACTATTGTTTTCATTATGTTCATATTGGGTGTCAGGGTCGCATATCGGATGGCGGCGTGTACAAGAATACTTCATTTTACAAAGAACTACAAGAAAACAGATTAAAAAATACCTCACCCAGAACCACTACCTGGGAGGGAAAAATTGACTCCATATGTTTTAGTAGCTGATGATGCATTTGCACTAACTACTAACTGCATGAAGCCATATGCTGGCCAACTGTCTCAATCACCAGAAAGAATATTTAACTATCGACTTTCAAGAGCAAGAAGAGTAGTAGAAAATGCATTCGGAATAATGACTTCTATTTTTAGGGTTTTTGGAAAACCGATGCAACTAAAAGTGGAAAATGTGGAAAAGATTACCAAGGCATGTACATATCTACACAACTATTTAAGAAAAAGTAAAACTTCAAGACCACTTTACACTCCTCCGGGAAGTTTTGATACAGAGGACTTAGAAAATGGAGTTATTGTTAATGGCACTTGGAGATCCATTACTTGCAATGACACAGGATTAACAGATTTACAAAGAGTTCCTCGAAGACCTCCAATTGACGCTAAGCTTGTTCGAGAAGAATTTAAGGAATATTTTATGAATATTTTATTTTATTTTTCGTTACTCCACTCCATGACCGATAATACTTTCCCAAACAAATACAAACAAAAACATAACCTAAAAACTGTTTTGACGCACGAAAAATGTCGCATGGAATCCATTGTGCCCGGATACAAGTTACGACAGTCTGCCACATGACGCAAGGTGTTGCCATGCCGCACGGTTATTGCCACAATGTGCGACATTTTTGACTTTGTAGCATGCGGCCTTGTGGCATGCCGCAATGCCGCACAGTGTTGCCCCGGTGTAATATAGCCTTTAAGCGCGACTTATACTTATTAATAAACGACTTATCTTAAGCGCGACATATACTTATTATTGCACGACTTATCTTAAGCGTGACTTATACTTATTAATGCGCGACTTATAAATACGTTTGCTTGTTGCACAAATACTTCGCATAAAATTACACATACACAGAAATATAAAAAAGACACAATTAAAACAGTAAAGTACTTATAGCTAGATTTGTTAAGGAAGGAACGTCAATTAAATGGCTTATGGATCCTCCCGATTCGATTCTCCTGTTGTTTTTTTTGTGGTGCACGATGCTGGTTCGTTGGTAGTTAATCAGTCTCAGTTCCAGTGATCAATTTGTCCGATTTGTCTGCATGAATCCCTTGAAAAGGACACGGCGAAGACGTCTCAGGTAAGAGTTATAAAGTACTTATCTAGATGTCCCGTCGCTGTATCTGCTATCGGCTGCGCCAGATTTGGATCCTGCCCAGGTTTGGATTTGGACCGCTGCTGAGTGGAGTCCAAGGTTCGTTTTTTGTAGGACCTTTGTTCCCAGAGCTGTAGAGTTGTTGGACTATCACAATTCACCAAGGAGTTGAATTGAAAGGACTGTAAATCAGAGACTTCACTTTTAGTTAATACTTGTAATAAAAGAAATAAAACTTTGGAATAATTCTAGATTGTGTGCACCACACAGGACTTAGGAATCGAATGTTTGCCAGATAGACGCAGCTCCCATTTTATACTGACTGGTGGGGTGCAAGAGAACTGCAAGGCTTCTGTTTCTGCGTATTGGTTTAATCTGATTTATGATTATTGGAAAGGCACCCATTAAGAAACTCGTAATTGCCTTAAATGGTTGAAACGTGATGATTGAGTGTTTCTTTACTTTACATTGTGAAGTAATGATTCTTTGTTGAAACGTGATGATAATCGTTTCTTTGTTTTACATTGTAGTTAATCGTTCTTTCCATCGAAATATTAATATGGTGTGGAATGCACAGGTGGGGCACATAACTGGATTATCAACCTATGCAGCCACGAAAACAAAATACCGCAGTAGACTGGACGCCGAACCTGATATGAACCAATTGATGAAAAATAAAACGATCAAAATCATCCCATATGCTCACCGATGCTGGCACCTCCACAGGTAGAGGCACTGATTCAAGTTCAGGTTCTTCTTGCGCTAACCTTACCTCACAAATTCTGCGCTTTAGGCTCTCACAAGCTCTGCTGTACGGTTCTACATTACGGAATCCTTTACGCTTAAATCGTGGATCTAGGATACTACTCTCAGCATATAAATTATTCTTTTCGAGTTCATGAAATCGTCGATACTGACGGCAGAGCATCGCACGATGTGCAGGGACATTATTTGCACAAATATCAGCACTTTCGATAGAGTCACAAACTTCTCTGCACTGATTTCTACAGTTATTTCAAAAAAGGGTTGTAGAATTGGACAACCTGTTCAATAATTTGCCACTCGTGCGGTTGCATTGCTAAGTCACTCCTTATTAAAGCTGAAGTGCTGATGACTGCATCTTTAACTTTGATGATTCGGTCCAGTATATCATAACAAGAATTCCAACGCGTTGGACATTCTTGTTTCAGTTTAACAACCGGACATACTTTTGTGAAAAACCCAACTATTTTCTTAATTTTTGCTAACCTATCTTCAAAATCCTTTAAGGAATCCTTAAGCACCAAATTAACCGTATGGGCGTATCAGCCGTAGTGCTTCCAGCCTAAATGGTATTTGACGGCGTCTGTTACGTTGGTGACGTTGTCAGTAACGGCAAAATTAACTTTACGTGTTAAATTCCAGTCATCTAAAATTCCACGTAATTCAGCAGCAATATTTAACGCTGTATGATGGCCAGAAAAACTACAGCAATCTAAAAGAATTGTTTTTAACTGGAGTTCTCGACTAATGTAATGCTCAGTTACAGCAATGTACGATTCTGTTTTACGTGACGTCCACAAATCTAGAGTAATACAAATTGCGTCACAAATAGTCACAATCTGCATTAATACAAAGTCTTATTTATTTATTTACACGTACAAAACACATTACAACCACAAATACAAATAAAAAAAGAGATACCAAAATTATAGTTTTGATCTTGGTCGCAACATAAACATATGTGCGCACAGTAAAAATAAGTAACCATACCGAGCAAGCTGGGAAGGTTTGAGGACTAATGAAGTTATACAAATAAAAATATAAAAGTTTGACAATAATAAACATAGCACAGCATGATACTCTCAAAACAAAGATCGAGCAACTTAGCCACTCAAGTTGTTGAAATGGAGGATGTCTTTAACACGCTCAGCGCCATGTGTATCTTTAAGTCACACAGTGTCAGAAGCACTGTGTATTCATAAGTATACACATCCCTCTACTTGGTTCGAAGACTGTGTATCCTTTGGGCGCACGTTTTCATTACATTTTCTATGCAAAAATTAAAGCCCTGGCCTGGCTCGTTTTTTCGGTGTGCATGGCTTGGGGATCGGTAATTTCACAAAAAAGTTATTGAATTTTCAATTTGGGTGCCCTATTTTTCGGGTAGTTGGAAAAGTAATGAATAAAAATCAATATGTATTTTAACGTTTTTATTAAACTATAATCAACATGGCACTGAGAATAACTAAGTAATTATAATTCGCCTTGAAAATAAAAAAAAACTTTTAGTGGCAACCATTGAAACAATTTTTGCAAATGGGAACCTTACATACAGAACACTTGGTTACAACTTGGCAAGCTTTTTTCAGCTTTCTTTCAATGATTATCCCCGCCCTTCCATATTTTTTATAACACTCAGAGCATCGAGCTTTCTTTTTTATACCATCTTGTATGTTAGTAACCAGGTAGTGTTTTGCACTGGTGGTTGATGGTGTCTTGGGCATTCTAGTATTTGCTCGCTCAAGTAACCCTGTGATAACCTGCTCACGAAACTCTGTTATTGTAAGCATATTGGTTGTATAGAAAGTGAGCATTCACTAAGCTTGTGCCCCATATAATTTCAATCATTAGTTTGCGATACCATTTTGTGCATCTACGCAAAGCTGAAGCGTAAGTTGCCATCTGATCACTAATATCGATTGACGATTTGCCCTTATAAAGCCGGCTCTACACTCGCCCGCGAACCGCGGCCGTGGTTCACGGCCGCGGTTCGCGCATTGACACGCCGCGATAAATATAGCCCTCTACACTCGCAACCTTTCGCATTAACGTTCGCGCATTTGACTAAAATGGACGTGGAAGTTGCTGCTGCTCTGACATTGTGCGCTTTAGCGAATTACAATTATGCATTTATAAAGTCCAAAAAACAAATTAAGAAGAAATGGAGGAGAAGAAGGTGGTGGATGACACAAATCCATCGCAACAGAACCAGGCAAGTCTAGTATGACCTTAATAAGTTACTACAAATGGGGTTGGCCGGGCGAAGGTATTTGCAGATGGCGCCAGCATAGGATGAACCTGTCAGTCTTACCAAAACTCAAATTCTTGTATTTTTCGGAATTTTCTTGTTTAAGCCAAATCCCATAGAAAAAGGCTATTGACAGATCTATAATGGCACCATCAGTCAAATATTTGACAGTTGCCAACCCCATTTCCTTTAGCAGATTATATAGCATGGCTTGTTGCTGACTGTAGATAGCACAGCGAAAAAATATTATTAGCCATTTAAAAAAATATGTTTTTTTTTTCAATTATTTATTTCAGTGCGATTATGGAAAAGCAGCTGGCCGAATTAGTAGGAGAACCTTCGGGTGAATTCAAAAAGTTTACAAGAATGTCTCTCTTAGATTTCGAGAAGTTATTATGTAAAGTTTCTCCACTAATTGCTAAGGAAGATACGCAATTACGAAAAGCAATCCCTGCTAAAACACGCCTCGCCATTACATTACGATTTTTGGCAACTGGAGATAGCCTAGAAAGTTTACACTTTTTATTTAAAGTGTCACCTCAACTGATATCGCTGATAATACCCGAAGTGTGCCAAGCTTTGAATCAAGTACTGGAGACGGAAATAAAGGTAATTTAATATAAAACAAATACATAATAATCAAAAACATTTATTACGATAAGTGTCATATTAGCTTTTACAATTTGTAAACTAAACTTAGTAATTCAAGGAACCTGTGTGCCTAAATGTGATTTGGTTTCAATATTAAGAGAACTTGAAAGCCTTATCAATCAAATTGTCATAATCTGTTGGACCTTCATTAGGTTGGTCGCTCGTGTCATTAGTATAATCTGTGTAGTCTTCAGTAGTTTTTGGAATCAACTCATTGCTTATTATAATCACTGATGAATCTCCTGCGGTTGCTGCTTCTTCTGGAATATGAATTACTGGTGAATGAAATGGTAGTGACTCTGAGTAGATGCGCTGTTGAATAGGTGCCCTCTGTTGCTGCATTGGCTGCTCTGAATAAGTGCTGCATGAACTAGTTCCCCTCTGTTGTTGCATGGGCGGCTCAGAGTAAGTACTGCGTGAACTAGTTCCCCTCTGTTGTTGCATGGGCGGCTCAGAGTAAGTACTGCGTGAACTAGTTGCCCTGAGTTGTTGCTGTGGTGATGGAGACGGTGATGAAACATACGTTTGAGCAGGCGAAAAATATCCAGGAATTTCTGATCGAGCTAGTGAAAAATAGGCAGGGGATTGTGGTTCTTTGCGTCGGTTATAACGCTGGAACATTTGATACATTTCACATATGTGTAGGGTTGACTTCTACTATAATGTGGGTAGGCTTTAAAGAAGCAATAAACAGTCAGTTTCCTACCTCGGCGTTTCATTGATTGCTCCACTGGCGACGAGTCGAATTTACGCGTATATATTGTGTTAAAAGTAGTAAAAGTGTTTAAAAGTTGTTAACAAAATGCCGATTGGTAAATTGGAACCATTTGACCTAAGTTCTAAGCAATGGCCTGCTTATATTCGTCGGGTCAAACAGTATATCATGCTGAACGAGATCAAAGAGACACTGCGCGTGTCGTTGCTGATTACTGTGGTCGGAGAAGCTTCGTATTCTCTTATGTGTGATTTGTGTTCCCCGGCGCACCCAGAAACAAAAACTTTTGATGAGTTAGTGAACCTCGTAACCAATCATTTGGAGCCGCAACGATCGGAGATCGCCGAGCGTCACGTGTATCGTTTGCGCAGGCAAAATGTCGGCGAGTCTCTTACGGATTATTTACAAAATCTCAAACATCTAGCTACGACGTGCAATTTTGGAGCAACCTTAGAGGAGAACCTTCGCGACCAGTTCGTGTCGGGGCTAGCGAATGAGATGATGCGGTCGCGGATCTTTGCTGAGAAAAACATTAAGTACAATGAGGCGGTAGAACTGGCTCTGGCGCTGGAGGCCGCCGAGCGCCACGCGGAGGTGAGCGGTGCTACGGCTGCGGCCTCCAGTGCGGCGATTCCGGGCGGCAGCGGCGCGGTGGGCGAAGGCCTGCACCAGGCGAACGTAAGGCAATGGAGCGGAGGTGGCGGTGGACGCGGAGCAGCCGCATGGCAGGGGCGGCGGAGCGCGGCGGCCGCAGCGCCACGCAACGCTGCTGACTCGGGGGCGCGCTGTTGGCGTTGCGGCAAACCGCATCGGCCGGACAAGTGTCGGTTCGCGCAATATAATTGTGATGAGTGTGGTGTGCGAGGCCACTTAAAGGTGATGTGTAAAAAGGAGCGTGCGAGTGCCCGCCAGAATTACGTAAGTGACGACGACAGCGAGGAATTCTTCAACATCCAGGTGGACGGTACAGGTGATCGACCTTACATGATTATGGTGATAGTAGATCGTGAGTTTGTCGAGTTTGAAGTAGACACTGGGAGTAGAATTTCGACGATTAGTGAGGACTGTTATCGACATAATTTTTCGAAAAAAGCGATCAAACCTGATCATTTGAATTTACGAAGTTACGTTGGTTCAAAAATGGAGTCGCTTGGTTTCATTGATGTCGATTTGGTTCTTGGAAATGTGTCAGCGCCGGGTTGTCGACTTCACGTGATTAAGAACGGGGGACGACCTTTATTGGGGAGAGAGTGGGTGCGCGCTCTAAGAATAAAAAATATCACGATTGATTTGCATGCGATAAGCGAGAGCGATCCATTTGTGAACCGACTAACAGCGGAATTTCCTGAAGTGTTCTCGGAAAAGTTAGGGACGTGTAAGAAAACGGTTAAGTTGCATGTTACTGATGATAAACCTGCGTACGTGCGCGCGCGGGTGGTGCCGCTAGCATTGCGCTCGCGGGTCGAGCACGAGCTCGAGCGGCTGGAACGCGAGGGCACCATCTATCGCGTCGAGTCCTCGGACTATGGAACGCCGATCGTTCCGGTAATAAAGGAATGCGGCGATATACGAATCTGTGGAGATTACAAAATAACAATCAATCCTAAATTGAAACGCGACCCTTACCCCCTTCCCAGAATCGAAGAGTTGTTCGCGACCCTCAGTGGGGGTGAGGAGTATTCCAAAATAGATTTAAAGCATAGTTATCAACAATTAATGTTAACAGAGGATTCACAACCGTATACAACCATAACTACACACGTAGGTACCTTCGTTTATCGCCGCACACCATTTGATTTATCCTGTATACCGGAGAAGTTCCAAAAGATCATGGAAGAAACTCTTCGTGGTATACCCAATACCGTGGTATTTCTTGATGATGTTTGTGTTACGGGCCTCACGAGGCAAGACCATTTAGATAATTTGCGTGCCGTGTTAGAAAGATTAAGTAAAATGGGTTTCACAGTGAAGCGTGAAAAATGTAGTTTTTTAAAAAAAAGTGTAAAATATATAGGGTTTATCATAGATAAAACGGGCCTCCACCCCGATCCTAAGAAACTAGAGGCCATTTGCGATGCCCCGCGGCCGAATGACGTCACTCAACTAAAAAGTTTTTTAGGCATGCTAAATTACTATGGGAAATTTATACCTAATCTAAGTATAATATTACATCCATTGCATGCACTTTTAAAAAAAGGGGTAAGTTGGGATTGGAATCTCCAGTGTGATGAGGCGTTCTCGTCAGCGAAACGCGCGCTTTCTAGTGACAAGGTGTTGGCGCACTACGAAGAGGGGCGGCCGCTCGTGCTATCGGTGGACAGCAGTGCGTACGGACTCGGCGCAGTGTTGGCGCATGTGTATCCGGACGGCAGTGAGCGCCCGGTCAGTTGTGTGTCCCGTACGCTCAACTCGGCTGAAAAGAATTACAGCCAGCTTGATAAAGAAGCACTTGCTATATTCTTTGGTGTAACGAAACACCACCAATACCTGTACGGTCGGCGCTTTAGTTTACGTACAGATCACCAACCGCTCAGTTATATTTTCGGGGCAAAGGGTGGAATTCCACAAACAGCGGCGAGTCGCCTGCAAAGGTGGGCTGCTCGCTTGGCCGCGTATGATTTCTCAACCACATTTGTAAGGTCGATTGATAACGGCCCGGCCGACGCATTGTCTCGTCTACCGCTACAGTGCGAGCGACCGCTCACAGAACCGGTTAGTTATTTTGATTTGGTGCGTGAAACGATGCCGGTCAGTTTTAAGGAGATCGGGGAGGAGACCGGTAAAGATAAGATGCTTTGTAAAATTAAAGGTTACGTTATGTTCGGTTGGCCGTCGATGTCTAGTTGTGACGAAGAGAAACCGTATTTTGCACGTAAAGATGAGATCTTACTGGAGTTAGGTTGTTTAATCTTTAAGTATAGAATTGTAATACCCTTACCTTTGCAAAGCAGGGTTTTAACGGAAATTCATGAAGGGCACTTAGGGGTAAATAAAATGAAAAATTTATCGCGTAGTTATGTCTACTGGCCCAGTCTTGATCAAGATATTGAGAAGTTGTGTCGATCATGTGAAGCGTGCCGCGCCGTGCGGGACGCACCCCCGCACGCGACCCTGCACCCGTGGGAGTTTCCCCTAAAGCCCTGGCAGCGTATTCACGCCGACTTTGCAGAGCATGGAGGCAAGAAATATATAATTGTAATCGATGCCTTTTCGAAATGGATCGAAGCTATCGCGATGAATCGAACGGATAGTGAATCCACCATTACTGTGTTTAGATCAATATTTGCTAGGTTTGGTCTGCCGTCACAACTGGTCACCGATAACGGGCCACCGTTTCAGTCGATAGATTTTAAGGAGTACTGTAGCAAAAACTTTATAAAGCATGTGACGTCATCACCGTATCGACCTCAAGGAAACGGGGCGGCGGAGAACGCCGTGAAAACAATTAAAAAAGTAATCAAAAGAGCTATTCATGAGGGCGAAAACGTTCCTAAAGCCTTGTGTAAATTTTTATTTCAATATCGTAACGTTGAGCATGCGACAACGAACGTCCCGCCAGCCGTGGCGCTGCTGGGCCGCCGCCTGCGCGGTCGCCTGGACGCGCTGCGGCCGGACGTGGCAGCCATCGTGCGCACGGCTCAGCAGCGTCAGATCGCGAACAAGGGAGGGCAGGACCGAGACATCGGGGTCGGTGAATCTGTGCTTGTTCGCGGTTACTCTGATAAAGGGCAGAAATGGGTTGAAGGTAAGGTGATGGAGAAAACAGGACCGGTATCATATAAAGTTAAGGTGGGTGATGGGGTGCAATGGCGTAGGCATCAGGATCAAGTAATTTCTTTGAATCAAAGGCGTAAAAGTAGGTATTCTCTTTCGCGCTCTAAGTTTAATTTGTCTCAAGATTCCGTTAGCTCAATAAGGCCGGACAGCGATGCTGAAGAGACATTCGAAGATGCAGCGGGGGAGGAGTCGGAAGTAGATAGTCCTGAACGCCGGCTGGCGGCTCCCGCACCGGTGGCACCGCCGTCACGGATCGCGCCGGTGCTGATGCCGCCAGCCGCGCACGCTCCGACGCCTCCGCCGCAGGACGCATCGGCTCGCGCTGTGCGAGCTTACAACAGAGCACAGAAATAGTGCATATACCGATTAGAGTATATTAAGTTTAGTAAAATAATGTTAAGAGTTATTTTTAGTGTATATGTATTAGTCATGTATTTGAAAGGGGAAAAATGTAGGGTTGACTTCTACTATAATGTGGGTAGGCTTTAAAGAAGCAATAAACAGTCAGTTTCCTACCTCGGCGTTTCATTGATTGCTCCAATATGAACTGTTCTCTTTCTTCTTCAGATAATAATCTCAACTTTTTGGCAATTATTTTACCGTGTAAGTCACATTCATCATCTTCCTGTGGCTGTCGAGCGCTTAATGTCGTTTTGAGTGTCGAAAGACAATCTTTAACCGTTTCTCCAGCAATCAAAAGCTCGGAGGGGTTGTTACGACGACGAATCGTTTTAGATATCATTTGTTGACTGTTTATATTACGACTCGGTCCAGCCTCCTGAGCCTCCTCATTTGTTTCATTATTTGCTGATTGTTCCTGAAATATAAAAAAATAATAATATTATAACTACTCGAAAATGTGCAACTTGTTTGTTTACCTTTATTTAAATACCTAAAAATACAGACTATAACGCTAAGTTGAATAAATTAAAGAAATTTATTTTCTTTTACAGATACCGACGTGCGCAGAAGAATGGCTTGAAATTGAAAAAGGATTTAAATTTCCTCGAGCTCTTGGTTCAATTGATGGAAAACATGTCGTTATACAATGCCCACCTGAAGCAGGATCGGAATATTTTAATTATAAGAAAACACACAGCATAGTATTGTTAGCTTTAGTTGACAGCAATTATAATTTTATATTTGCAGATATAGGATGCCGGGGCAGAATTAGTGATGGCGGCGTGTTTAGAAATAGTTTACTATGGAAAAAAATATGTCTGAATACATTAAACTTGCCTACACCACACCCCTTGCCTGGTTCATACAAAGATGTGCCCTATGTATTTTTAGGAGATGGTGCTTTTGCGCTGTCGACACATGTAATGAAACCTTATCCGGGTAACCATGATTCAGGATCCCCAAAACGTATATTTAATCAGAATCTATCAAGATCAAGGGTTGTAGTAGAAAATACGTTTGGGATACTTGTCACAAAATTTAGAATATTTAAAAAACCGATTCCATTTAACCCGGAAAAAGTCTCACTTATAACAATGACGTGCATTTTACTGCATAATTTCTTACGAAAAAGTACCACTTCTTCACATATATATACACCGCCTGGAAACATAGACATTTATGATGGAAATAGTGTACTAATCGCACCTGGCTCATGGAGAAACGAAATCGAAACTACTTGTGCTGTTCGTAATATTCCAATCACAGCACGCCGATCAGCTCTGAATGCCCATGAAATAAGAGAAGAATTTACGAAGTACTTTGTAAGTAGGTACCTAGATAGATAAGTATAGATTATAATTAGGTATAAGATCTTTTTTAAATTATCAAATAAAACATACTTACACTATTTATTGTTTTATTACATGCCACTCCTTCTCCGAGAAATGAATCCATGGTTTCATAGGCGAACCATATAGGTTTATATACTTCATCTGTGCTGGCACCACTGTGGATAGAATCCTTCACTTTTTTTCTGTACGTTCTGTAGCTGGACATTAGGGAATCCCTTTTTTTCTTCAAATCTGGCACTGGAATTTCCATGATTGCACTAATTCTCGTCCGTGCATCGTGTATCTTATTTTTATTTTTATGTCCTTCATGTTGGGCTTGCCAAAGCACGGGTTCTGCTTGATAGCACTCCAGGAACACTAATTCGCGATCGTTGCTCCACTGGGTGCTCATTTTGACGTCCGCTTGCTACTGCGTCTCGCACACAACTGTGAACACAGCGCGAGTGTGGATGCGTTCGCGTTCGCGCTTTGTTCGCGCTTCACAAACCCTTTGAAGCGGACCAAAAAACCGCCACCGGACGGGGAACGCCGCGAAGCGCGAACGCGATGTCGCGAAACCATCCACACTCGCGGTTCGCGGCCTTCGCGGGCCTTCGCGGCGCGAGTGTAGAGCCTCCTTTATAATCATCAATACAGGCAGGTTTTCTTATGCTTTCGCCTCTTCTGTTTCGCTTTGTGACTGTGCATAGTCCAGATTGCTTTGTGGACAGCATGAGGACGTCGCGCTTATCCCGCCATTTCAAGGCAACGATGCCATCTCCCGATTGTTTAGCTGCTATTTCTCCTTTTTTCAATTTAGCGCTGGTAACATCCTTCGGCAAGTGTTTCCTAATACTTCTCAGTGTTCCCACTAAATGCGTCTTTCTTTTCCTCAGTCGCAGTGCAAGTGGAACACTTGTGTAGTAATTATCGGTGTACATTGTTCTGCCTTCATTGAATAGACCATCTGCTAAACTGAGAACGACCTTTTCAGAGACTTCTGTGTCGGGTTCCTTGTACTTACCGCAGTACACGATTAGGTTCCATGTATACCCTTTTTCGGTACATAACCTGAATATTTTTATCCCATATTTTGCGCATTTGTTTGGGATGTACTGCCTGAAAATAAGTCTTCCACGCCAAGCGACTAATGACTCATCCACGCAAACTTTTTCACCTGGCGTGTAGACACTTTTATAGTTGTGTATAAATTTGTCAATGATGTCTTTTATTTTGTATAGCCTGTCATCAGTATCAGCGGTTTGGTTATCAGCAAAGTGTAGAACATGCAAGATAAGCTCAAACCGATTCCGGGGCATAACTATACGAGCTAAGGGTACACCATAGAGTTTGTGGTTTCTCCAGTAATCTTTGATTTGTGGCAATTTGACCAATCCCATCCAGCCAAGTAAGGCCAAAAACTTCAACATTTCTTCTGAACTGGAGTCCATAGATGGTTTCGGGATCCAGCTGAAGAATCGGTGGACAACAGATGCTGCGTTGCGTATAGATTGGTTTGGTATGTGATCAGGTCAACAATATCTGGGGACAGAAACAAATCATAGTAGTCTATTGGATCAGCATTAGCTAAAATTCCGATGTATATATCCTTCAATCCAGAGTATGGCGTATGTTAGGGGAATAAAATGTATCAACCCAATGAGATCTGATTCGCAACTGGTTTAATGAGTAAACTTATAAAACATGTAAACTATATCTAGGTTAACTAATTGAACGTTGATCGGCGCAAAATGTCGAGCCTACACATTATTAATAGTAGGTCAAATTGTACGGTTACCTCGTACATCCTGGCCACTCAACAAAAGGAACAAAAAATTAGAACAATGTAAATTTGTTAATGAGATAATGTCTATATGAATATAAATGTCTATATGAATATAAATGTCTATATGAATATAATGTCCTAAATTTTGATAAAGTCTATAATCTAAGAATGTTCAATTGTCTGGGTTAATTTGCACTAAGTATCACTTCACTCGCGCCTATTGATGTCACACACGGAAGGGATATCTAACTTTATAGTTGGAACTCGCGGAGCAACTTTAGGAGTGGTCGCTTTGTCTAAACTCGAGATGGATTCACTTAACACACACTTTTGTTCAATACTCGATGCTCCTGCCGCTGCCTGTGGGCCCTGGGGGGCCTCCACCTGGGCATCCTCCGGGAACGCCCGGAAAGCTACCGCCAATGGAGGGCTTACCCCCGCTTGCCTCGCCCGTCGTCGTAGTCGCATGATGATGTAGACTGCGCCAGCCGAGACAACTATAGCTAGCGTAATGTAAAGCAGTGTATACTGATGTATGTCGTGTACATTGAGAGATACGTTGGACTGGGCCTTTAAATCCTCAATTTGATTTTTTATGTGTAACCATTCGACTGTGTGATTTTCTGGGGCATACATGGGTAATATTGAAGAGTTAACAATATTATTGAGCACAGAAAACTCCGGCACGGTTGCCAAAACACCCTCGATCTGGATTTGGCTTAGGTAGTTGTTGTGACCGTAAATAGAAAACCCTTGACTCTTCACAACGCAACCTTGACCTATGTCAAGTAGTCCATTGCCGGTCAATGTCTCTAGTTGCATTCCTCCGTCGCAAAAAATGCGTATGTTGCATGAACTGCAACATGAGTACAACCATCTGTTATTGTTATGTAATTTGACCCACCGCTCTTGACAGGTCAATGCATGCTTGCTGCATAGATTTGTGTTGTTATTTATTGTAGCTTTGCATATTCTCGTCGTAATTGGTAGTTCGAAGATGGGTTTATTGATTGGACATAGCAGTCGGCTGGTTGAGGTGTGTACGCACGACTGTATATCGTCCTTTGTCATAAGGATAAGAAGGTCCTTTTGTAGATTAAAAGCTATGTAAGGTGTATTAACTCGAACAATATAATCTAGATGAGGTAAGCTTATTACATTATCTAGTTCGAACGCCTCCTTGCTGATGAGCGGAATCTTCACTTCAATAATTAAAAATCTTTCTCCAACCCTTGCGTTCACCTTCATCAGTTTGTAGAGGTCACGAATGTTTTCCTTATCAGCGGCTAGCGTGAGATCGCCTCTTAAATGGCTGGATATTATGTTGGCTTGGTTATCCAGTTGCTCTGGTGGTAGCAAGTGCGCATCCATATGACCATGTGATAGATCAGTGATGGTATCTATCAAGTTGTCCTGGATGCGTCGCAGACTAGTTATGATTGTGTTCGCAGCAAAGGACCATGATAATATGTTAAGCTCGCTCCGCTGTTCTGACTGAATTGTATGCATGTTGGTGCGAACTTCTTGCAATTCTTTGCTTAATATATTAAATTGCTTATTCATGATAACTTCATTCCTTTGCATAATGTTATACTGAGCTTCCATTACGCTAGTCTGGTTCTTAAGTAGCTGGTTTAGGTGATCTTCATGCGCTGATATTTTTTCGATGTCCTTTTCGTAACGTCGAGCAAAGGAGTCATCGAGAACGCCGAACAATGTGTTAGCCAAGGCGCCTACTCCATTTATTAAGCCTCTCCTCTGTCGGTGACCTATGTGGTTTTTTAGTATACTATTGTAGTGCTCAACTTCCGATAGCTCTTGTTGTAACTGGTAGACTATACCTCTGTATTGCGTCGGAAGCGGAGTCGGCGTTGTAACCACATAATGAGTCAAGTGTGCTACGTAGTTGTTGATGCTGTATAATCCTGTCCAATATGATGACATGTTAAAATAGACAATCAGCTTCCACTCGTCTCGAATGAGGTTCATATTAGACAGTTTATCAAAGTAGATGTCCTTGCTTTGGTCCAAAGATGTAAAGTTGTATGTGCTTTGAGCTGGAGTGAGCACCATAAAAAACAGAAAGAGTGCCATTGTTATGAAGTGGCATAACCCTTTCTTTACCGAACGTTCCCTTAATCGTGCTATCTCTTCCGGAAATTCGCTTTGTTGTGCTGACTTGACTATTAAGTTCAATGGCTGCGTCATTTCGCCTGGCGTCAGGTATTGATGTTTAGTGGCGCTATGTTTATTACGCAACCAACTTATAAAGCGTGCGAGCCAGCCTATTGTTGTTGCTATGTGCTGTATTGAGTTGCACTCATTCAATAGTTTTGTTATTAAGCAATTTTTCCCATTTAAGGCTGTGTTCACACTGAGACCTTTTACGTCGAACAATGGAGGTTCGTATGCTTTGATTTTGAAGAGAGTAGGATCAAAGTCATGTAGCCATTTTGGGCCTTCCCACCACACGGAATGGTCCAGCAGCTGTTTGGCACTTAGTCCCCTCGTGGCACAGTCTGCAGCGTTATCTTCCGATCTAACATGGTGCCATCTCGATGCTGGGATAGTCTTTAAGATAGATAGGATCCTGTTGGCTACATATTGCTTCCATTTGTTTGCGCCTCCGTGTATCCATCCTAGTACTATCATTGTATCTGTCCATGCATACATGCTGATTTCTTTTTCTGTGAATGTGCCCAAGACCCTTTCCATAAGCCGGGACAGCAGCAGAGCTCCACATAGCTCGAGTCTTGGCAGTGTTTGTTTACTTTTTACGGGCGCTACTTTCGTCTTTGCTGTGATAAGTCTTGGTATGTACTCACCCTTATCGTTAATAGTTCTAAACATCTTCTCTATGTCGGCTGTGGTAACGTACTTTTGGTGGCGCCAAGTCAAGATTAGACTTCGGAGGTCCTTTTGCAGATTGGGACCACGCTCCATTAAATCGTTGAGACTCTTACCACTAGACGGATTGGATGACGCATTGAAAACCGTCCGTAGCTTGGTTGTCTTCGAGTCAGCTTTAAGTACACCTTGATGCGGAAGATAGTACGAGTTATGTCCAAGGCCTTGTACTCGTTTCATGTGTCCTAGTTTTTCGTACTCGTGCATGAATTTCTTGTAACTTTCTGAGAATGATTCATTTGCTGACATCTTATTTTCGAGGTTGTGAAACTGCGCGACTGCCTTTCGCTTTGATGAACCTAAGTCACGTTCAAAATAGGGTTTCATGGGAATTGCTACTTCGTATGCACCATTGTCTAAGCGTCTCGTTGTGGCTTGGTAGAGCTCCTCACAATATTTGTCTGAAGAAGACAGTTCTGTAGTTTCCTCCGTCACCTCTTCCAGCTCCCAATACTGGGCAAGGTCTGGCATATTATTTACGACCACGTTACAGTTAAAAGTCTTTACTGTTCCTGACAAGATCCAGCCTAGCTTTGTTTGCTGGGCAATGGGACCTCCTCTTGGACCTCTGACAAGTCCGTTCATTATGATATCGGAGTATACGCTGACATCCAGTAAAAGATCAATGGGCTTTGATAAATTGTAATCTGGATCTGCCAGCTGGATATGCTCAAGATGCGCCCATGGCTGTTTTTTGAATGACGAATTAGGCAGAGGGTTTATGACGCTAGGGATTACCAACGCCTGTGTACTAAAATGAAAGTCGCCGTAAATAGATTCTGCATTGATTGTTACGATTCCTCTACTTTGCTTTGCTCCTTCGCCAATCCCACAGACCGAAGCGTGATAGTGAAATAACGTTGTTCGGGAGGGCAGCTTCAATGATACTACATGGTAATGTCCAACACAAGATCTTTATTCCACCGTTCACATCATCTTATATATCCTAATACTACGTGTTGTTACGCGTTTTATATAATTACACACTCCTCACGTATATTATGATAAACTACTTTACTTCCTTATTACACCTCCCTTGAAAAGGACGGGTGCGTGTACCCCTCCCTTGAAAAATTAAGCCCTAAATAACTTAGTCCTATTTTTATGTACTATAATAACTTTCTTACTTTTATTAACAATTTCAACATTAACTCCTAAATCTCTCGTTACAGTGAAGGGACCCTTATAGACTTCTGACAATTTATCCCTACATTCATTTTTTACTAACACTAAATCCCTACTCTTATAAGTTATACAATTAGATATTAAATCATTTTTATTTTTTCTATCTAACTTAGATACAATTAGGTTTTCTCTAGCTTCTACGCTGCTTTTCTGAAGTCTATATTTTAATTCTAAAGGGTAATTATCGTACACATACAAAGGTTCTACCACGTCACTTAGATTGCTCGGAATGCGACCCTTCAAAAACATAAAACCTATGCTTAAAAATTACCCCTCGATATTTCAATTGTAAATCTACATAGCCCTTTGACTTTAAATTACCACATACCCCTTTTATTGTAATTGGATCACAACTTATTACTCTCAACTCCCTAAATTGTACCACATAGCTATATTTTAAAATCGACACACCAGCCCCCGAATCGACTAACAAACTAATACCCCGGCCCGCACAATCAAACTCCACCCTACTTTCACCATTACAGGTTAATATCTCAAATTCGTCATAGTTATTCTGATAGGTCACGAAAAAACTCCTCACCACTATTACTGGCCATTTCTGATATTACTACTGCATTCCTAGACGTACTCGAGCCTGGTTGTTCCGCTGACTCGAGATAACGCACATTTGCTGACTTGTTTTGCACCTGACCTACTCTCTGATTGTTATTGAACCATGGCCTAGCCTGACCTTGCTGATTCTGCCAATTAACTGGTCGGCCTTGCCGATTCTGCCAATTATTATTACGATTCGAGTTATAAAAATTCCTATATCCCTGCTGGCTCGGACGCTGAACGAATTTTTTGTTCAAATTCTTGGCATAGCTGATGCTAATTTCGGATGACTCTTCTTCTTCCTCCTCCTTTGCTATTACCACAGCCTGTCTTATCGTACTAACCCCCCTTGATGCGATTATTGTACTTAGTTTTTGGCTGTTTAGACCATCTGCAAATTTTTTTATAGCCATCCTCTCGTTTATCGTCCTAAGCTCCTGATATAACAATTTTTTTCCCCCTGCCTGTGCAATAGTGAGATCCACTGATAACTTTTCTACCTCCTTGCCAAATTCCTCGAGCGTCCGATTTCCTTGCTTACACTTCACTAACCGCGACATTATAGCTACATCAGAGTGCCTCGGAAGTAAATACTTCCGTATATCCTCAATTAAAGCCACAATTGTATCGTAACTTTCATTCAACTTTACTCTGATACTGCTCGACAATCTTGTCTTCATAACAAACTTCATTAACTTTGAATGCTCTGATGTCTTAATATTCTCACTATAGAACTCTAAACTATCTATTAACCTCTTTATTTGCTCCTCACTACCTTCAACTGATGGAAACAAAGAAAGAGCCGTTTTCAGATCAAAGTCCCCCATCTTAGACACTATTTCTTGACCTACTGCCTCTTTAATATTTTGCAAAGATACGGATGCCACTAAACCCTCAATTTCAACAAAAATATTTTCAAAATCAGCCCTAATCCGAAATGCCTGATTTGAATCCACAGCCTCAACCTCTTTCCTTAAACTAGCACAATTTATTTGTTCAAACAATTCTTTAAAATGAACCCTAATTCCTTTTGCTAATTCCAATTTATTCTGACCCTGCGTAGTGATACGCTTTTCCTTACTGAGTTTTACAATAGAGTCTCTAATCAATTTTAGTTCCAAAAAGAATTCATATAATGACTCCATAAACGCACCAGAATTTAAACAATATAATTTATAAACCGCACTGCTGCTGCCTCCATGCTTGAGAATCGCCTGAGAATTTAGACAACCTGGGCCCCTTGAATGCTCCGCCTGTTCATCCTTTTCTCCACCACCTTGATTAGGTAATCTTCAATCTTTTCCCACGCTTTATGTGCCACCATCAAACAGACCATAACCACCAACGCTATCAACAGGATCTCAGCCAGCTCCAGCCCCGCTGATTGAGCTGTAGCCGCAGTAGCAATCGATGGTGACTGCTCCACGATAATATTATCCTTCGAATTCTGTGTTCCCATGATAATAGGAATAATACTCCAAAATTCCGTACCTTGAGACTCGTTGGCAACAGCTGGAACCTGGACTGCGCGTAGCTGAAGCAGCACTGCTTTATTTATCACTTTGTCACGGTCGCCATGAAATAACGTTGTTCGGGAGGGCAGCTTCAATGATACTACATGGTAATGTCCAACACAAGATCTTTATTCCACCGTTCACATCATCTTATATATCCTAATACTACGTGTTGTTACGCGTTTTATATAATTACACACTCCTCACGTATATTATGATAAACTACTTTACTTCCTTATTACAATAGCTTTTCCTGGGCAATCCTAATAGTTGAACAGCATTTTCTGATATTAATGAGATTTGTGATCCTTGGTCTAGAAGAGCCCTTAGGGTGACGTATGTTCCATAAACTGACTTGATCTTAATGCATATGGTTGTAAGCAAAGCTTCTTCATGCCCCGTTGCCACATGATTGACCTTATGAATCGAGGAAGGCTGATTGCGCGTTACGTGTCCAATCCCGGTCGATGCTTCTCTTAATGCGTCGTGCAAAATAGAGTTGTGATTACCTTGACATGCTCTACATTTACGTGTTGAGCGACACTGATTCTTGTCATGCTTATGCAGGCAGTTTAAACAAATTCCGAGCTTAGCAATTGTGCTCAATTTTTCTTCGGATTTGAGTTTGTGAAATTCGTCACATCGGTATATTTCATGATTATTGTTGCAGTAAAGGCATGTCCATGTACAGGCTGATGCTCTATATTCCCGTTGTTCTGCTTGTATACCATTTTTTTGACGATAGTTCCTATAATGTGGATTATGATTAGGTGTCCTTACACGATACGATGAGTCATTGGCCGGAAAGGGGCTTGATTTCGATGGATAAGTCGTTGAAGTAACCCTTTCCGTCTGGCTCAATGGTTCGAGAGCTATGAACTTAGCTTCTAAAAAGTCCATAAGCTCTTGTAATGCTGGTAGCTCTCGCGGAGACTTGCGAGTCTCTTTGTAGTCCGCTAATGTTTCTGGATCGAATTTTTTGCAAATTAAATGGACCAATGCGGGTCCCCATGTAGATGTGTCGATTCCAAGATTTTGAATAGCGTGAATGTTTTCCATGGAAGTGTCGTAAATCCGTTTTATGTCATTTGATGTTTGTTTCGGTAAGTTAGGCTGGTTTAAAAATATTTCAAAATGTTTTGTGAAGAGGACTTGATGGTTGTGGTACCTGTGGTTTAACAACTCCCAGGCAGTCTCGTAGTTTTCCGATGAGATATGCAGGTGCTGTATAAGCCGCTCCGGCTCACCCTTCAACTTGCCTTTCAAATGCTGCATCTTTTGGCAATTGGTAAGCAAGTGGTTATCATGAATGCTTTCGGAGAAAATATCTAGAAACGAAGGCCATTGCGTGTAGCTACCTGAGAACACTGGAACGTCTAGCTTTGGAGTTGAATTCTGTAGATGGGCTGTCGACGCCAGCTTCCCATTAAGAGCCCTCATGGTGACTTCGTACAAATCTTCGTAATAGGAGAACTCTACCTCGTAGTCGGCGTCAGAACCTTGCAATTTGTTGTCCAACTGTAGATGAAGCGTCTCAATAGCGTCCCACTTTTTCGGCACACGCTTTAACTTCTCTTCTAACTCCCACTTCATCTTAATCTCCTCTACTTTGATGTTCCTTGTAGCGCGGCTGAATGCTCTGAAGTTTGTGCGCTGCATGCTCATCAACTCTTCCGCTTGTCCAACCGGCGCCTGCGGTGGTCTCGATGGAGCTGTAGGGAAATCTAGTACCTGCTTCAGCTGCGGCTGTGGGGTGCTTGATCGAGACTGTGATGACGGTCCTGTTGGCAGGGTTTCAGCTGGTGTCTTCGTTACTGACGCCACTGGACAGGATGTTAGTTTCTGTCTCAATGTTTCGTAATAAATTTTAGCCCTTTCATACTGATTTTCCGCGAAATACGGATGATCTACCCATTCGTAGCCCGATGCCTTATCATTGATGTTTTTAAACTCTGCCCAGAGCTTATCTAGCCTATCCAAACGTATCTCTAAGTATTCTTTAGTTTTACGACTAGCTGTGTCCTTAGAGAAGTTACTCTCGAGTTGCTTGATTGAGTCGAGAACTTCTCCTAGTTTTACCAGCAAGCTCTCCATGTTGTTAGATTGTAATAATAATAAAAGACCTTACTTGATGCTGAGATACTACGCAGGTATGTCCTTGGTAGTTGATGAAGTAAGGAAGGTCCTTGCTGCTTGGCGGCGGTTCCGGGTATGCTGAAGAATCCAATTCCTGTGATCCAATGAAGCCCGTACGAACGCGCGCGATGAAGTAATGAAAATGTAATAATGTATGATAACAGTTTTGACTTTGAACGTTATCCAATGAGTCCTTCGATAGTCAGAGTTCGCGAAGGCCGAGATTCCGAGATCCGGCTCGAAGAATGTTAGGGGAATAAAATGTATCAACCCAATGAGATCTGATTCGCAACTGGTTTAATGAGTAAACTTATAAAACATGTAAACTATATCTAGGTTAACTAATTGAACGTTGATCGGCGCAAAATGTCGAGCCTACACATTATTAATAGTAGGTCAAATTGTACGGTTACCTCGTACACTCGTAGGGACTGTATACTCTATAGAAGTAGGGCCATCATGGTTTGGCATTTCCCACTGCATCAGTAGTTCCAGAAGCACTTGGCACTAGTGGTTCCTGCTGTTCTAAATCGTCAGCTGCTACCCGGGCTGATTTACGCCGTTGTATTTCTGGCAATGGAGGCATATCAGTTTCGGAAAACGTTGACAGGCGTCTCGAAAACCTAGGAGGTTTCCATGATGAATTTTCATCTTCGTCACTTAATGATGTGCTTGAATCACAAAAGTCACTGCCAGGTGTAAAATTTGGGTCCTCAACGGAATCATCGTCACTTGAAAAGTTCATGTCTTTTTATAATACTATCACTTTTAGGTAACTACTCTGTAACAATAAACAAGAAATATAAGAAAAAAATTAATGGGATTCATTTTTTTCTTATATCTACTTCAGGAACGCTTCTAAATTAATCTGAAACAAGAAAATAAACTAATGAATTGGTATAACTTTTGAAACTATCATGTAAAGATGCGCAATATGAATCACTAAAAAGAAAAGAGAGATACGTATGTTTTGAACGACAGGATACGTATCTATCTTCTGTATCTCTAGTTCATTTCGGTCACTACTATCTGGTTCTAGTTCGCGAACGAAAAGCTAAGGAGAATCTATCTTTATCTTTCTTTATGAATCTAGTTCATTTTGTTTTTGTTCAGTTTCTGATTGAAACTAGTTCGCGAGAATTTTGAAATGAAATAATTTTTAAATATTCGAAAAATGTTTTTACTTCTAGATAAAATGTTATGCTGCTTTATTTCAGAGTCTACTTACTACATTTATAAATAATTTAGACGGAATGTCTATGTCTACTAAGTATTTTATTTATACCCTGATTTTTAATCTTAGACATTTGTTTGTTTACAATACCCAACTGTCTAAGATTAAAAATCAGAGTAGGTACCTAATAGTGGTCTCATATTTTCTTTAGAGAAAAGAAGTACCGACCGACCGAATTAATATACTAATTTGATAGATTTTGTAAATTTTGTACAATTCAGAGTTATAATAAATAAACAGTACCAGGCTGAGAATTAGAGGTTGTGGGTTCAATTCCCGCTGTGGCACAAATGTTTGTACCGGGTCTGTGTGTTGTGGTACCATGTTACTCGTAGTTCCTGATACCCATGACACAGGGGATCTTAGTTTGGGATCAGGACTATGTATGTTACAGTTGGTGCTATGTAGGTAAATTTTAAAAGATGTTCTGAACGGCCACACGTTATAACTAGGTTATAAATATATTTTATAGTAAAAGACTTTGCAAATCATAAAATAATTACTTAGGTTTAAAGATTTACAAGAAACCTGGGTAGATATACCACTCACTACCAATTAACAATTAACCTAGAGTAATAATAATTTTGAAATAGTACATTATTTGTAAATTGGTACACAGACTAGGCGTAGGCAATTTAGAGGGTCGTAACTAGGGCTTGCATTCGAATAACAAAAGTCCGAATATTTGCAAGCCCCAGTCGTAACAGAGCTTATAGGTATAAGAATTGCTCATAAAAAATAGTGGTACCTACCCACTAATGGATCACAGCACCCTCCGATCATCACCCCGTATAAAAATAATTGGCTGTACAACAACATTATAAGTAATGATTTTCCTTCATACTTTACACAGGCTTAGGACTGTCAACCTAGATCAATAATGTAAATTGTTAAACAGTTAATGTTAGTCTAGGTAGGCGTATTTAAAATCGATTTATATTTACAATGATCAAAATTTACATAATTTACAAAATAGTATGTATTATGTATCTTCCTAATTTTTGGCATTTTCATTTTTTTAAATCGGTTTGTATTTACAATGATCAAGATTAACATAAATTACAAAATATAATGTACACGTCCATCTTTCTCATATTTGGCTTTATCATTTTTTTAAATCGGTTTGTATTTACAGTTATCAAAATTTACATAATTAACAAAATCTAATGTACACGTCCATCTTCCTCAATTTTGGCTTTTTCGTTTTTTTAAATCGGTTTGTATATACAATGATCAAAATTTACATAATTTACAAAATATTATGTACACGTCACGTCGGGTAATATCTACACAACTTCCATGTTCAGTCAGCTTAGTCTGAATTGCTATATATAAATAAAAGCTGCGAAACTTTTTTAGGTTTTAATCTAGTCCGCCTTTCGTTTAGTGTATAGCCAGCCTTGGAAAATATTCGCTCGCATGACACGGATGTGGCTACTAGATTAAGTCGTTTCAGGGCGTACCTATATAGATGAGGATACGTATTACGCCTTTGATGCCACCACATCAACGCATCATTGGTCCTCAATAACATCGGCTCTTGTAGGTAGTTATCTAATTCTATGATTCCAGCTGCGATGGGATTTTCTGGCGTCAATCTGGCTACGTCTCTATCGAAATTTTCCCATAATAATGTGGATGCAGACGTGGATGGTTGTTGTAGAACCGGAAGGGCGCAGTTGAGGATAGAGGGCTGTGCTGGCTGGATACTGCCGATTCTCGTCCTCAGTGAGCTCCCCTTCTTTTTGAATCGAGGATCTAATATTGTAGCCTCCGCGTAAATCTGAATTGTTTCGATGTCTTTGAAACGCAAGCATAGCTGAAAATCTAAAGTTTTCAGCATGAAGTTAATATCCGGTATGGCAGAAGGTACTAGTAGTTGGCTCTTTATGTGATTTATCATAATATTGGTCATGGGAATAACTTTTGATAGAGACACATTCTTTTCCGAGCTTATCTCTTTTGTAACTTCGTAGAACAACTGTAGAATTGGTACTGCTGTCTCAATTACGGACCAATCATTGTCATTCAAAGCTAAATCACTTCTTATAAGAGCGATTGTGGTAATTACTGCATCTTTACACGTTACCATCCTCGAGAGCATATCGTAGGTGGAATTCCACCTCGTAGCGACGTCTTGCTTCAGTTTAAGTGGCGGCAAACCAAGCTGCTTTTGCGTGTCCTGAAATTTTTTTTGGGCCTGTGTGCTTCGTTTGAAATGCTCCACTATCAGTTTCACTTTGGTGAGTGTGGTGTTAAGGTGCTCTAATCCTGCTTTTACGCATAGATTGATGGAATGAGCGAAACATGGGATCCATCGCCAGTCAGTTTTTATTGCATTGACTACGTTTATTGCGTTATCACTAGCAATCGCAGTGATTTTAGTCTCCATTTTCCACTCTGTTATCAAATTTTTCAGAAACTCGTTCAGATTTGCGCTTGTGTGCCGTTCTGTATATTCGATACACCCAATCAAAGCAGAGCCCAATTTCGTTTCATTTGCAGTAGTGTGAACAAAGTGAGCTGTTACTGCTAGGAAACTGTCATTATTTATGGAAGTCCAGCCGTCTATTGCTAAACAAATTGCCGTTGCAGTTTCAACTTTCACCCTAACCTTTTCTACTATCTTAGTGTGCATTTTTGGCAATATACTCTCGGAAAGGGTTTTCCTCGTAGGAAGATTATAGGCTGGACATAACATCGACACGAATTTTTTAAATTCTTTATCTTCCACGATACTCAAAGGATGATACTCCTTGGCAACCATTAGCATGAGTTGTTCATCAATCTTTTGATTGCGAGAATGTGGCAGAGGCCTTGTGCTCTGCACAAATTCTCTTACGGATGCCTGAAGTCTAACGGTGGCGGTGGACGAACACGCTACGTCGCTAACGGAGGAAGTAGAGGTTGTTGCAGCTGGTGTATTTTGCGGTTCTTCCTCGATTCGGGCTAGTGAAGAAGGCTGCCTTTCAGCGTCAAGAGGCACAGTTGGGTGCTTTGCCTTCATGTGCCTTCCCAAATTTTCTACACTACCACCACAAATAGACAGAATTTGTGCACAGTAATTACACTTTGCCTTTTTTGCCCCTTCATTTACAAAATGGTCCCACAGGGCACTCCTTTTTCTATTAGAAGCAGACATTGTCTCAGTCTAATTATTTATATTACAGTTTTACACAGGTACCTACTTACTAATCACAGTTTTACACTATTTATTTACACAAACACTAGGTAGGTAACTAGGTAGTGTACCTACTTACTTAGTTACTTTGATTAATTAATATTCAAAGCTTAAAACAGAATAGATTCAGAAACAAAACAAACGGGAGTTCGCGCGTTCCAAAACGTAGTGTTTAAATTATGTATGTACTGACCGACACTTCATTTTGGCGCGCTTTTTTGTACTTACTCGGCCCGCTCGTCCTACATGCAGCAACGCGCAGTAGGTATATTCATCATCCTTTCCATGGTATAAGCACGAGGCCCTTACTTTTAGTACCAGCATGACGGGCGTGACCGTCCCGTTCCATTGAACCAAAGATCTAAATAGACCCTCTATTTTAGCAATTGCAATATGTTTTTCCGACCGTTATTAGAGATGGGTTAATACCGATATTCCTCAGTATTACCTGATATGAATATATTACCCAAGCGATATTATAATACCTTAACTAATATTTGAGTATCAGTGATATGATATCACCTAGACTACTTACTGCTGCTAATATAAAGTATCTACTAAGATTATAGGTTGGCTAATCTAATACTATAATATGAATGTACGAACTGTAGGTACACGAATATAATACTTAATGATGATTCTAATTTGACGACCTCTGTGGCGTGGCGGGCGAAGGTTCGCCTGCGGCGCAGGAGGTTGCGGGTTTGATTCCCACCTCGCAACAAATATTTTTATGATCTGCAGATATTTGTTCAGGGTGTCTGGGTATTTTCTATGTATAATAAAAAATATCTATCTACGTAATGTATTGTATTAAGTATATCAGTTATCTAGTACCCATAACACAAGCTCTGCTTAGCTTGGGGCTAGTTAATGTCGTGTGAACTGTTCAGCATTATTATTTATTATTTATTTATTCTGTTTGTGCACGCACAATGTTACCAGACCGTTCAGATGTTTAGAGTTCCATATATTTTTCGATTAAACCGTACTTTTGCTGACGGTAAAATATGCACAACGGTAAGGCAATATTGTGTTCGCTTGAAAAGATTTGCGGGTAAAAAAACGTTTTTTGTAAATATAGGTAGGTAATAAATGAAAATATAAACACTGCACCTTCCTTTCTTTTGAAACCAGTATTTTTTTATCAGCTGCCGTACCAAGTTGCTTGTCACAGCTGGAAACATTGCTCTCTACTCTCTTGCATTCGTAGATGTCTGTGATTGGTTGGTTCATCCGATATGTATTCGGCGATACGTACGATGTTCTCACCGATACTGTGTAGAAATCTAGGTAAAATATTAGTGTGAACATCGTACGAATCCGAGCCGAGTGACTATGAACCGTATGTGTGAGGCATTAGCAACCCATACCGAATAGTCAGTATCTTGGTCAGTATCCGTCAGTATGTGTACAGAAGTGAATATGAAATATTAGCATATCGAAGTTCTATGGATTACTAATACATGAATACATCCGATATCACTAATATCTTAACGAATATTAATATATTGGATTCATCACTAACCGTTATCATAATATTATGTTTTCTGTGGTGTGTTCATGCGTGAAATTGTGTAAACAAATTAGGTTTTTACGGGTTTTTATTGTTTTGTACTGTGAAAACGACGAAAAATGCTGGTAAATGTGAGTAACAGAGAGAGAGTGATGCGAGACATTAAAACTTCAATCAATAGGTACCTATATATTTATTTATTTTATTTATTTATTTTTTGGAGAACCAACAGCTTACTTAAAACACAATAACACAACATATAATAACAGTAGAGAGCCAATAACAGGTTCCCACGGATAGTAATTGAGTAGATACTAGTCAAAGAGTTGTGAACAATAAATTATTAAAAATAATAAATTGTTGTGACGAACGAGTCCCTTTTTCCGTTGATTCACGTACCGACGATGCATGCATGCACTCAGAACCTTTAGTCTTGCCACAGACAAATTAGGAGTAGGTACTCATTAGCAGCCGAAGTGTCGACTGAGCAACAGCGAAATCAGCCGAGCGACGCCGAAAAGCCCGACCAACCGTACAATTCGTTTCGTTCGTTGATTCGAATGCTCACGTGATCTTGCCATCGTGTCAGTCGTTCGCGCGCTCCCAAAGATTCACTCATCACTTACTGATACACTGATACACTTCAGGAGGAGGTGAACGACTGATAGACAGATGCATAGCAAGAGATGTAGTTCACTGAACTAGTTCGTTCGCGAACTACTCATCTTTACTATCATGGTTATTAACATAATTATCACTAGAAACGGGATAAGTTAGCTGTCGTCATTTTATAGCTGTAAATTTCTCTGCACTTTTTGCAAATAGCTGTTTGGGTGTTTTCGACTTTCTCGAAATACTCCCATATTTCACTACAGTTTTTTCTTTGAGACATTTTCCATTCATAATAATCCACATAACACAACACACACAAGTTCACACAACAGTTTTCAAAAAGTACCTAGGTAGATACCAACCAACTCTAAGGTGTCCTACCTGCCTAGGTAGATATTATAAATTAAAAAAAAACTACTATTAACTATTTATTTAAAAATACTTACAATACCAATGGGCAAATCAGTTAAAAACACAACTGGGTTTGAAAAAATAAGCGAACCGGTTTGAAACCGATTCAAATCGATTTGCATCCAAATCGAATAACAGCTTTTAAAACAAATGGCAGATGGGACCGAAGTCGTATTGACCGATGTAATCGGTAGATCGAATGGTTTGGTAGTTGGTTTACTCTTAAAAAAAATAAAAAAAATACGGGTTTTCATGAAAGGAGTCATAAAA
Source organism: Epirrita christyi (assembly GCA_951392215.1). Taxonomy (NCBI): domain Eukaryota; kingdom Metazoa; phylum Arthropoda; class Insecta; order Lepidoptera; family Geometridae; genus Epirrita; species Epirrita christyi. Next base: position 4,469,679 of record OX595858.1, on the reverse strand, counting down.
ATAAAAAAAAAAATAAAAAAAAATTTGTTAAAAGGATATGTTTATTGTATAATTAACACAGTTCAACAAGAATGACAACACCTAATTGACATACAATCAAAATATTACTAACTACCTACTTATCTAATTTTCTCTTTCTCATGCTGTTTAGAAAAATAATTTGGTCCAGTTTTTTTGCTTTTAGTCTATTTCGTCTATCATTGCAGACTAATCCTGCTTTAGAGAATAACCTCTCTGACGGGACTGAGGTGGCGGGAATGCACAAATATTTGTGTATTTGACATGACTTTTCCAGTTTAAGTGTGTGTCAATATTAATACCTAGAAGAGCGAAGTTGTCTACATTATCTATTTTAATATTATTATTTGTCAAATTTAAGTTGTGGTTTTTTTTATGGGGTCTAAGTTGCATTAATTTTGTTTTATTATAATTTATGTCAAGATTGTGGTCGGTCATCCAGCTATGAATAGGGTTTAAAATGTCAACAATTTTATTTTTCAAATTAATGTCTGTTTTACAAGAAGTTAAGATTGAAATATCATCAGCAAAAAGAATACAAGAATCGCTAATTATTTTTGGAAGGTCATTTATGTATATTAAAAAAAGAATACATCCTAAAGGTCAGTACTCACATACGGTATTACTCGATCGAGCTAAACTGTCGAGTAAAACCCATGGCATGGGCTTTCGTCCACACATTGAGCATTGATCTATCGAGTGAGGCGCGCCGTTCAGTATTCACCGAACCGTTCGAGCCAAAGGATGTCTGTGCAACAAAGGAGACGGTGGCTGTATTTAGCAAGTCTCACAGTGCTTTATAAGAAAATCAAAGAAAATGAAAAGAAAAAACGTAAAAGGAGGTACTGGGTTAAACATTGGTTAGATCGCCGTTCTGATTACAGCCACGTGAACTTGATTGAAGAGCTACGAGTATGTCCTGAAGATTATAACAATTATTTAAGGATGCCTCCAGAGCTATATAAAGAATTACTTTCTTTGATTACCCCATTAATAAAAAAAAGACACTCATATGAGACAATCTATTTCTCCTCATGAAAGATTGTCTGTAACATTGCGATGTATAGCGACTGGAAGAAGTTACACTGATTTACAATATTCTTCAATAATATCAAAACAAGCCCTTAGTGTAATAATACCCGAAACTTGTGAGGCAATATTCAACGTGTTAAAAGAAGAATACATGAAAGTAAGTGTTTACAATTATTTATTAAACATTATCATTATTAAAGTAAGTGTTTACAATTATTTATTAAACGTTATTATTATTGTATGTAGGTGCTATAATCACGTTGCGGGGTGTATAGGGCTGTGTCCATAGTTATGGTATTCATTTGTGCGGCAAACATTATATCGTTCAGCAATTTTTCTGTTAGAATTCTGGTTGTCTCTGGCAATTTTCTTAGTTTCGCTGCTATATTCTTACCCACAGCATCATATTCATCTTCTCGAACATTAAATAAGTCAGAATTTAGTTGGTTATTTAAAGTATCCAGTAAGTCATCCGCAGCCAGTGTATCTACGCGTCGTTTACGATTGGAAGATGTTGATGGTTGAGACGAAATAATATCCGAGGCAGGAGATACAACAGCAGAGTAGTTGGTCTCTGTGTTTGACGAGTCCTGAGTACTGGAATCCTGTAAATAATAAAATATTTTTGAACGAGCGAAGCGAGTTCTCTGAGTCAAGTTGGAAGAATCGGCATTTGTATGTATGTGTGTATGTATGTATGTATGTATGTTTGTCCGATGAAAACTTCCAAACCGTTAATCCGATCTTCATGAAATTTGATATGGGGGTAGATAGTATTGGTACAATTTGTAGGTAAGGTTATGAGCTATATCGATCAGGGGGTTGCTGAGATATTGGGGTCCAAGAGGGGGTAAAAAAAATAAAAGCGAGACAGTCAGATTAAGTGGGGTGTCTAATGAAAGCGCTTTAGTTGGACATTTCAAAACTGTTTTTAATCATTATTTAGCCTTAGTAGTTTTCGAGATATTAGGGAAAATAAAAATCGTAAAAACCCAAAATTCTAGGGTACTTCCAGCAATCCCACAATGCTGAAATTTGGTATGCTTGTGGCTTTTGTGTCACAACTACAGGGAAAAGTCTGAAATTGAAGAATTTAGAAACATGTACTCCATAAAACAAAAACCAATATAACATCCATTGTTGATTTCTAAGAATTTGAATGACGTTGGAGTTCTATGGTTTTTATCAAAAGGACGTTATCAATTAATTCGTCAGGTACTTGATATAGGTACTAACAGGTATGTAGCATAACTACGCCCCGTTGCTTAGCCCTATTCAAAGGTTATTTCGATGATGTGTAGGAAATTAGAGAAGTTACTGGTAGATCCTGTACTGTACTGGTAGACCTCGAGAGGAAAATTTCAAAAATAATAATAGAAAATATGGAAATTACTTAGTAGTCGGGCTGATAAAGGTGTTATCGCGAGGTCTCAGTTCGGGGCGAACCACTAGTTATTTTTTTTCAGTTTCCTGCAACAGAAGACGAATGGTTAGCTATAGCACAAGATTTTGAAAATTATTGGAACTTCCCACACTGTACAGGCAGCATCGATGGAAAGCATGTCCGGGTTGTAGCGCGTGGTAGTAGTGGTTCATTGCTGTATAATTACAAAGGTTATCATAGTATTGTGCTAATGGCTGCAGTTAACGCGAGGTATGGACTTATCATGGTAAACGTCGGTTGCAATGGACGTATTTCTGATGGTGGTGTGATTGCGAATACAAAATTTTATCAGTTGTTAACAAAAGGAAAACTGCGATTACCATCTCCAGAAAAAGTTCATAATGGAAACAAAGAGTTACCATATGTTTTTATTGGTGATGAAGCGTTTGCATTGAGATCTGATTTTTTTAAACCATACAGTGCAGTATCACTTGACCATTCAAGAAGGATATATAATTATCGGCTCAGCAGAGCTAGGAGAGTAGTAGAGAATGCATTTGGTATCCTTTCTAATAGATTTCGTGTTTACCATACGCCTATTCAGGTTTGCAATACTGCAAATATAAACAGCATTGTATTGGCTACTTGTGTTTTGCATAATTATTTACTGCGAAGAGCTTCTCATACGGTGAGCCAAAACGAGTATGACAGTGAAATGATTGCGACAGGTGAAATAATTAGCGGTGCCAGACCCAATGAAAACATGATAAATTTACCACATTCACAGCAAAGAAATTCATCAGAAATGGCTAAAAGAATAAGAGATGATTTTAAAGACTATTTCAATAATGAAGGCGCTGTAGAGTGGCAAGAGAGAATGGTTTGATTATATGATTTATAAACGTAAAGTGTCATAACTGTGTCAGAGCTCGGAATGATATTTTTTTGGATTACTTAATACTAGCTTAAATTATAATTACAATTATAAAAATAATAAATAAAAAGTATAGCAATTTGCCTGTGTTTCATTTAGATTGTCCCTTGTAGGCAGTGTTTCCACTTAGGATTTTGGTTTTGCCCTAAATTCTTTGCAAAATATCCCTAAAAATCCCTAATTATTTTTCAAAATACCCTAATTTAGAGAGCATGATTAAAAAACACATCTTTTTGCATAATTTTAATACTTACCAAAATACATTAATTGATTCGAAGAAGCAGAAGCATTGCTTTTGCAGCTTTTGGCGGCACTGAGCATGGCACTCGTAGGTTCCAAAATTGAGCAATTGTTAGTGTGTAATACTCCGTTGAGAGTTTCATTTTTCAGCCGGTTTCGTTTGTCTGTTTTAACATTTTTCAATATACTGAATAATCGTTCTACTTCAGTGTTTGAAGATGGAACCCCCCAGTAACAATGAAACTACCACTTCAAGGTTTTCATATAAAAAATTGCCACGATGATCTTTCAAGCTTAATACCTTATTCCAATAAAGTTCAGCTGGCATTTTTTTTATTTGTTCTTCATCGACTCCAAAGTACTTGAGTTCGATTAGAGCCTGATTTCGCCATTCGTTATCAGCTTTTTGTATGTTGCATTTTGTGACCAAAAAACCAAAATGGTTAAATACCTCTTTCATAGACTGCTTTTCTAGATTTCTTGCTACATCAGGATCGACATATTTAATCAATTCAAAAAGTTTCTCGTCTAACTCGAACCGCTTTTGAATCTGTAAAATTATTTCTACATAGAAGTCCCGGCAAGTAGTATAAAATTTACTTACCTCTTCTATTGGGGCTTTCGTTTTTAAATCTTGTAGAATGGCATATGCTTCCAGACCGACATAAATGTGGTCCTTATTAAGGTGGATTTCTGGTTTAGTTACATCTATTGTCATGAAGTGGTTAATATCTCCAGGGCTTAGGTACTGTTTTTTAATGAAATGTACAGAAAATTTTGTAACATTTTTCGAATCATCTCTGGCAGCATGTAAAGTTGAGGTGATTTTGATTGAAAGAAGGTATTAAACTCGTTTGTTACAGAGAAGACATAACTCATGAAGTGCAAAAATGCATGATTAAATGGGTTATTAAGGCTCGTTAGTGGAATCATTTGTATTAGAGGAATCCTGAAAAACTGCCTCTGTAAAAAATAACTTCAAGTCATCATATTGTTCCAGTATCCTGTCAATTCAAGCTTGAAGTGATAGCCATCTTGTATTAGCTGCGGTTAACAATTTATGATGGTCAATCTTCACAAAATCTTGGAACTGTTTCAATAATTCGGTTCGTTTCGGGCTCATGTGAAAATATGCTGGTATATTGCGGCACAAATCTTCTAAATTTTTAGGCAGTTTGCGGGAAGCATGTGATGTTGCAAGATGAATCAGGTGACATGTGCATCCAATAACCACAAGATGTGGAATTTCTTTTTTAAGTAACGCCTGAACTGAATTGTGTTTTCCCATCATAACATTTGTTGTATCAGAAGTGAATTCAAAACCACGATGAAGAGGTATTTCATGTTTTGCAAATATATCTTTCAATGTTTGGAATATGCCTTTTGCTGACCCATCAACTATATCAATAATAACGAAAAATCGGCAATCTACCTTTTTTGTAACGCTGTTAAAATATGTTACAATTATAGCCAACTGTTTTTTTACAGACAGATCTGTTGTTTCGTCAATTATAATTGAAGTAGCTTTTCTTCATTATATCTAAAACTTCTTGTTTATAGGTGGATCCTGTGACTTGGCGTAAAATATTTGTTGCTTTTTGTTTTCCAAGATGCACATCTTTTAAACATTTCGACTCTGGAAAACAAGTTTCTCATAAGTGCCATAAAATCATCTTCAGAGTAATCTTTGGACTTGACATTCCATAAACACTCACACTGTCTATATGTGACCCGTGAAACGTGAAAAATCCCTAAGTCTAAGTTCCCAGCATATGTTCAGATTTTTAGGTGACGTAACTTTTTTTGGGTAGGCCATCGGAAAAATGAATCTTAAGATATTAACGCTATAATTATATGATATGAATCATACATCGTTGTTTTCACTATGAAATTTCCTAACAGCTAACATGCTCTAGACAAATGCAAAAACTTACATGACCTCCAAATTACCACGGTTTATTCAAAAATTCTTCATTTCTGACAAACATCAGCTAACATTTGCCACACTACACTGATTCACAATAGCATACACCAAAAATAACACCATAACTTATTAGCACATATATTATCGTATTAATTTCATACACTCTCTCACTTCGAAACTAATGATAACACAGCAATTTTAACTTTTACAAAATAAAACAAAAGCCGCCATTACATCAACCGCACGCCGCGCCGCGAGACTGGCCGGCACCTCGGCCGGGCGGTTGCAAGTACCGTTTGCACAAAAACCATCACGAATTATTTTATATAATTTTTTTCGTGATTCTATGATGTTATAAATTGTTTAGTGCATACTAATGTTTTAGTAATAATATATTACATTCAATATGAATAAATATAATACTTATCTCATTATCATCATCATTAGTAGTTAACCAACATCATTAGTACCTATATTAGAAAATCTACATTCAATGTTGGAGTCCGGAAATAGTACGTGAACTTTTATCATCATCAGCCGGTGGAAATACACTGTTGGTATAGGCCTCCCACACGTTGTTTGTTTGTAACTACTAATTCGATTTTGATGAAATGTAATACCTATTAGATATTTAGTGCCTATACTAGAATTATGAGATAGATTATGACCCAGAATGAGACACAAGAGCTACATTTTATTCCAAGACCACGTATGCGGAGCCGCTAGTGAGTAAGTAGCTAGTGAGTTGATAAAATGAGTTACCTCAGGATCAGTTTACTTACCTACGTCGTGAGCTTGAGGTGAATAAAGGTGAGGTAAGGTAACAAAGAAAAAAAATTGCATACATTTATATTTATATTATGCCCCTCTTCGCTTCGTCCGGATCGAAGATGAGAGCGCGTCGCTTATCCTTTCTTTTCTCCTGTTTTTTCACATATATATAGCTTAATATAGCTATAGAAAATAATTTCCTCAAAATTTACGCTTTGACATTTAGTATTTCGTACAAAATTACTCACATAATTTCTAGGCAGTTAACGAGTTTATAAAAACTTCTACCCTCGAGTTTTGAATCATTGCGTCGCTTTCTTTGGTAAGAGTAACATCATGAGTAAAAGTGAAAACTCTGGCCCAAGAGGCCATTATAGCGATATTTCATCGTCATCTAGATCCGATGATTCTTCAGACTCACAAAGTGATACTGATTACAAATATAATAGGCGACGGCGCCGGCGGCGCCATGCTAGACGTGAAAAGCGTCATTCGTCAGCTCTAAAGGACCTATTAAAACGAGTGAATGTCTTAAGTGATATACTTATCAAGCCGAAAAACAGTAACACTGATCAGGTTCAGAACGAAAATAACCAAAACGTGGTTGCGACAGAAGTCGGGGGTCCCGACTGCCATTATGTTACGACTGAAGCTGGGGGTCCCAGTTTTCAATATTTTTTGTCTGGAGACAAAATTGCCACCTACGAAGAAGTTTTGAACCAGAATATTGGGGGCCCCAATATTCAATATGTTCAAGCGGAGGTTCATTCACCATTTGAGGGAAGGGTCCTGGAAGTACCTTTGGCTCAACAGGAGGACTTAGGCGCTGCTCCTGAACCTCCGCAGGATCAAATGGCCTGGCAAGGTTTGCCAGTTGAAGCCATGTCCCAAAACCCGCAAATGCTTTGCTGGGAGCCTTCTGTACAGCTAAAAGAACCTGTTATCAAGGAAGCTATTGCATCTGAGCTTGATCTTTTGACCAAACTACAGAAATTCGGTCGTTCAGATTGGATGAATATACCGTTTTTTGAGACTCAAAAAGCGCATAGAGCAACACCTGGGTTTTGTGCTCTTAAAACCAACCCAGAATTAAAACCATTTGATACGTCGGCGACATATCAAACAGAGTTCGAGAATACACTTGCTGCCATTACACACGCTGCTATTACCCAAACTAATGCGGTTCAAGAACGTTTACAAGGAATTGTAAACTGGTGTAACTCAGGCGCTATTCTTTCTCCAGAATCAGTGACTGAGAAAATTAAAGAGTTGTTTGTCAATGACAAAGAGTTTCTGAAGACAAATGATGATATTCTTCAACTTTCGTGTGGAAAGAGGGCAGCCATTATACAACATAAGCGCTTCAACATAATAAGCCAATGTTCCAACTCTGTGGTGGTAGAAAAGTTAAAAGAAATACCTCCATCGGATACTCACTTATTCGATAATACCCAGCTTCAAAATCTGCTGATAGACCATGGGGGTACGAATAAAACTTTTATCAAACCTGCTATGAACGGAGTTTTTACGCAAAAAATCCACGATTCAAAGCCTCATCATCAAGGTGTCGCCCATAAATCAAAACAAGGTTATAATAGAAAGCACTCTCAGTCCTTTCGTGGAAACGCCAATAACCGTCACAACAAAGATGGCTCCGTGGGCCATGAATCCAGGAAGAGACGGCAAGAATACTCAAACCGACCCGCCTTTAATGACTCGAAACGTAAAAGGTACAAATGACGCGAGGAGGCAGTTTCAGGGGGGGTGTCTGGAAAAGTTCTACTCGGTATGGAGGGCATTGGGTGCTCCAGAATACTGCCTGAAAATATTATCAGGAATGAAAATACCATTCTACAAAAAGCCTCCTTTATTGAATAGAACGTCCCTCCTCGAAACTTATGCTACACCTGCAACCCTGGACATGTCAAAAGAAATATCAAAAATGATAGCTATTCGAGTTTTGGAAGAGGCAGACAGTTCGGCGAGTTTTGTCTCCCCTATGTTTCTGGTCCCGAAAGCGGACGGTACCCAGCGACCAATATTAAATCTGAAGAGATTAAACGATTTCATAAAGCCATCCAAATTTCACCTACTATCTCATGTCAGGGTGCCAACTTTTCTTCAACCCGGGGACTGGGTTGCGAAGATAGACCTTTCGAATGCCTACTTCCATCTACCGATCTCGCCTGTCCATCGAAAGTTTTTGCGTATTCTTTATCAAGGAAAAATGTGGCAGGTGACATGTCTACCTTTCGGTCTGACCTGTGCACCAAAAATGTTCGCTTCAATGACAAATTGGGTGGCCGAACAATTGAGAAGCAAGAGGATAAGGGTAATAGTATATTTGGACGATTTCCTCTTGGCATCACAGTCCCAACACTTATTACAACTGCACATCCAGGACACTCTCAATCTGTTACGCAACCTGGGTTGGTCCGTAAATCACGAGAAGTCGATAGTATCACCATGCAAGCGCCTGGAATACCTGGGAGTCGATTGGGACCTACAACAAAACTTGAAGGGTATTGTTCGAAAGAAGGTAAAGAGAGTCAGACAGCATCTCAATCATTCGTTAGAAAAGCGAAAATGGTCTCTACGACAAGTTCAGGTCCTATTGGGTTGTCTCAATTTCATATGTTTTGTAGTCCCGTTGGGAAGACTTCATTGTCGGGTGATTCAAATTCACTGCAACCGAGATCTTCGAAAGAATCCCAAGTCGATAGTATATATCCCGCAAAACGTCTTAGAGGAACTACGTTGGTGGAAAAAGTCGATTTACCAGAAATCGCCTATACACACCCCAAAAGTCACGAACTTTTTGATAACCGATGCATCAGATTACGGATGGGGTGCCCTCCTGAACAACAAGAGCTTTGCAGGACGTTGGAACTCAACACTACAAATCTGGCATTCCAATCGAAAGGAGCTTCACGCGATACACGAGGCAATATTATCCAACAAAAGGTCATTGACCAACAAAACGCTCCTAATACAGTCGGACAATCGGTCAGCGTTAGCTTACTTGAGGAATCAAGGGGGCACGAAATCGACCGCACTTCTTCACGAAGCGAAACTCGTACTAGAATTGACACAAGATTGCAAAATATCGTTAGTGACACAACATCTTCCAGGCTATTTGAACGGGACGGCAGATCAACTGTCACGGGGTCGCCAGCCCTCAGAATGGCATCTTCTGACGGAAGCCACACAGTTAATTTTTCGAAGATTAGGACATCCACAAATCGACCTGTTTGCCTCGAAAACGGCCCATGTTCTGAGAAAATATTGCAGCCTGGATTACATGGACGAAAAAGCCGAATTTTGCAATGCATTCAGCCGGACCTGGCACTTCCACCTGGGATGGATATTTCCACCCCCATGCTTAATCCCACAAGTATTGAAACACCTAAACTCAGCCACGGGACGATATATCGTGGTAGCACCTCGATGGGACAAAACGTTTTGGGGTCCGGACCTTATGTCAAGAGCCCTAGCAGACCCCCTGCAGATAACGAACTTGTCCAGAGTCCTCATCGACACGATGACCAACTTACCCCCACCGAAGATCAAGAACCTAGTGTTGGAGGCTTGGTTGGTACAGGGTGGGACAAACTACTAAAGGATTGGTCCTCTGGTGAAATCGACTTATTAAGTAAGAGTTGGAGAAAATCGTCTTTATCAGTATACAAAAGAGTATGGAACTGCTGGCTACATTGGGTGAATACAAATAAGGTTACACCACATATGCCTTCAGGGCAGACTGTAGCTAAATACTTGGCTTATTTACATATTGATCGGCATCTATCATACAATACTATTTTAGTCCATAAGTCTGCTATTTCTACTATTTGTGAGCCACACCTCCAGACAAAACTAAGCTCGGATCCTTTTATCAGAAAGATTTTAAAGTCAATAGCCTTAGAAAATCCTATAAAAGCCCAGTGTCCTACCTGGGATCCTTCTATTCTTGTTAATTGGTTACAAAACAATACCCCCAATAATATAACATTGTTTGAAGCAAATAGGCGTTGTGCTCTAATTCTCTTATTGGCTTCGGGGAGAAGGGTACATGATTTGACCCTTTTGTGTACAGACATTAATAGTTTTTCAGATCAATCAGATTACATGATTTTCTGGCCAAAGTTTGGGTCAAAAACTGATACTGCAAATATTCAACAGTCAGGTTGGAAACTCTTAAAAAATACAGTTTCTGAAAATGTATGCCCTATTTTCTGGGTGCGTAAAGTATTAGAGCTAAGTAAACCATCTAGAAATCAATATTCAGAATTGTTTTTGACAAACAATCTCGAGCAAAAGAAGCCAGCTTCTAGGACAGTTATTGCATCTTGGATAAAGACTGTATTTCAGGATGCTAAGGTAGAAGCAACCCCAGGTAGTACTAGGACTGCGGTGGCGTCTTCTAATTGGCTATTGATGAAATTTTGTCAAGAGGTAACTGGCGTCAGAGTAATACATTCTGGAAGTTTTATAGGAAGGAAATCAAAGAAAACAGAGATGATAATCAATTGTTAACACGGTGTTTTCTTCCAATTGTATGATTTGTAGTGATGCATAATATAAAACAAGTTTTCTCTAATTAAGTGTTGATTACGATCCTTGGAAGTTATTTTGTTTATCCATATAGCTAATTATGTACTGATTCGTATAATAATCAAAGAAAATAATGCATAATTTTACTTATTTCTATGTTACCTATTCTAATGATAGCTTACCTTATTTTGAAATATCAATCGTTAGAGTTCATTGTTAAGTTTTGAAATAAATATGTGCCTAGTTAATTCATATGTCATTATTTAATGTGTTTATTACTTTTATGCCTACCTACATTTATTCCATTCTGGTCATTCGTAAGCGCCTAATACACATAATTCACAGGCGAAAACAAACATATCTCATCTTCGATCCGGACGAAGCGAAGAGGGGCATAATAGAACAATTTTACCTAAAATGAAATTGTTATTATGCACCTTGAGCTTCGTCCGGAGTATTTAAACGCTGCCTGTTGAAGATGAGACACAATGATTCAAAACTCGAGGGTAGAAGTTTTTATAAACTCGTTAACTGCCTAGAAATTATGTGAGTAATTTTGTACGAAATACTAAATGTCAAAGCGTAAATTTTGAGGAAATTATTTTCTATAGCTATATTAAGCTATATATATGTGAAAAAACAGGAGAAAAGAAAGGATAAGCGACGCGCTCTCATCTTCGATCCGGACGAAGCTCAAGGTGCATAATAACAATTTCATTTTAGGTAAAATTGTTCTATTTATACACAATCATGCACAAAAAATTAGTGTAGACACAAAAACTATTTTTTACAACAAAATTACGTACAAAAACTGTGTGTACCTACACACAAACTATTTCTTCATAACAAAATTTCGTACAAAATCTTACTGTAGACACAAAAACTAGTGTTTTACAACACAATTACGTAAAAAACTTACTGTAGACTTGAAAAAAAAAAATGTTTTACAACACAATTACTAACAAAAACTTACTGTAGACACAAAAGCTAATGTTAAATTGCATACATTTATATTTATACACAATCATACACAAAAAAAATGAGTGTAGACACAAAAACTATTTTTTACAACAAAATTACGTACAAAAACTGTGTGTACCTACACACAAACTATTTATTCATAACGAAATTTCGTACAAAATCTTACTGTAGACACAAAAACTAATGTTTTACAACACAATTACGAACAAAAACTTACTGTAGACACAAAAGCTAATGTTAAATTGCATACATATATATATTTACACACAATCATGCACAAAAAAATGAGTGTAGACACACAAACTATTTATTCATAACAAAATTTCGTACAAAATCTTACTGTAAACTCAAAAAAAAATGTTTTACAACACAATTACGAACAAAAACTTACTGTAGATACAAAAACACAATTACAATAAAGACACACAAACTATTTATTCATAACAAAATTTCGTACAAAATCTTACTGTAGACTCAAAAAAAAATGTTTTACAACACAATTACGAACAAAAACTTACTGTAGACACAAAAACACAATTACAATAAAACAATATTACAATAGCAGAAAAACTTAACTAGAAGAGCCAGAATACCCATCGAGACATAAAAAACACCATTGGTCGGGGACAGTGAGAGCAATCAATGATATAAAACCAACGTTACACAGGCGATTTATATGTATATGGTTTGATCGGCCATATCAAAACGAGTATTGAATCATCATCAGATAATAATAATAATAATAATAATAATAATTCCAATTCCTTTGTCCAAAAGCCCCAAGAACTCTGCCTAATACTGACTGTTACCTATGAGTAAAAATCTGGTTTATACAAATAAGCACAGAGCAACAATCGTCCTATTTATCAAAAGGGATTATTGATTATTTGTGACATTTACATAAAAACTGTAAGCTCCTCAACAAATCTCGCTTTCACGCATCATTCACACTCAACAAATTAGTTACATTCCTCAATACGCCGTTTGCGAACACGCGTTTCGTGTCCCTTGAGATCTTCTAGACTGTGCCATTCAACCCAGCAGGTCTCAGGGCACACGAACACGTTGCATTGGACACACTGTAAATTAACGAATTTGCTGATTTTCTGCCGATAGCAAACAAAACAACGACTTCGTTTGCCTTTTGAACATACTTGGGAACATGCATCACATCCCTTCTCAACCTCATGAGTGTCCCTACAGGCTGGCTAATCGCCGGAAGCTTAGCGCGGTGCTTAACAACTAGCGCTTTAGCCAGGCCGTATCGAAACTCGCGATGCGTCATTGAAAGTTTGTCACGCCGTTTCAACGAGCCGACTAACATGACGAAAGCATTGTGAATGCTTACGTTCAGCAGTCTTTTATAAATCTTTATATACCACTTCATACCTCTCTTTCGCTCTAACAAATACATTGAGAGTTTTTGATCTTTCATATCAACCCCTCCCATTGTACTGTTGTAATCCCTTACTCCCACCGGCTTAACCATCGGCTTACCTGCCCTCTTTCCAACGTAGGTATCGGCGTTGTGATAGGTAGATATGATGGTCACCAGTTTGGAGTCTTTCCATGAAACCACGGAAACATCTCCAGAATGACGAGCTATCAATGTACCCTTAGCCACATTCTTCGATATCTTCGCGATGTCATTGGGCACGTTCCTACGATTTACACGCAAAGTTCCTAAACAATCAATTTTCAAAGATTTGAGATACCGTGCTAACGATGGACAGTTGTAAAAATTATCCATCGTTACGCAGTGTCCCAGATTTTCGAGCCCTTTCAATAAATCGAGTACCACCATAGTACTCTTGCCACCCAAATCAGTACTAGGCGCAACAGCGGTGCTCGCTGAGTTTTTCCCCGTATAAATTCTGAATTTATACAAGTATCCCGTGCGTGACTCACATAGCTCAAACGATTTAATTCCAAACCGCGCAGCCTTTGTCCTTATTGCCTGGACCCAGGACAAGCGGCCCTTGAATAAGGTCAAAGACTCGTCAATAGCAATATCGCGAGCTAAGATGAACAATAAGCGGCCCTATTTTCGCTAATTTTGGTGAGAGAGGTTCTTCATTTCCTAGAGAATTCTCCACCACACTCTCACCCGAATTGTCTACGAAATGAAGAAACTTGCTCAACAAAATATAACGATTGTAGGTCATGATTTCCTTGAACTTGGACAATGCAAGAAAATCGTTTGACTGCCAATACTCATTTTGCGATGTCCGTGCATCAATGCCCATGTACATATAGACTGCGAACAGCACCATTATCTCGTCTGCATCAGTGGGAACCCACTTATGCAGGCGAGATGATGGTTTCAATGTCCCATTGGCCTTCATCCCGTCAATCGTTTGCTCAGCGTATCGATTAGTTTCCCGGACGATACGCTCAATGATGGGTTTGTCCCAGATTTCTACAAACGCATCATAGGGCGTTTCGAAGTCTTTGACTGGTCCTGGAGTAGCACCCGAAGACGTTTCAGGGATACCCCTAAACGACTCAAAGTCTTAAACCCATGTGAAACTATTCGATAGTCCCAGCAAACGATCGGCTTCATCATCCATAGCCCTCTCGACAGCACTTACTATCTCCCGAACAGGTCCTTCTAGCTCCTCGTCTTCGGGAATATCTCGTCTTTTGTCTGATGACAAGACAGTGTTTTCGATAGGAGCGTCGTCGAACTCGTCGTCAAACTCACTATCGAAATCACTGCCGTCACCCCCACTTCTAGGCACTGGCATTGATGTTGCCGTCACCCCCGAAGTTGACGGACGAACACCAGCATCCACAATTGTACTATTTGACGTGCTTTCAGCGGTGCTAGGATTCTGATGAACACTAACACCACTCGAAGCACTGCCAAATTGTCCAATTGCAGCAGTACTAGGCGTGGGCGGCTTCAGAAAAGAAAATTCCCGAGCCTCCACTTCCTCAAACTCTCCGACCCAGCGCCGCACGTGGTTAGGGTCAGCCACCATGAGCTCTTCCACCTCTTCCCCGGAGAGGTCCATGGCTTCGACCCGTTCCAACACATCCGAACTGCAAGCAAACGTAATATTGTAAAAAACAGTCTACTTCATTCAACATTATCATCAGGCTATTGAGTCCACTGCTGGATATTGGCCTCCCCATAGAATGCTACGACGCACGGTCTTCAGCCATCTCCATTCACTGACTTCCTGGGATCCCTATAATATCTTTGGTTTATCTAGAGGTAATTACAGTACTGCAAAATGGCAATTTGTTTTTTTATGAAACCTCAACAAAGGTAAATAAACTTACCACAGTGGAGGTGCGCGTCGGATACTACCTCCCGGGGTACGTCGTACCGGTATCTCTTCATCCGTCAGTCTTAACGACCCCCCGGGAGTGCTCTCCACAACCCTCGCCGGCAAGTATGGTCGGCTGTGAGTAAATATATAAAATTATTTATCACAAAAAAAACAATCTTAACTTTTGGAAATAGGTAAGGTGCTGGTCTTTTCAATAAAAAAAAACCCTCCGTGGATGAAGCTAAAGCCGTAGTAAAGGATTACACCAGGGTATGTGCAGCAGTATCCACCTGAGTACTAAACACCTAAATGCGATTACCGATACGCCGGACAAGTGTGGTGAAAATCCCTCACCTCAGGTTCCTCGTCCAGTAGTGGACGTATTCAGGCTGGTGATGATGATGATCTAAATGAGAATGACGCATTGCAATACTTACTGCAGGCGTGGTGGAGAATGTAGCTCCGGGTCCGCACTCGGGTTACATAGACCCATCAATAAAGCCCGCCGGGCCGCGGTGTTTTTTTTTGCTGGTTGACGGTCCGAAAACGGGGTGACAGATCGCCGACCACCGTACTCCGAACTCGAAGAACGCAAACGTGCCAAACTAAAAATTAAAAAAAAATTACCCATGTAGATGATGATAAAATCAATGATCAGTAACGTAAGTTGATAAAAATGAGCTCAAACACGGCCAGACTACATTGTTTTTTTTTACCAACCATAAAAAATTAAGATAAAAATTGTGTAAGTATAAAAAAAATTCATCTTTCTTTACTCAAACACAAACCAAAACAGCAAATTACATATTTTTGTTTTCCATTCACACCGTGTTACACTGTTACACCAATCGTTTTTTGTGCGAACGGTACTAACACGCATTCATGCGAATAATGGCGGAAAAATTTCGTCGAAACTTACGCAAACGATTATTACTAGTTAGGCATGTTGTAAATACTTATTTATTTATACCTACACATTCCTAGATAAATTATCTACAACCTGATTTGCAATTACAACCACATATCATCATATTTGAAGAAATAAAAACAAAATGATGGCAAAAATGAGAACAAAATGTTGTCTGGTCAAAAGTTATTCACATTTATCACACAGATTTTGGCCACTTTTTGTAAAAATACCACTTATAACATATTCTACACTGTTTTCCTAGTAAATATTTGTAAAAATCATATCACAACACTCACCGTTTTCTCCTTGATGCCATTTTTCACACAACAGATCACTAAAACAAAAATCTCCGTGAAGAAAACGAGCCGCCGTTGCGAGCAAAGATGACGCAATGATTTGAAATTTTTGATTTTTACCGTATTGGGCTTGAGTGTTGCACCAATTACACGTCAGAAATTATGCGTAGATGAACTAACGTCACACTGAATACAACCAATAGGCGTTGAGATAATTGCAAGTAAGAAAAAAACGCCCACCAACAAGACTGCTCACGTTATGTGCAAATATGAACACTGGACACGCGACGTGATTGAAAGTTGCGTGCATATTTGCACAAATGACGCGCCAAAGGTCGTGTAATTGTAATGCATCGAGACAAGCGATTCCATAATCATCGTTTTTCCTGTGCTTGGCGGCCCTCTGAAGAACAGGTTGTTCCTTTTTCGGGTTTTTGCGTAGAAATGATTTTTCGTATCCTGTGCAAACTTTAATAGATCGATTCCATTGTCCTCTTATAGTCTGCACATATTGTCTACTCCATTATTTATTGAGGATTCATCTTGCGCACTCGGGTCATTTCTTATTGCGAAGGCTTTCGCTCTTTCGAGTCTTTGTTTTGCTGACTCCGAAAATACCAATGTTTTGGCAACGAGTAGTGCTGTTTTAAGGCGTTCGCTGAAATTTCTGTTGAATTGAACGGCAATCCCTTCAGGCGTGCTGCATAGATATCTCGTTGCTTCCCCTTCATCAAAAGCCTTGTTTTCACATAATTGAAGGATAAGGTCTTGATTTTCTCGGATAATTTGAATACGTCTTGTTGCAGCGTAGAATCGTCCCTGCTGTGGTACGGCTGCCTGTTGATCTCTAGCGTCATCGTTTGCGATTGGACGCTTATTAATGAGTTGTTCATTGTTGACATTTTCATGTATGTCTTCATCGGAGAGAGTAGTGCTGAAATCCAATCGTCGCTGAACTGTTCTTCGTGCTGGGCTTTGCTCTCCAGGTAAATCACTTCTCCTTTCGGTGTATCCAGTGTGACTGTATGTGTCTTGCCCAACAAGTCCCAGTGAATGAAAGACGCATTGTGCCATTTTTGTATCGTCGTCTGTGAGAATTTGTTTAAGTGTACGACGATCATCGCCGGAAGTAATGTACTCCAAAAGGCATTGAATACATGCAATTTGGGAACACTTGTACTCTTCGGATCGGATAGCTTTTCCAAGTTTCGAGTTATGCCCCCAGTTTTTGGCACTGGAGACATAAATGAGATGGAAATGCATCCTTCTTGTTCCTGTATGTTCAGCGATGACTTTCCAAGGACTGAGTTTATTTCTGTTTGAGTAATATTTTCTTTTGCCCAACGAGCAAACCAGTGTTCCGGACTCTCTGAAGCAGCTTCCTTCCTCACTGTTTTCTGTTGATCTAACTGTGTCTGCTTTTTCTCTTCTCGCTGCTGCCTCAATCCTTTGGGCTGTTTCAATATAACAGCCGGTGTCATTCTTTTCGGCGCACTCGGCATGTCCGAACTCGTTGACGGCACTGGCGATGTAGTCCTCGGATGTTCCTCTTGGTCTTCCGGTGGGGGTGTCAGTGTGCCCTCCTCCGAATGAGCCACCGTCTCCTCTTGTGGAATCGGTATTTCCATTATTTCCTCTTCCAGATACTCCTCGACTTCGAATATTTCTTGCGCTTCTGGGTTCATGTTGCGATACGTAAGCTTCAACGTTGATGGAGGTGATGATATGGTATTGACAGTACATTGTCGAATGATCCTCTCTGTAAAATACCCGTCTTATATATCCCCTTTGCACCTTGCACCCGATCGCACCTTGTGTACACCTTGCTGATTAGTTACACATTTCATTTACAGTTATTTAAATGTCACCGCACAACATACCCTGCCCCAAGGTTATGTAGGTAGCTCTGTATGTAGGTATGTAGGTGTTCTTCGCCCTCTTACTAATTATATACTATAAGTCTGACTTAAAGTATATAATTAGTGTAGTAGTGTAGTAGTAATCCAACCTAACCTCTTTTTTCTTTTTTTTTTCGCTGGGAAAATGCATTACGCATATCACCCCGTCGGGGGACGGGATGGTTATGTAGGACTCCCCGGGACTAGCCCGGTATACCCACTAACAACCCAGCGGCACACCCGCATCGTCTGTGTGGAGGAGGACTGGGAAACCGGCAGAGCCTTTACATCCAGTCCCCCACCGACGACCGCCCGCCTTTACAGCGGGGCCTTCATGCCCCACCCAATTGGGAGGGGCCCGGGAATGATCGTGACTTTGTCATTCCCGCCTTACAAGGGTGGTGAAAGTGCAATGCGGGCGAAGGTGCCCCCGCACCTGTCGCCCGCTATTACTTACCACCACTACCACTATTATTTACCACCAGGAGGGAGAAGACGGCGATCATACAATCGCCTCCTCCCACCTCTTCTTCGCCTTCGGAGCGGAGCCGCAAGGGGATCGTCCTCTCGCGCACGCTCCGCCGCCTCCTTCAGGGAAATTACTTCTTCACAGAAGGAGGCGACCGCTGCCCAGGCCCCCTCACTCTCCAGCATGGAGTTAACCACACTGGGAAGCGAGAGGTCTTGCCCAACCACCGCGATCAAACGGTGTCTCGGCTCGGACCACGACCAACCTAACCTAACCCAACACTAACCTTTTTTTTTTTTTTTTTCGATGGGAAAATGCTTTACGCATGTCCCCCGGGCCGAGGAGAGCCGGAGGGGTCTGTCGGACTCACCAACCGAGCCACTAACATATTGCTAGTGGCTGGTGGTATACCGACTAAAAACCCATCGATGTTCCATCACTCACCTTAGTGCCAATGCGTCATCAAACCACTCGTCACCAGACGATTCGTTTGATGATGCATTGGCACTTGACAGGGTCACGGGTTCCCGGTCGGATTCGACTGCGGCCCTGTCGGTAATTGTTCGCCTCAGGCGAACCCGTCTATTCTCCCCTTGAAGAGGAGAGGGATGTCCTGGAACATATGGGACATCCCTCGCCAGTGGAGGCCTGTGCAAAGCAGGGTTGGGGCTCCTCGCACTTAAACCCTGCTGGCCTCCATCGAGTGGGAGAAGGCGGTGGAATTGCCGCCGCCTCCTACCAGTCTTCCTCCGACGTTGTGGGTCAGCAAGCGGGTCTTGCTCCCTTATTCTCTCCGCTGACTCCTTCTGCGACATTACGTTGTCACAGAAGGAGACCATGGCCTGCCATGCTCTATCACTGTCAAGCATGGCTGAGACCACGCTCGGCAATGAAAGATCCTGCCCGACTATCGCTTCAAGTGCCTGACGCTGGGATGCCCAAGCACTACAATCTTGCAGCGTGTGCTGCGCCGTGTCTTCAGCCGCACCGCAGTGATGGCATGCAGGGCATACCCCCTCCTTGCTATACAGTGCAGGTACCGTCCGAAGCACCCGTGCCCTGACAGCACCTGCACCAGTCTAAAACTGAGACCACCGTGTTCTCTTTGCACCCATTTTAATAAATTGGGCCCTATGGCGGCGAGAGTCCACTGGCCATATGTTGCGGACACCATTTCTGCAGACCACTGTTGGAGAGCGACTCTACGAGCCTGCTCTCTTATTTGGCTTATCTCTTGAGGAGCCAATCGGTCCCCCTGCGCACGTCTCTCCACTTTGTCCCGATAGGCCTGGGCAAGCACTGCAGCTTCTCTATCCCACGGCAGAAACCCCGCAATAGCGCAGGCAGCGCCGTTTGACACAGCGCGATAACCACGTATCGCTCTAACCGCCACAATCTTCTGCGGTTTCCGCAGAAGAGCCTTATTACTGGTGGTTAAAGCGTCCGCCCACACCGGTGCACCGTACAAGGCCATGGACTTTATGACCGCTGCATAAAGACGACGACAAGGAGCGCTGGGTCCACCCTGGTTGGGCAACAGCCGTGCCAGGGATCCTGCCGCACCCTGTACTTTGGGAATAAGACGCCGGAAGTGCTCGGTGAAATTCCAAGCTCTGTCCAGCGTGAGCCCTAAATACTTCAAGTGGGCCACCACCATGCCCCGCTCACCGTCAACGTAAATGTAGGCACCAGCTGGTGGTCTACCTCCCCTGCCGTAGAACGACATGGCCACAGTTTTGCCCAGGGCCACCTTCAGCCCCAGCAACTGTATACGGTTGACCAATAGAGTTGACCCCACTGTGGCCAGGCGAGAAACTTCTTGATGGTTTCTTCCCCGAGCGACAAGCAGCGTATCATCCGCATAACACAGTATGTGCGTTCGGGGGAGCAGCGTACCGCGTAATACCCAATTGTAACCGATGTTCCAGAGCAAGGGGCCCATCACTGACCCCTGCGGAACACCGGCCATCATGCGCCTAGCGCAAACCTCGCCCTTATCGTTAAGGTAGAGCACATCCCGCCCTCTCAGGTAGTCCTCTACTAAGCGTCGGAGATAGGCAGGCACTGCATGGTACCGCAGTGCCTCATCAATGCATTTGTAGGGAAGACTATTAAATGCATTGGCGATATCTAAAGATACCGCCAATACGCGCTCCCCTTTTGCCACTGCTTCCTGCGTGATCCGCTTAAGTTGAAGTAGTGCGTCTATGGTGGAGCGTCCGGTCCTGAATCCATACTGCTCCTCCGCTAAATTGGGGCCCTCAGATGTAAGATGCTCGACGATACGGGCAGCTATTATGCGTTCGAGCATTTTACCCAACTCGTCGAGCAGAATTATCGGCCTATAGCCAGCGGGGGAACCCAACACTAACCTACCCCAACCTAACCTAACCCAACACTAACCTTCTTTTTTTTTTTTTTTTTTTTTTTTTTTTTTTTGCGTGAAGAAATGCATTTACGCATCCCCGCCCACCCGAGGGAAGCGGGCAGGGTATGTCGGACTCGCCTAAGAACCACCCTACCGACTAAAACCTCACGGTGTTCCTTCTCCGCCGCTAGTGGCGGGAACACGGGAACGCTTTCGCACACCTCCGCGAACCCGCCGCGGCCGTCCGTCGCCGGACCCTCCTCAGGGGCTCCGCCCCGTTACGACACCCAAAACAACCATGGCGTGCCGTAACCACATCCTCGGGGACCCAACCAGCAAAATGAGCGCCCAGCCATCCCCGTGACCGAACGCTCGAGGTCCCCCTGCGACGGGTCTGATGAGTGGCCCCATCGCCTGCCACTTGTACCGCTCCATACTGGGCTTAGACGCAAAGCCCGTAGGAGCGGTCCACCTCCGGTTCCTCTTCGCTTCACCATGGTCCACCAAGCCACGGTTACTGAGCCCCCCCGCCACGCCAAGGCGGGAACCCTCGGGGGGGGAACCCAACACTAACCTACCCCAACCTAACCCACCCCTCCATAAGAACGGGATTACTTCAGATTACTACGCCTTTGTCTGTGCCTAAGTCACGACTTTGGCTACGTCATACTTCCGTATCCCGAACTAACGTTCGGGCGAACTTGCGTTCGCTATTTTCTTAGACGTACGTTTCGTTTCGTTTTCGTTTTTTACGTCGTAGACGTCTCCGGGGGGGGCCTCCAAGGCACTTGACCCGATAAATCTTAATGACTTAAAATTTATCATTTACCTATACACCTACCTACAGACCTAACCTAACCTAAGTGGTTATGGTATTTATGGGAGATGTGGAGTTGTCTCGTTTGGTACGCAAACTTGACCAACGTTTGGCCACATGTACACTACGCCCTTGCTCGGGCAAGGGCTGCTCTCGCGCACTCACACTTGGCTCTGGCTCGGGCATGGCCAGATTACGCGCACTTACACTTGGCTCTGGCTCGGGCACGGCCAGATTACGCGCACTCACACTCACGCGGCGCTGGGCGGGTGGAGGCGAACTGACTGCTCGTCTGCTTCGCCTCCAAGTGAACCACAGGAACGCTGCAATGGCTGCAATGGCTGCTGCTAGCAGCCCATAAGATATACCGTATTGGTGTATAGCATGTGAGCTCAAAGACACGTCCTGATTAGCTGCTTCCTTCATGGCGGCGATTTGGTCCTTGAGATGTTTTAATGAGAGATTAAGGTGATCGTTATCTTCTCTTGACTCAAGTTCTGGGAGCGTAATATTGATTAAAGGAAAGTGTAATGGAGCTATCTTTGTCTGTATTATGCCAGGTTTGAGCGTGAGCGTAGTTTCATGCTGATATGAATAAAGTGTGAAGTCATTATCCTTAGCTATGCATTACTCTGTAATGCTGTACTCTGACTCGGTAGGCTCCGGTTTCCTCGTCGCATATGATTCTCAAAGAATATGAATCACATACAAAATAAAGATAGGTAGATGGGTCATGTAATTGAGTCTTGGACGAATTATCACAATGGACAGAGCATTTTGGTTCAAAGCATGTCCGTTTTTTGTCAGTGTGCTGTTGTAGATATGTATTAGTGTGAGTGACTAGAGAAGTGACTTCATTGATTAACCTATCGATGAATAATAGCGAAATTAATGAAAAAGGCGTTGTAAAATATCAACTCTTTAATTTGTTACATGTATGTATTATCAATGGAACATGATAATAGCCTGATTACACCTACCGAGTAGAGTGGCGAGACAGCAAAATGTCACTGGGCCGAGACAGTGCTGTGGCCGAACGAGTGTTATACATATTTTTAAAATTGCGGCGAGACAGTCAGTCAGTTCAGTTTATACCCGGTATAGGTACAAGTGAAACGCTGATATGGATCGGAAAAAAATTATTAGAAAATCTATAAAATTACTTATACCTCTCCTGGTAGAAGAATTAACAGAATTGTTGGCTCAAGAGAAATCCCGCGTTTGGACGAGATCATGGATTTTAAGAAGACCTGAGTTAGGTGCTACAAACACTATTTTTAGTGAATTACAGTTGGAAGACCCCGATGAGTTTAGAGCCCTTCTGAGAATGACTGTAGAAAATTTTAATACATTATTAGAAAACATTACATCAATGATACAAAGAGAAGATACAGTCTTAAGAGAAGCTATACCTGCAAGAACTAAGTTGCAAGTAGCATTATGCTACATAGTAACAGGAATAAGCTACCGTTATTTACAAGCATTTTATAGAATATCTCGGGCTGCAATATCATTACTTATCCCAGAAGTAATGGAAGCCATATACACATATTTGGAGAGTTACTTGAAGGTTAGTAATTTTGTCCTTGTGTAAGGTATAAATAAAGATTATTTTCCAAAATTAGTTTTATTATTTATTTAAGGTGGTACATACATATTCAAAGTTTAATTAATAAACATTAACAGTTAACTTTTAAAAATTAATACTGAAAAGCGGAAGCCGCATTCATTGCAGCAGTTATTATGTCATTATCATAATTAGAATACTGTGTAGCTGCTGTATAAATGAGTTGTGCTGGTGACGAATCCGAGGATGTGGTATAGATTGTTTGTGTTGTTGATGTTTCTTTTGTACGTGGTGTTACAATGATAATCTGTTCTGGTGGTGAAACTGGTGATGCTTGTGGTGGAGATGCAACGGATTCGCCAAGATAAATGTTGGGTGAATCGACAAAGCTAATATCAGTATCTGAAAGTGCAGAAGATGTCCTGCGGTTGCTATAATTGGACATAGCAGAACGAGATGCAGTCTTTTCTCTGTGGTCTTTTAAGCCGAATTCAGTCAGAATACTTTGGATTCGACATTGGGCTAACAAAGCATTCTCCACCGACATGGTTTTGAGTTGCATTGCAACACTTTTTCCAAAAGCGGCCCATACTGTTTCTTCCTCAGAATTGAGATCTTCGTTTATTTTTTTCAGATCAGGAACAGCTGTTAGTATTTCTTTGGTCCTCTTCTTTGCTCGTGGCGTATTTCTAACACTGCTAGCAGTAGCTGTGGAAGGTGTTAATTCTTCATTTGTAGGAGTTTTTTGAGAAGATACCGCCCCAAAAATAGTATTACTAATGGGTACCGCAAAACCACTCGCTTGAGAATCTGTGCAACCACTCGCTTGAGAATCTGTGCCTTCGTTGTTCGTTTGTAGGACCTTAAAAAAATTCAATATTAATTTTCTGCACAAAGATTATCTGAAAGTGCCCAGTCAATATCAAAAGGGATGATCTGATAGGTGTGTTTCAAAATTGTGTGTATGTGGAATTAATTGTTTGTGTAATTATGTTTCAGGTACCAAACAATGAAGAATGGAATGAAGTGGAATCAGGCTTCAGAACTAGGTGGAATTTTCCTGGATGTCATGGAGCCATAGACGGGAAGCATATTACAATCGAAGCACCTCCTAATTGTGGGAGTGAATATTTCACTTATAAGGGTTCTAACAGTGTGGTTCTGATGGCTGTTGTTGACCATGACTACTGTTTTCGTTATGTAAATATTGGAGCAAATGGAAGAAACTCAGATGCAGGGATTTTTAAAAACAGTAGATTACGTAATAACCTTGAGAGTAACTTGTTGCCAAAAGGTGGTTTTTTTGTTGGAGATGATGCCTTCCCATTAAAAACATATTTATTAAAACCATACAGTGGCTCAAACCTTACAGAAAAACAAAAAATATTTAATTACAGAGTATCCAGAGCACGTAGAATTGTTGAGAATGCTTTTGGTATCCTGGCTAGTAGGTTCAGAATTTTTCATAAGCCCATACCAACGGATGTCTCCACAACAGAAAAAATCATTCGCGCCTCATGTGCCATGCATAATTGGTTACGTCTCTCAAGCCCCGGTCATTATTTTCCAAGGGGCTGCGTTGACGATGAAGATATAAATTCAGGAACCATTACTGAGGGTACTTGGAGAAGAGAACTCATAGCTGGTCTACCATCTATCACCGACCATAACAGCAACTATGCGTCAAGAACCGCAAGACAGTTGCGTGATAACTATGCAGATTTTTTTTGTGGAGCAGGAGCTGTTTCGTGGCAAAACAGAATGATATCTTAATTTCCCTATTCATTTTTAAAATGAATGTAGAATATATCTAAACAAAAATAAAGTACATGCTTACGTTTTCATATACTTGTTTCTTTAAATCTTTTGCGAAGACCTCCTCCATCTCATGTAGCCACTTTATATTTGATATATAAACATTAATGACACCCGCGCCAGACTTCTTGGAATCTTGTATTTTTTTCATTTCTTGAGAATAAGTGGACCTTAGGTTCTTAATTTTATTTTTTGCGTCTTGAACACCAAAACCAGAAATGTTCATTTCTTCGATAATAGATATGTAAGCTGCATCACGTTTTGGCTTGTTTTTATAATCCTTCGACGAGAAATCCCATAAACAGGGATGCAACTTATACAGTTGTATAAACTTCAATGTGGTGTCAAAATCCCATTTCCCAGACATTTTTTAACGTTTCTAAACAACACGTGCAAACAAAAATTCGCGGGAAAAAGTGACGTGTACGCATCGAGTGTCAAGTGGTCGCCGAGTGCGCGTGTTCAGATCCACCGAGTGAGCGAGCGAGACAGTGCGGAGAAGGGGGGGCTGGGCACTCGGCCTAGTAAATAGAACAGGGTCCGAGTGACTGTCTCGGTCTGTTGCTAGGCCGAGCGCTCGGCCGAGCACTCGGCGCTATGTTTATACGTACCGAGCACTCGGCCGAGGGCACTGTCTCGCCACTCTACTCGGTAGGTGTAATCAGGCTATAATGCAAAATTTCAGCTCAATCGGTTGGGCGGATGGAACTGGTTCAAATTTCAGTTTCAAGATTCAAGACCTAAACAAACTAACATACAAACATAACATAAATCCCAACAGTCACATACGAAGTCATGATCCCACACTAGGATTCCCTTGTCGTGGGTATCAGGAACTACGAGTACCATGGTACCATAACACCCAGACCCGGAACAAATATTTTCAGATCTTAACCCTTTGGCTCGCGCCTAAAACCCCCGATATTAAAAGCATTTGTCCCGCAGTAAACACATACGCAAAGCATGTGTTGTGTGTACCTACATCAAAAACGGAAACTAAAATATTATCGATAAAACTAAATTGGTTGGTGTAGTACATCACTAGCACAGATGCCTAAAACAATGCCTTTTATTTTACAATAATTAAAGCTTTTACACTTAAATTTCATGATTATCACTCAGGAAATATGACTAAGTACTAATAAAAAGTAATTACTACAGTTTTTCCGGTTTAAAAAACTTGCTCTTTTA
Organism: Epirrita christyi; assembly: GCA_951392215.1. Classification (NCBI taxonomy): domain Eukaryota; kingdom Metazoa; phylum Arthropoda; class Insecta; order Lepidoptera; family Geometridae; genus Epirrita; species Epirrita christyi. Next base: position 4,443,235 of record OX595858.1, on the reverse strand, counting down.
GCAAGTAAAAAGATTAAATATATTGGCCAAGACTTACATTTGAAATGACAATCCCGGGTCTTTTACTCCTTCTTTTGTTGTTTTTGATGAACAACACACAGCAGAACAGGACATATTTTCACTTTTTCAAATTTATTTTGATGAAACACTGCAATTTCTTACGATTTTTTGCTGTTTTTAAAAACTTCGCCGCAATGTTTTGACCGATTAAACGGTCATCAACTGACACGATTTACAAATAAGTAAGGCGTTGCCAAACTTATATCTACTTTCTCTTTTACTCGTAGCAAGGTTCCGTGGGATGGACAAAGATATCTGATCACTAATACGATACACAGATGTAAGAGCGGCAACGTCTTATGACTACGTCCATTGTGATAATTCGTCCAAGAATTGAGTTCATCAATTTTTGCAGCTTTGTTTTATGAGTTGACAGGTATCCGCCTGATCAGTTTCACAGAATTTTTCTTCAGGATTCAGATGTTTTATGGGACCTTGTAGCTGGCATAAATAAGTTTCCTATTGATACTCGCAGCTGTGAAGGTCATTAGTGCTTGCTGTGAGATAAGAGTCCCGTCTCAGGTTGATGGCTACATACTCTGTATTTGCTTTTACGCTGATTATGTTGTTCTTGATATGAACAGGTACCGGTATTAAGTGGTAAAGCTGGAAGTTGTCTCTATTGACTAACGGTAAAGTTATTTCAAAAATAAAATATTCTTTACTCATTCTGGCTTTGATTGATAGCTTGTATATTTGATGTAAGTTGGACTGTATGCTGTCTATTGGTAGCGTTAGCTCTTTAGATATTTGACTTGAAACTATTTGTAGTTTTTCTCCGAGTTGTTTGGGTGTTAAAAGGTGTAGATTGATTATTCCATGATAAATATCTGTCATGGTGTCGAGCAATGTATCCTGGATACGCTTTAGATTTTAAACTATATTTGTTGTTGCTAACGTAAATTCTTGTAGAATTGACGTGCTTTCATATTCTCTCTGCAATTTCTTAGTTGTTTGGTCTAAGTAATTCAGATGTTTATTTACAAAATTTATGCTGGGTTTTGATTGTCTGTTCTGTACGCTTTAGTATGTTGTATTCTGCCTCCAAAACTGATGTCTGGTTCTTCCACAGTTGCGTCAGATGTTTCTGATTACTATGGACAAGTTTTCATTTTCATTTTTCATTTGCAATAAAATCATATGACAATGACTTGGTCCTTTGACCTTTCCACAGGTATGTTTTAGGTACTTTGTAAATGCATTTACCGCTGTATCACCCTGCCAATAAGGTTGCATATTGTAATAGGCGACGATTTTACATTGATCCTGGATTAAATGCATTTTTCCCACTGGATCAAAGTACAAAGATTGATTGTTGCTGAATTGTGTAAAGTTGTAAGATGCTTCGCTGGACCATATGAGGCTCATAAAAAATACTAAATTTAATGCCATGTTTACAAATTTAGGACATCTACTTGTTCCTAATCGTTTGCTATTCGTGGCTTTTGCTTCTATTTGTTTGCTATTATCCGTTTTCGCTAACTTACTTTCTTGCACTAAAACTTCGTTTTTCTTTGCTTGTTCAATTGGTAAAACTGATAGTCTTACTATTGGACGCTTTATATATCCATTTTTGATGTCACGACCCTTACCAGACCGTCATTTCCTCTATGGACTTCTACCACTCTCCCCACTGGAAACTTCCCAGTTGAAAAGTTATCATTGTGAATAGTCACCATATCACCAATTTCGATGTTTCTTTTAGTTTTTAACCACTTGCTACGTACTGATAACTGGCTCAGATCAGTCTTCCACCTTTTCCAGATATCCTGAAAAAATTTGTTTGCTAGCTGCCATCTAGTCCTGGCATCATGTGCTGTTTCGATTACTGTCAGACCAGCTGTTTGTGAGAAAATGTGCTGGTGTGAGAAAATCTAAATCATCAATGTCTTCAGATATCGGACACAATAGTCTTGAATTAAGGCTCGCGTGTATTTGTGCCAACACGGCGCTATACTCTTCAAAGGTTTTTTTTTTTGTTTGGTAAGGTAGGCTTGTTCACCTACGACTCTCTTTAAATGCTGTTTTAGGCTTCTGATTGATCGCTCCCAGATTCCTCCAGTGCTCGGCCAGGAAGGACAGTTCCAGTGCCACTCTATGTTCATCTCCGCTACTTCTTTGTAGAATGAGTCACTGAAAACTTGTTCTAGCTGTTGATACTCTTGCAAAATCTTATTTGCTCCCACAAAGTTAGTCCCCTTGTCGGAATACATATGTTTTGGTACTCCTCGTCGTGCCGCCATCCGCCGTAACGCTGCTATGAATGAGGCACTGCTCAAGTCGGAAACTATCTCTACGTGTACCGCTTTTGTGACCATGCAGATAAACAACGCCACGTAACCCTTCGATGTTTTTATTCCGCTACCTTTATTGGCTTTCACTTGAATAAATCCCTTATGATAAAATGTCGGTGCAGGGTTTGTCCTAAATTCTGGTAGGTCTCCCATGATCTGATGTAACTTTCGGGGTTCTTGTTTTTTGCAGGTCACGCATCTCAGAAGCTGTTTTTTGACAGCTCGATTTCCCTGGACTATCCAGTACTTTTGTCTAAGCGAAGACAATGTTAGCCGAGCTCTACCATGAAACGTGTGCTCGATAAGTAGCTCTGTTAATTAATGCAATCGATACAAAGAAAATTACTGATATCAAATAATAGAAACAAATTTGAACTAGTACTGAAACAATTGAGCAAATTGAGACTAGTTTTAGAGAGAATAATTTTAGTAACATGATAACCGCTTACGCCCGTTACAAAGAAAATTACTGATATCAAATATAGTATATTTAAAAGTTGCAAAAATAATCCCCGAAAAAACAATTTAACGGCCGGAGTGTCTTACTTTCGTTAAGTACATGTAGAATAAGTTGTATTTTAAGCTTTAAACTAACAAATAGTATGAAATTTTGATCAAAATTACCGATTTTAAACCACCGCTACAAATGTTTGGCCAACGTTGACGCAAAATTGTCTGTAACAGAACAGTAGATGCATGGAGTAGATTTGTATTGTAATAATTTGTTTTTACCAGAACTTAAAAAATTTTTAATACTACTTTTGTGTCTGTTTGTTGAACTCTCATCAGATACTTGGCTTTCCTTTTTTTTATTTTAGCTTTCCGAGAAATCCATTTACGCTACTGTTATTTAACCAAATCTTTGGTTAACAACCCCTTTACATCTATACCAACTGATAATGAGTCCTCTCGCTTTGTTAAAATGTATGAACCAGAATCACTTATAGAACACATAATCGTAAAAAAACAGTACTTTTTCCAATTCTTTTATTATATTATAGGTATATTTCCCAAATATCAAATAAATGCCCAACCTACGGCAGGCGCCTGTACGCCCGCCCTCAAGCGCTTTACGGTTTTTGTTGGAAAACTTTGATGGTCGATATCTTTTTTTATTATGAAACGAGACAAACGTAACAGAACATATATTTTTTATATTTGAGCTTTTTATAACTAGGGCTTCATTATCAGCCTGTAGGTACGCAGAATGGAATTTTTTTAATGTTGAGCAGTTTTAAACATTTTGGGTTTTGATCAAATTATTGCACTAAACTGTACTTGTATTATAAAGATTGTAAACATGAATATAAAGATGTGGAATTTAGTGTAGATATTTTTATTTGTGACATCCAGCGATAGACACCTTGGCCAAAAACATAAACATACACATAAATATACACACAACAGAACGTTAATAAAATAACAAGTATATATACTATCAATATCAAACATACATGCCCAAAACATAAATAATTTTAACTTAACTTTAACGTGCTTATTATAAATTATTTAAGTGATCAACGCGACTCCATACCTTCTGTAGTTAAATTTGAAGAAGCAAACAGAAGCGAAACCATGGAAACGGAAGGATGTAGCTCGCAAGGTAATAACGGGAAAAATAACTTTATTTGTAGCTCTTTAAGGTTGATTTCACACTAGTTGTTTAACCTATGTCTTTTGATTTGACAAGTGACAGGAGTAATATAATTGCTTTGCTCGTTTTTTGTGACGAATGATCGTAAGTGTAAGATAATATTTTGAAGATTTGCTACTTTATTGCTAGGTGTCATGGTTGTAATTAGGTTGAACTTAGAACTGTTTTAAAACTTTCATCTTTGTTCGTTAGTAAACAAATGTAGCTGTGTAAGTATGTATCCATGCGGACAGTTTTTAGCTTTCATTTTGTACGTGACCCTGCATCTATTGTGAATTATAAGATCGTTGCAATCGGTACAAAGAAAATTACTGATATAAAATAATAGAAACAAATTTGAACTAGTACTGAAACAATTGAGCAAATTGCAGACTAGTTTTAGAGAGAATAATTTTAGTAACATGATAACCGCTTACGCCCGTTACAAAGAAAATTACTGATATCAAATATATCAAAGTTACAATCGGTACAAAGAAAATTACTGATATCAAATAATAGAAACAAATTTGAACTTGTACTGAAACAGTTGAGCAAATTGCAGACTAGTTTTGATCTTTTATAAATTTCAAGTTCAAGTGTTGCAATCGATACAAAGAAAATTACTGATATCAAATAATAGAAACAAATTTGAACTAGTACTGGAACAATTGAGCAAATTGCAGACTAGTTTTAGAGAGACGCCCGTTCATTCTTCAATCACCCCATCTCTCAATTGTCCATCTCAGTCACTTTCGCCACATCCATCGCATTCAAGACAATATGTCTACCGTGCCAGTGTGTCCTTTCATCCATCAATCTCACTCGTGCTGCTCGCTGCGTCGGGTAGCGATGGATAGATTTTCACGCGTGTGATAATCTATCCAACACTCTCCGATACACAATGGTACCTGGCACAGTAGGCATATTGTTCTGACCTGGGTCCGTCTCTTCAGACTCTTGCACCGTACACACGAAAACTTCTTGTGCACTGCAGTGTTTGGAATCTTCTCTGTAGGCACAGGAAAATGTTTTCCGGGTCGGAGCCGAAGAGACGGGTTCAACGCAGGTGGTAGCGGAACGCAAGCTTTCCCGAATCGGGCAAACAAACCTTCCGCTACACTACGACGAAAATCTCGGTGAGAGTGCAATTTATATGCGGGGTTTCTTGTGTAGATGATGAAAGCATTCAGAAGGCTGGTGTTCACCAACCTTCTGAATACTTTCATGTACCACTTGTGGCATCTCTTTCGCTCAAACAGGAACGTGGACAGCTTCTGGTCCTTGAGATCCACGCCCCCCATATATTTATTGTAGTCCCTCACCGAGACTGGCTTCTCCCTTGCTTCCCCAGCACGCCTTCCTGGCACCATTTCATGCTCATGGTACGTAGACAATACGGTGACAAGCTTAACGTCTTTCCACGTGACCAGAGCAATGTCACCGCAATGTCTAGCGTACCAATCTCCCCGCGCAACCTGGTTCTGCTTCAAATCTTCCAACACCTGCGGGACGTCCTTGCGGGTACGGTTCATGGTACCGAGTACATCTGTACCTCGTTAAGTACAACTGGTTGTACCAGTTGTCCATAACGAGGACATGCCCAGCATCCAAATACCCCTCCATGAGGTCTAACACAACCTGGGCAGTTTTGTTAGCAAACCCATGGAGAGGTACCGTATGCATGGGCGTCTCTTTGCCGGTGTACAGCTTGCACTTGAGCAGGTACCCCGTCGTCGCCTCGCACAAGTCGAAAGACTTGATGCCGAACCGTGCGGCTTTCGACCTTATACATTGCCCCCAGCTTAGACGGCCCTTCCAAAGTAGCAAGGACTCGTCTAAGCTGATGTGCTGTTCGGGAACGTATAAGGCCGAAAACTTTTGGTTGCAGTAATCTAACACTGGAGCAACCTTGGCAATCTTTCGGGCATAACCGTGCAACGATAAATTTCCATCGCTCACAAAATGTAAAAATTTTGTGATCAATAGAAATTTATCGCGCGTCATCACCTGCCGAAACTTTGCCATCTCCATCAAACCACCTTCCCAATATTCTTGGATTTTGGAACGCAGACAGAATGACATGCAAATAAGCACGGCATAATATTGATACAATACGTCGACCGTGACCTCTTCCCACTGTTCCAAATATTTTGGAATAGTGGTGCCAAGGTCAGGATCCGAATATAATTCAATATGATCCCGCGCATATTTATTAGTCTCATCTGCGATGAGAGTCATTATGTCTGCGTCCCAAAACGCAAGGAATATCTCGGCAGGATCCTGTGAAATAAATGTTGGACCAGGATCGCGTCGGTACGTTTCCTTCTGGGCGGTAAAACTGCTGAAGTTATCCGACCACAGAAACTCCGTACATACGCGATCTGGTTCCTCATTTATTTCCTCATTCATTCCCTCGTTCAAATTCTCTACATTCTCCCTATTCATCCATTCTTCACCTAAGTCTTCACCTAATACTTCACCTAATTCTTCAATTGCATTCTCACCTTCCTGTCTCTCTATTTCTGCTTGGCGTAAGCGGTTCATGTCCCCACGTGTCGGGATAATGTCGCCAAAATTATCGCCGTCCGACTCGCCGTCGCTGCCCGAATCTGCCAATAACTGCGCAATGCTGTAGTCCTGCAGGGGCAGTGAACGACGAGCCCTTACGACGCGCCGGCGAGAGTGAACCTGGAAAAAAAAAATCACAAGGTAAAGAGAGTCAAGAACTAATGGAATGGTTTCTGTCAAATTCTAAACTGGAGTCTAGTGTCAAGTTCATGTATATTATATTTCTTTATTACAATGTAACCATATTGCAATTGAAAAAATATACTAAACATGACAAGAAAATATACGCCAGGCAAATTCGATGTGAAATGTTTGTAAACAAACCAAAACAGAGCTAAGTGTTGAGTCACAGATCAGCAGTGGTTAGCCATATTTATGTATTCAAATTCAAAGGTCAAATTCTAAAAACAATTATTTATAATTTCACATCGAATTTAGCTAGAGTATAATATCAAGTTCATGTATATTATATTTCTTTATTACAATGTAACCACATTGAAATTGAAAAAATATACTAAACATGACAAGAAAATATACGCCAGGCAAATTCGATGTGAAATGTTTGTAAACAAACCACAAAAGAACGGCTACGGGTTGATAGACTAATTTTGGTATGGAATACAATACAAAAAAATAGACTTACACTTCCACCTGCCACAGCTCCGTCGTCAGCCCGAGACGAAGACGGCGTCACCTGCAATGACTGCGCCTAAAATAAAAAATAAAAATTAGGAACACGTATGCCAGCACTAATAATATAATTGAATGGCGAATGATCAAAAGAAAACGAAAAGATAAAAGAAAATAGACTTACAGTTCCACCAGCTGCCGCAGAAATAAGGGCCAACGTGGGGGGGCTCCCCGTTCGGCGCAAGGACCCACGCGGCGTTGCGGTGTACGAGTAAACCTCGCACACAACATTAGATACGCCCGATTCGGAAGAAGACATGACGAAACTGTGAAAAAAAAGTTAAATATAACAAGGGCAGAGTAAAAAAATAAGAACGTCCTTTTTATTGAAGTCGGCTAAAATATATATTTTAGAAATAAATAAATATACCTATACATCTCATAAAATAATTGAACCTGATAAATTCATGTCATAAAATAATCAAGGAAATCATAAATAAATAATGTTGGACAATCATCATCTAGCCCCAAGCTAAGCAGATGGCCACACAAAAATACCACACCCTTTATCAAGATAACATCGCGACCGGGCGCACGACACGCACACATTCAAGATAGAGACGTGTCTGTGTGCGTGATTTTGGGGACCGCGCGCGCTTTAGAATCAAATATAAACAAAACTATGGAATATTGGGCCAAGATGAGGATTGAAATAGATTCTACGATATTTTTTTCACTAATGTAAAGATATTTCAACACATAACTAACTAAATAACTAATAGAAATAATACAGACAAAACAAAGGATCGGCCAATTCGCGCGCAAATGATTGAGCACCGCCGATTTCTAACCTATGTTTTATCAACAAATACTACTTATTATACTTTTGTAACTACGTAAAAAGCTTGGTAAAACACTGTAGAACGTATAATAAATAGCAACTTACCGATTCTTTCACAACACACACAACACGGCAAACAATAACTGAATACAACAAAATCTCTGTTTCGTCACTTCGGCGCGCTCTGGTAGACTGAACTTCGTCGGACTTTATTTCCCCTGTGACTATTTTTACCCACATGATATTTAAGCACAACGTCTCGTTGTTCTTGTTCGTTGTCGACATAAATTACTCTCTTTGTACACTCGTAGAACTTTACCGTTCCCTTCTGAAAAAGCAATAGAGTAGCCTCTGAAAACTGTTTGCGATGTAATGCATCTTCAAAATAAAAGTTTTTTTTTTATTTTGGGTCTAATATAGCTTTTCAGAAAACTCTTGATCAAATCCGGGTTATTTAAAGTAGACATGCGCAAAACAGTGCTTTGGCATGTCATGTCATATGGCATCACTTTCGGTCATTATCACCCCAAACATTACGCGTCATGCGACGGCCCACTATCACTTCGTGTGCCCTGTTGCAATGGAATGCTCGGCATAATAATGAGATAGCGAGTAATATTATGATAGTGTAACGGACGACATATAAGAAATAGTCAGTAGGTAACGTAAACGTAATGTTTGCTAATGTAAACTTGCTTCAGTTATTTTGTAACAAAGTTAATTTCCCTTCATACTTAGACCAGGCTTAGGACTTGCAATATGCTTGGATTAATTATAGTTAACCATTAATATTGGCGTATTTAAAAATCAACTTTATGTACAAACCATTTTTTTTATGGTTTTTTTTTTCATTTGTTATTTTTTTTTCTTTTTTTTGCTTTTTTTTCCATATTTTTTTGATTTTTTTTCTTATACTTAATTATACACCTTAATTACAATTTATAAAAACTAATTGCGACAGTTTTTTAGTCTTGAGACGAGTTCGCCTGTCGTTCAAAGTAAGGCCTGCCTTGGAAAATACTCGCTCACACGGCACGGATGTCGCCGTAATGTTTAGTCGTTTCAACATGTACTTGTAAAGCCGCGGATACACCCTTTTCCTTTCGCTCCACCAGAGAAGTGGATTTTCACTCCTCTTGATTATTGGCTCTTCGAGGTAGTTGTCGAACTAGGCGATGCCGGCTGCAGTCGGATTTTCCGGGACGAGACTAGCTATCTCTGCGTCAAATTCGTCCCAGATGGAGCCAGATTGAGCAGTATGTGATGTAGTAGGATGTCGTATTGGTTCGTCTTGAATTGGTTCCGGGGTTCGATCTGCTCCAATTCTCAATTTTAGAGCAGATGCAGCTCTCTCGAAATTGTGTGGGTCACTGAACCCGCTTTTATTAAAACGCGGGTCTAAAATTGTAGCTTCCGTTAGAAGCACATTTTTCACCACTTTGATGCATCTGCATTTTGAGTCCGTTCAGTGAGCGTGTAATTGTTTCGTTATTGGCTGGAGGGTATTTTTGAAGGTTTATATTTATGAGTTTGCAATATACTATGCACATCGACGCAGACACATAATCCTCACCACTGACTTGTACAGTGACCTCATAATTTTTTTTTAAAAGGTCTGTCGCTTTTTCGTCTACCGTCCAATCTTCTTGCGGTAAGCTCAAGTCTGGCCGCATTATTGCTAAAGTGGCGATAAGGGCTTCTTTGACTCTTAGTAACCTCATGAGCATGTCATAAGTGGAATTCCATCTTGTAGCCACGTCTTGTTTGAGTTTCAATGGCGATATGTGCATTTGTTCTTGCATCTCTGCTAACTTTTTCTTAGCCGGATTGCTTCGATGAAAATACTCCACGATAGCCTTAACCCTGTTTACGATGTCGGATATTTCCCTAATGCTAGATTGCACTACTAAATTAATAGTGCGCATAGCATGACAATGAGCGCCATCCACCTAGGCGAACAGCACTAAGTATATTTGAGGCATTGTCGCTGACTACGACATTGACGTAGCCGTTTATGTTCCATTCTAGAAAAGTAGCTTCTAGGAAGCTTTTAATGTTGATACTTGTGTGTCTCTCTTCGTACTCAATGCACCCTATCATTACCGAACATAGCTTGTGCGTTTCTGTATCAATAAAGTGTGCGGTAACGGCAATGTACCCATCATTAACAGAAGACGTCCAGGCATCGGTTATTATGCATATAGCAGCCGCTTTCTGTATCTGTTTTTCAACAGCTTCATGGACTTTATTATAGAGCTTAGGAAGCAGACTTTCTGAGAACGTTTTTCGGGTCTGTAGAGTGTAACCTAGGTTCAACATCTCGACGAACTTTCGAAACTCGACTTCGTCGACCATTCGAAGGGCGTGGTATCCTTTCGCAATCATTCGCACGAGTTGTTTGTCGAGCTGTTGTATGCGGTTCCTAGGTAGAGTTTTTATTGATACTATGTAGTCTGCCATGGATGGAACATTCTCCTGAATTTGCCTATTTGGCAATCTCGACAGTGTTGATTCATTGGTGGCCACCCTAACATGTTCAAAAGGTTCACTGCTTGAAGGAGCTGGTTCCACTCTTACCTCACTTTCGGGTTCGGGAAGTTCGCGAACAGATGGAAGCTGCCTGCTGCTGTTGATTTGAATGGTAGGGTGGATGGCTTTCATGTGCCGGTTCAGGCTTCCTATAGAGCTGGAAGATATTGCCAACTCACGGAAGCAGTAGCCACATTTGGCCTTTTTGCTTGGAATAACTTCTTCAAAGTGTTTCCAAAGAGGGCTAGATTTCCTCTTAGTCGCCATAATATTAGACGCACTGGTACTGTTTTTATTTATTCATAGTTACAGTTCGAATTAATCACTTAGGTATTACACCCACTAGCAGTAGGTACTATTTATTTACAGTTACATTATTTACACGCACAAGACTTGCAGTAAGTACATAAAATTACTATTTATTTAAAGTCATATTATTTACACGCACTAGACTTGCAGTACCTACTCTTGATTTGGGAGCTTAGAAACGGGTTTTTAAAAACAAAATTTAAAATTAAATCTAAATTTAAAATTAAATTAAAAATACGTCTGCATCGATTTGGAGATGCTTTAATTATGAATAAAATAATACATGGGCGTCCAGAGCGCCGAGGGCTGTCTCGCCGCTGAGTCAGCTTTAAAACATAAATGCTTAATCACTAAAAGTACATTCTGAACTTAATCTAAGGCAGAGGGGTGAGGGGTAACCATAACTACCTATTGTTAATATTTATTTACAGTCACATTAATTACACTAGACTTTACACAACACGTATTTATATAAGTAGATTAATAGTACTTATAGTCAGAGGATTTTATTTTGTTGTTGTTTACGATAAAACATAACCTTGACCGCACAGTAAAACAACGATACTAAAATATATAAACAATAAACATTCAAAAAATACGAAGAAAGCCGCCCCCCTCTGCCTGTGCCTGCGCCGCGCAAGGCGATCTCACTCCCTCTCACGCACTCTCTACTTAGCGCTCTCGCTCGCTCGATCGAACAGGACAGGACAGGACACAGACTGACCGACTGACCGACCGAACATACAGAACACGCAGTGCGCCGCGCGCGTAATGTTTAGTGAGATGGTGTAATACTTAATTTGGTCGAGTTATGTGTGCTGATACAGTACGCGTTCGGGTGATATCACGCGAAATGTATCAATCACATTACTTACACATGTCTACTAGGGTATCGCAGGACGGTGGTGCAATCGCTGTGGTTTCGAAAGGCTGGAAGAAGATTTCACAAGCTGAATTCACTGATTGAATGGCCGACAAGGACCCTCCAGCCCCGAAATGTGGCACTCACGGTACGATCAAAACTTCCACTGCGTGCGGCACGAGATGGCTCCGAAAAAAAAAGACCTCCAAAATGCAGACGCGACTATTTATAGTCCACGTTTGCCGGATATGATTATTGGAAACAATTCCTTATAAGGTGTTAAATTATTTCCCTACAAAGCCAACCTCAAATAGAGATGACGTATTCGGGAACAATTTATTTATAATTTTGATTCCTGAGAAAATACCATTATAAAATACAACTAATCTTTCTAGAACCTGGAAAACAAGTAAAAGTCGGTATTACCTGGAACCAAAGGAGAAATTCCCAAATTAAACGGAAGATATGAATAGCGCCATCTTGCGGCGAAGTACGTACAAGCTATCTGGGGAGAAGCGGCGAAACTAAAAAAAAGTACCCGTTCGCCATCTTTGAAGGAGTAGTTAAACTAAAACACCAACCGAGCGAGACACTGATAAATCCGTTAGAGGGAACTTGTACTAAAAATATTAATATGTATTAAAAATATAAGCGTGTCTTGCAACATTTATTTAATTGCGAGCCTGTTGTTAACACAACTGTGTGTCGCAGACTGGGCGACAATAATTAGTCCTGCTTCTTGCAGCTCTGTAGTTATTTCTTTTACTTGTTTTGCTATTTGCTTGCCACTTATAGCAGCCGAAGAAAAAGAATACGAAACCGCTTGTTTATAATTTTTTATGAGGCCCCTTATCATGTGAACTTGCGCATGGTCAGCAAATTATTTTTTTGTCTCAAGTCCATTTGTGACAAAACCTTTTGATAAGTCTTTCCTTTCATTGAAAGATATGTTCGCTTTCATACCTTTCGGACCCATGGCACAACTACTATGCTCAACTGATTGTGCCGTGGGTACTTTTGCTTCCCTTCTACACATCGCTGCTTAAATGCTAAATAATAAAGGTACCACATTCCAAAATTTCACTTTTTTTCAGAAGGGGTAAAATGGACCCTATTACTAAGGCTCCGCTGTCCGTCCGTCCGTCCGTCTATCTGTCACCAGGCTGTATCTCATGAACCGTGATAGTTAGACACTTAAAACTCACAGATGATGTATTTTTGTTGCCGCTTTAACAACAAATACTAAAAACCAGAATAAAATAAGTTTTTAAGGGGGTTCCCATACAACAAACGTGATTTTTTTGCCGTTTTTATAGGATAATGGTAGGGAACCCTTCGTGCGCGAGTCCGACTCGCACTTGGCTGGTTTTTAATAGTATCTAGGTATTACCTATCAATCGGTGAGTAACTATCTCTCAGATGATCTGATACGGCCTTATTACAAAAAACTGAATTAGTCCTAGTTTAAACCCGAACTACGTAGTCTAGGTTTATCACGGTATTAAAGTTGGTCGAGAACTATAATGTGTTCTTATTACAAATCATAGACCAACCAATGACTAGTTAGTACTTGAGATCGTCCATGGATTAAATTATATCCACATATTAGGTATTAATTATTGCTAAGAATAATTCATTCATTCGATGCAACGTTCCATTTCTCTGAATGTTAATATTTCCTATGGGGCATAAATATATTTAAACATATATTTTAAGCTATAATATACTTCAATTTATTCTTTTACTAAGTTTCAATGTATCAATCAGAGCGATTTAAGTTTGCAAGCATTTTTCATACTCAAGTTGTATTAATTTCCTGAATATTTCATGCGTGTAACGGAGTGAAGTCAGAAGAGTACAAACATGTCAAGGTAGTCTGTCATTATGGCTGTCATATTGTCATACGCGCGAAATTTGATACAAATTTGATTTTCGTGAATTTATTCAGAGCATTTAAACTAAAACTGAAAGATCGGAAAATACATGGAAAATGATGGAAAATTCTAAAAAAAAAGGGCTGAAAACTGGCGTCCCGAAGAGAAAGTTAGTATGAAGCAAAACATAATAGCAAGTCCAAGTATATGTAGTACAATATTAACTATTACACGTAGGTTGATACGAATTTTCCTATTATTCTAGGAGATATTACTTCAACTTATAACGCAGTCCTCTCATATTATTGAAGATAAATCGACTAAAACGTATGCATTATATTCATGCAACGGCTCTAAGAAGTTGGTGCAAGAAATATTATGTGGATCATAAGAATTTAGTAACAAGTTGTTTTATTTTTTCATTTACAGGTATCAATGCCCCCTTATCAACATTAATCAACTGCAACAAGATGCCCAGGCAGACCTATACTAAAAATGAAATACCTATTCCAAGAGTAAAGACATCCACAGAGCAACCATATTCTTGCAAATTTTAAATTTATTTTGTTCAATTTAAATTTACTTTGTGATAATCTGTTCAATTAAATTAGTCTATATTAGGTAACTACCTACTTAGTAAATAAAATAAATATTTGTTTTTTTTAATAAAATATAATAAAAAATAAAATGTCATTTTTCTTGGTGCTGGTGTTGGAGGCCGTGCTTGAACCGGAAACGGTGCTGGGGCTGGAGGCAGTGGGAGGGCCGAAGATTGAGCTGGCGCCGGAAATGGGGACACAGAGTCAGAATACGGGGCTGGCCCGGAAGGAACTTCTGCAGGTGGGCATGGAGCTTCCTGCGGAACCCTTTCTTGGTTTGCCCACTCTTTCCTTCTGGGTTTGCCCCGTTTACGTCCCCGTTTCGACTGGTTTTGAGGATTGATCTGTAATTAAATAAATACACATTCAATCATTTATTAGTATTTAGTTTGATTTCATCAACAAATAACTATTTAGTCCAACCAATACTTTTTGACAAGTAATCTCAAAGATTATCTGTCACCTTAACCAATGGTTAGGATTTAACAAGACATTTACTAACTAACAGAGTATGGTGAAATTGACTTTTAATCTTTCGAAATGAATTCGACAGTACCTACCAAACTATTCAAAAATGTATGTAATGAACCTTGCCCTGCCTCATGATATTTGTGATGGCCCTTGTCGCCAGGTTAGGGCATGTAAAAACCGGTTTTCTCGGTTTTTATGTTTCAAAAACCGGTTAAACCGGTTAACCGGTTATTTTTAGAGTTTTTTATATAGGTGTCTTAGGATAATATAAAACCGTAAATTTAAATAAAAATGAACTTATTATTTGAATAAGGATGCACCAATTAAATTATCTTTTAAAATTTTAAAGTATTGTTATGTGCAGAACTCACTCTTACTCGAATAAAGTAAAAAAATTCAACAACATGATAAATCAGTCCTAATAGTTAGTTACTAAGTGTAATTTACTTATTTATTTGGTAGTATTAAAACTGTCTCTCTTCAGGTTATAGAGTATTTATTATATTAAATATGTTCTTTATATATATTTATAAG
Source organism: Epirrita christyi (assembly GCA_951392215.1). NCBI lineage: Eukaryota > Metazoa > Arthropoda > Insecta > Lepidoptera > Geometridae > Epirrita > Epirrita christyi. Next base: position 4,428,031 of record OX595858.1, on the reverse strand, counting down.
AAATTAAATTTCACTTCATGAGAAAACTCTAAAAATCAACAAAATAGTTTTTTTTTTATGTTATGGCTCGACAAACTGGCATACGGCCCACCTGATGGTAAGCGGTTACCGTCGCCTATTGACATCTGCAACACCTGAGGCATTGCCAATGCGTTGCCTGCCTTGGAGGACCCTTTTTAATTTTTTTTTGAAGCTGTGCATGTTATAGTTTAGCGGAAAAACCTCAGAAGGGAGCCCATTCCACAATTTCCACGTATGTGGGAGAAAAGATCTTGTAAAGCGAGCTGTACGAGATACCCACACATCGATGATAAGTGGATGAGCTCCCAACCGATGTCGAGAGGTGCGATGATAGAACCTGGAAGCGGGTATAAGATCAAATAGTTCCTCAGAGCACTCCCCATTATAGAGTCGATAGAATACACAGAGCGAGCCGATATCTCGGCGCAGGCTCAGCGGCAGTCAAGTGTACCTACTGGTGAGCTTGAGGTCGTTGACGATTCTAACGGCTCTTCTTTGTAGGGAGTCAAAGTGAAGCAGCTGGTACTTGAGGGCCCCGTGCCATAGGTGAGAGCAGTATTCCATGTGTGGCCAAACTTGTGCTTTGTATAGTAAAAAGCGCTGAGTTGGCGTGAAATACTGTTTTGCACGATTAAGCACTCCAAGTGTTTTAGAAGTTAGTTTTGCCTTTACTTCTAAGTGACTCCCATCTTGGACCTCGTTAGAAATTTCAACTCCCAGAATCCCAATGCTCGCGGAGGTGGAAAAAGGAATGCCCTGAAACTGCGGCGCGATGGTAAATGGGGCTTTTTTTGCGGAAAATGCGCACAATTGTGTCTTAGTGGCATTGAAAGTAACCAGATTTTGGATACCCCAATCTGATACGAGCTCTAAGGAGCTTTCCACTTCAGACACAAGCGCTGACCTATTTTCATCCACTTCGGCACGAGAGGCGTTTGCACGGCCAGAGTAGAGGGTATCACCAGTGCTGTCATCCGTATAACAATGGAGACCGCTAATTTGTAGCATATCATTGATGTGAATGATGAAAAGCGTGGGTGATAACACTGACCCTTGGGGAACGCCAGCGTTGATGGGCATGGAGTCCGAGCAGGATCCATCAACTACGGATTTAATGCACCGCCCGGAAAGAACACTGGCGGCCCAATTACATAAGCCCTCGGGAAGGCCATATGATGAAAGCTTCGATAGAAGCGCCCTGTGCCACACACGATCGAATGCCTTTGCGATGTCCAAACTTACTGCCAAAGCCTCTCCTCTACTCTCAATGGCTTCTGCCCAACGGTGAGTAAGGTAGACTAGAAGATCACCAGCTGATCAGCAGCTGATCGCCCGTGACGGAAACCGTATTGCCGATCCCTGATCAGCTGGTGTTCCTCCAGATAACCAAGAAGCCGAGTGTTGATCACTCGCTCCATCACCTTGCAGAGTAGGGAGGTTATCGCTATAGGCCTGTAATTGGACGGTTCGGTACGATCCCCTTTTTTAGGGATAGGGTGGACATGGGCTACCTTCCATGAAGATGGCACAAACCCCGTGGTATAAGAGAGGTCGAAGAGGTGCGACAAAACGGTTCACAGCTCGGGAGCACATTATTTGAGCACAATAGCCGGGATACTGTCAGGCCCACTCGACTTTCTCACGTTTAGGGATAGGTATCTTTAAACATTAAAATAATTTAGTCTTATATTAAAACTCTCACTCTTACTCAAGTAAAGTTTAAAACATTCGGTAATATTCAACTCACTCATACTCAAATAGAGTAGTTAACTATAATCAACAAGATAAGTAGTTAGTCTAAAATATTATCGTTAATCAATCCTAAAAGTTACAAAGTCTAATTCACTTTTTTGGTATAATTAACAATTTGCCAGTTCGACCGCTGAGCGCAGCGACGACGGTGGCGCCCAGTGCGCTCATGCAACGCTGCCTTCGCTTTCTTGCTCTGCTTTTTTAATAGTAGGTAATAGCTTATTTACACTGCGATATTCACTAACGACGTTTTATGCGGTCCAATGATAAAGTTTTCTGAGAAGTGTTTGTCTGTATTTTTGCAATTTTAACGTATTATATTGTAATATAATTAGATGGATTAAAATGGTCGTTCTTAATAAAGTCTGAAAGGCGTAGTTTGAAATGAATTTGTGATTTATTACTCATTAAAAAAACCGAAAACCCGGTTATTTTCTAAGAAAAAAACCGGAAAAAAACCGACCTAAAATCAGTCGGTTAATCGGTTAACCGGTTTACATGCCCTACGCCAGGTCCACCCCAGCGACCGTTCCCGGGACGTTAAAAATTACAACTTTGATATCATCAGTATTCCTGAAATTAAACAGGTACCTATATTTAGTACGTACTTGAAATGAATATAATAAGAGAGATGTATATTATGAAGAAATATTTTATATTTATCATCATCGTTTAATTGGAAGATTGCTTCTCTGAATTCCAGATTATTTATAGAGGGAAGGAATTTGCCACAATCTTACTCGATTTTAACGATAATCACTAAAAGGGACATAATCTTCTATTTTTAAGACTGGACACGCATCTATTTAATTATTATAATTATTATAATAATATAATAAGTACTCACATTTTCGAAGTTTCGAATATTTTCTCTGAACAATTTGAATTCAGGCGCGCTTTTCATTTGTTTTTTCCCGCCTAATAAATAAATGAGAAAGACAGCAGGCTATAGTCATCTAGATCATACCATCTTGTCTTAAGTGAAGGTCAGTTCACACCGAGACGTGAAGTGACCTGACACGACGTGCCTTTTGTAATAGAGATACAAAATACATTTTCTACTCAAAAAAATACAAATTTTATTGGATAATTCAAAAATGCAAGATGCCTCGCGTTTCGTTCGCGTCAGTAGACGCGGTGTGCAACAGCAGAGCTTCGCCTCGCAAAACTACGTGTTGCACGAGACGTAACCTGAAACCGTCGTAGTGATTTGTCTACTATTTTTTGTCTAGATTTCGTATCAAGTTAATACAGTTCAACAATCAATTCAATTCAGCCAACCAACTTTTCTTGGATCTTCATACTGATAGCGCGACGCGTTACTCCGCAACGAAGCATTGCACGATGTAGTGGCACGTGTCTACATCTCAAGCTCTGTGTCGTTTATGAGATTATTCTATAATTGGTAAAAGTCAAATAAACATATTTTTCAAATTAATTTTAATGCACGTTTATGCGCCATTGTGCATTCGTCCCAGATGATGATCTTCTATTCGGATAAAACTTTGGCCATTGCGGAGCGCTTAGTAATGTTGCATGTTGGTTCTTCAATAGATTGAAGATTTAACGGCAATTTTAATGCAGAATGTGCCGTACGGCATCCTTCTAGCGATGAATCGCTTCATTGCAGTTCACATACCGACCAACTTGATAGCGCGCAATTTCATCGTTCGTATTGGAGGCTTGGACGCCAAAAACCGCCATCGCTGCCTTTCGTGACATATTTGCAGATGTATTTTATTGACTTTACTGAATTGCAATACTCAACGTTACAATGTATCTTGAACTTTTTGGAAATAAGTGGAGAATATGGAACAATCCAATGACTTATATTTTGACTGAGTTGTTTTGTTATTCCATGTCAGTTGCGTTTTGTTATACCACGATTTATGCCACGTCTCACAGGAAACGGACGGACAGGGGGCGGGAACGGGATAAAAAGTATCCTATGTCCTTCTCCTAGTTCTTAGCTACATCCCTACCAATTTTCAGCCAAAACGGTTCAGACGTTCTTGAGTTATAAATAGTGTAACTAACACGACTTTCTTTTATATATATAGATAACATGTATTGGCGTTCCGCCGCGGAAGTTCGGCGACAGAATTTCCGTCTAGTGTGGCAAAGCACTTAGCCTTCGTTTTATAATAAGGCCCATAGAGATCTATGCAATCGAATTAAGGCCTCATTAATTAGAGTGCTTTTAGTTTCTGCAATTAAACGATTAATAAAAAATAGGCAATTTCCAATTACTGATTAAAGGCACGGCCATTAATACCAACGCATCTTTACATTCAGATAAATCATTACTCTCAAAGTCTATACCAAAATCGATGTGGTCACGCGTCACTCCATCCCGACTGCGAGTACCACTTTTTTTAAAGCTCATTTCATCTATTATTAACGCACATATAAGTTTTTCACCTTTCTCTATTGCTTGTTCTCAGTCGCAAAGTATTAAAACTTTCGACGTAGAAACCTGGATTTGCGTCAATAGAACTATATCACGAGCGTATAACACGGGGCTGTGGTAAATGGTAATGCTTCGTTTAATTTACTACATACATACGAATATGCTTTTGGCGAATAAAAACCATAATTCATCTTTGACGATTTTAATATACCGGGCGTAAAAAGGCCACTCCCGAAAACTGGAACAGTGCATTCAGACCATGATTCTGAAAATATTTAAGGTGAAAAAACACGAAAAAAGCATGCTCACTTTTGGGGCGCTTTTTTCATGTTTTCTTTATAAACATCCATAAAACATCATAATAGGAACACAAAAACCTAATTTCCATCATTAAAAACACATTTATAAATAAAAACGTCAAAAAAAGCAATGAAAACCACCTAAGAAATAAAGGCAGCGCGAGTCGATCAGCTGACCGGGAGCGTTGAACTCGCACGGCCGGCCGGCCGGTGCGCTCTGTGAATTCGCCGCCATAGAAGAAACCATACATAGGGATAGGTACATACATACGTCATACTACGCGTCGCGACAAGCGCACAGTGGTACCGTGGTACCTACCTAGGCTTGGTTGGTAGGCACCTACATGCCTACGTGAAGGAATACCTACTCGTGCATCATTTCGCTATACCGTTTTTACTAATAACTAATTAGTGCTAACCGTCTTAATAAAGATAATCAAAATTGAGTTACCTACATACCAAAAAAAAACAACTTTTTTGAAGGTACAGCTATCAACGATAAAAAGTTCACCTAAAACATGAATCTGCAATTTGAACTTTGTTTCTGTATAAAAACTAATCTACAATACAAAAATGCTGATAGGTATGGTAATACACCGATTACTTACGAAAAATGTGTCAAATTAAATAAATAGGTAATTGTAATTGACGGGTGGCGTGGCGCGGTGGCGCGCGGCGTGGCGCGGTGGCGCGCGGCGTGGCGCGGTGGCGCGCGGCGTGGCGGTGTCCCTTTGCCCTTGCCCTAGCCGATAGACAAAAGCACCATGCGCAAGTTTAGAAAACGCAAAAAAATAGGGCTATACGGGAAAGAAAAAGAAAAAACGCGCGGCGTTCGCCGGTCGGTTAAGTTATCTCCATACATTAGTTAGTAGACAAACTTTCACACAAACGAAAGCGATTGCCTCTTTCTTCTAACATTTTCATTAGTTAACAGTCTAACTAGTGAAAATAAGAGAACCGGTGTTACGGGAATGTAAGGGACGGCACGTATTGTTTGTAAATAGCTTATGTCATATCCATACTTAAATAAGCGTTTTGCGATACACTTGTCTACTCGCACTCCCAACTCGCACGTCGGTTTTTGTCAAAGGGGTTTCGGCTTTTCTTTGATTTGTGCAATTTTTACACTTTTTGTTCAGCATGAATCAGATCGCGCTGGGCCCTGCAGGCAAATTCGGTAATTTTTAATAGTCTGGTTTTTTTTGAGAAAGAGTTACGCGTTTGTTGTTTTGTGTTTATTCATGTGCTCTTCAGTTAACTGTTTTTGTGTCATGTTTAGTTTGTTGAGTTTTCTACTTGTGTTTTCGGTAGTGTACTTGGTAGTAAGTTGACGAAAATTCGTTCAGTACTAGTTACACGCGTCCACGCTCAGCGGACTTGACCCCCTGGACTTTTTCCTGTGGGATCACGTGAAAGAAGTGTTCGACCGCGAGAGCGTCACGGCTGAGGTAATGAAGGCACGCATCTCTTCTGTATTTGCTGAACTGAACATGAGGAGTGCTGGAACGGGTGGTTCATTAGTACACCATAACGCGTGCTCAGCTGTGTCTAGCTGACAGAAGCGGTGCTCAGTTCACGCCCTATCTTATTCAAACTAGGCGACAAAACTAGGTGAGCAACTTAGCTGTTCATAATTGTATGGTATACTTAACTAAGTAGGTTTAAGTACATAATTAAATTTACCAAATGTGGTACCTAACTTGAATCAGTAATTGTGTCAATTTTACTGGGATTGTATTTGTGAAGTGTATGTTTATTATTGGGCTACGTAAATAACTACGGTCACAATCTTTTCATTTGTTTTGAAACCGTTAAAAATAGTTAACTAGGTAGGTAGGTAGGTAGGAACATAGGTACATACATGATAGCTACGAGTACCTAACTACAAGTCCATCGAGAGGACGGCCTTCTTCTACCGCGCGCTGCCCGATACGACAGCAATGTATGCGTATATTGCTGGCTGTCAAATACGATGCGAAACGAAAAAAAAGGTTACCTCCGATATAAATCACCTCTCAGGCGAAAGCTACCTATGCCATAGCTATATAAAATATATAGCTATGGCATAGTTAGTTTTACCGGTACCTTCAGTATTCGGGAGCTGTCCTTTTACACCCTGTATATTTTTGCAGCATAACTTCTTCTTTTGTACCTGATTGACGCTATATTTGGTGGAAAAGTCTTCACTTTTTGACTTTTGATCGTTTTTTAATAGTTTCATTCGGTATCCTAGAGTGCTTTTAGTAATACCAAATATAGCGGCAGCTCCTCTTAATGTCATGGTTTGATTTTTAACACAATCGATTGCCTTCTTAATATCCTCTTCATTGACTATGGTTTCTCTCTTTTTCTTATACTTGCGAACCATTTTTGCATCGGTGTTAACTGTTAAGCAACTGAAACAAATTAAAACTTTTAATATTACCAAAGGGGTACATTAGGACATGTCCTAAAGTGCCTTAATATGTGTCCTAACCTACACCAAGGCGCTATTTAAAAAACTTGTGTTATAAAACAATTTTTATTTGTTTTGAAACTAATACGTTTGGCTCTATCCATGCATAGATACCCAAACTTAACAGAAACTATAAAAAACATATAATTTATGCTTATAATGAGCAAATAAACACTTACGTAGTCCAGATGAAAAATTTACACCAGCCATCAAAAATCCTGACCTGCTAATAAGTCAGTTTGTCAGCTGACAGGGCGGCGAATGACATGCGATGGTTTGTAGTAGTAGTGCTGCCATACTAAAAAAAAATTTCCTACTAAAAAAATGTCTATGGTTTTGGAGAAATCTCCAAATCAATGTCCAAAGGTGCCCCTGTCCTAAGCTACCTCCCTTAGAATAAGGACTTCAGTCCTTATTCTAAGCTACCTCCTTCTGCCCTACGCACGCCCTACGGCAGTTCTGTAAAATTTTGACCTATCATTATTGACGTTTGCATGAGCATGTCTTCAACTACTAAAACCTCTATGGTAGACTCTACTTCATCTATCTTAACAGATCTTAACGTTCACGTTTGATCGGTACATTGGCATGACAGACGATTGACAAAAACCTTTTACTACCGGGATACCGTCAAATTTTTTATATTGTTTCAACGACTCTGCATCTGTTTTGCGCATAAGCGTGCATTCACTGCCAAAATCGATATAGGCCGTTACTGGATGAATAGTTTTAAAGTATTTCTCATTAGTGTTATTGTAAGAATCGATCTTCAAAGTTCTCTTTTCAGACTCATTCTCAACATAGTTTTTGTTTTGGATCATTGGAGTATAAGGTTCTAGCTTACAACCATCCCTGTCATTTATTTATTTTTATTTATTTATTTACTTTTATTTATTTATTTACTTTAATTAAAACGGTACATAACCAATAACATTAATTAAAGATAGATCAATCAAGTACTAACATAATAATAAATTTACAAAAATAAAATATAAAAACACGTTATATCAAGGAAAAGTCTAAAATACATTAATAAACACAACAAATTAATAATTTCACATTAGCCAAATAGGATAACTAAACTACAATAGACATTACAAAATTACATTGATCAAACACACAATCATAAGACTCGCTCACAAAACCTCAAACATTCCGACATTATTTTCGCCCATTCATCCGCAAATAAATCACAGTGAGGACTAGCATCCAGGAGAGCGTTGAGTGTGGCGAGGATGCGCAGGATGGGAGACGAGTCTCGCATGGCCGTGCGAGACGCCCGCAAGGCAAACAGTTTATGTTTCCGACCTTGACAATAATTGTCCGGAACATAGAATCGACACAGCTCATCACTCAAGTCCAAAGCGTCGATCTTGCCGTGGTAGATCTTGCAGGCTGTCGTGAGCTGGTCTTTGGCCCGCCTAACCTTCTACCAGGTTCTTCCAGTTGCACTGGATTGATCGCACTGGATTCAAAAGTAGACCGCGAATCCAGTTACTGGACTGGAATGCTTACTGGATTCCAGTGCCGGTTTACATTTTTCCAGTAAGCAATCCAGTACTGCATAGCGATTCTAAAACGTCGGGAAGGTTTCCGATCGGATTCGTTAATTTTTCACGGAAACGATTTCGATTACGACGGAGCTTCTAGATGCGATTCTAAAACCATTTCGGATTGAACATCGGGAGCTCCCGACACGGATTCAAGATTGATAAAAAAAAAACATTTTACGAAGAATGCTTTGAAACGGTAGAAAATGGTAGAAAATTTTATTGTTTGAAATCTGAAGTAAATCTGCATTTTAAAACCAAAATGACTCACTTTTAACTATTTTATAGTCATAATGTACGTTTGGTATTTTGGAAGCATGTTACATATTTGTTTGGTTTAAAAAATAAACTAGAATAATGTATCTGTGCAAGCTTGCTTCGTAAACCAATTCTCTAAGCGCCAGTGTTACCAATCTATCGGATTTAAAAGGTCAAAAATTAAAATTTTCTAGCCGTTTTTTTACTAACATTTCAACTATAAAAATTGTAAGAAAACACCGGCCTGCATATTACCGGCTACATGATATAGTACTGCATCCATGGTGGCAAGTTAAAGGAAGGACTTTCCAATATCGATCACTAATATAAGACTGGGGAAGGGGGGGGGGAGGGGTCGGCGGAAGGGGACCCCTCCCATGTTTGCGGGGAAACGCGAAAACTTATAGTATTCGAGAAAAAATACTTACTTAAATAAAATTTTGAGGTTAAGTAGGAAATTTTGCATAGTTTTTTGTGGTCTCAAGTTTTATGGCGTACAAAACTCTAAAATGAGTATAAAAAAACCTAACCACCTGCCGACGGACTATTATACTATGGCCTTTGATTAGAGGGTTTATTAGTGGTCGCAATTTTTTTACAAATGACCGGAAATTTGCCGAATATAGCATTTTATATTATATTATTATATTTACATTTCAGCAACGGATGCGCATCATACACTGACGTCGTTGTGTAAACATCGATTGTTAAAAACGGCTATTTTTAGATTTTTGACGAAAGTTTTTAATTATTGTGGGCAACACTTTGTGTTTTTGTTTTGTTTTGGAATAGTCAAACTTATGGAACTCATTTCATAATTACTTTTTAGAGTTCAAAACATATAAATTACATGACCAAGATGAATAATGTACCCAGTAAATACCTATCTGAGTTCATTGAGAGGGCGCCGGCGCCGTCAGTGTATAGTGTGTGTGAAAATTAGGATCATTAAAAGAATTGGATAAATCTCTAATTGCCCTATGACGTGAGAGTTTTGACTTGTTTGCATCGCTCTATTCCGTTGATTTATAGCCGCTATTGCAATGATTTGCTCCATTTACTCAACAAAAATGTAAGTACCTATTTGTTTACATAACCTAAAAAGCATACGAAAATAGAAAGATTTTTGGAGGCCAATCATCATTATAAAATGCCACAATAACGTTAGTTTGTCAAGATAATATTAACAGGTATGTAACTAAATCAATTTTCTTTAGTAAAACACAATATTTGTTTGTTTTTCTACTTCACGGAAGGGTTTCCGACAGCGTATAGCTGTCGGGAACTTTCCGTGAAAGTGTCGAATCCTAATGTCAAAATGTTCGTTATCGGATGTTTTAGACTCGCGTTCTGCGGAATCTCCGTTGAAGTTTCCGAATCCGCTGTCGGGAAGCTTTTCGAACGTTTTAGAATCACCATGCTGGACTGGATCGCTGGACTGGAATAATGTAAACCGGCCATTAGAATTATTTTTAATCCGTTTTAATGTTTATATAATGTGTGTAACTGAACACTGGATGTTACAATTTGAGTTACTCCCTTATTATGAGAATTATAATATTGTAAGTACAAACGCAAGAACGCCATACGGGTTCCTTAATTGTTGTTCGAAATACTTTCAAATGCAAGGAACGTAAAGATGTTGCAAATCTCACTATTGAGAGGACTATTGAGCTATCTTGTGTTGAGCTAGAGCGGCATATCATTGTAAGCGTTTACCGTCCCCCTGACGCAGACTTCGCATTATTTGAATCCACTATGGAAGAAGCATTGCTTAAAACTTTTGTTCGTAATAAAATGCTAATAGATGTAGCTGTAGATAATAACGTTTAATGTGGATTAAATACCACAAAACAATACAGTATTTCCTATGAGACAATACACATATTTTTACATTTTGTCATAACAAACAAAGAAACGTCAACTTACGTTTTTGTTTTTTTTAATGGCATCTGAGGATTTTCTCAATTTTGCCAATGTCAAGTAGCATAGATAATTACAAACAATGTCCAGTCGTCAAGTACTCTGTCATGTCATGTTCTAGTAAATCGATGGCAGTTTACTAGAATGTTCCTGGACAATTTCCACCCCTTCGAAACGACACGCAATACACTTATTTTATTAAAATTCACTACTATGTGCTCTTTATAAGCTACACCGGTTAAAATGCCACCAAAATTACACGATATAACTCAAAAAACACTAGAAATTGAAATAAAATAAAAAAGGACGACGTCTCCCTTCGAAAGAGCAGAAAAAGTCCCAACTTACGTTTACGAATCTGTTATGATTCTGACATTGGCAGAATTGTGACAGTTAGCCACAGATGCCATAAACTAAGAAATAAAGTGAAGTGAGAATGTAGTATATCCATGGAAGAAAAGTATATCAGTAAATGTAAAACGATCGTTTTTAGGGTTCCGTACACAAAAGGTTAAACGACTTCGCTATCCATCTGTCTATCTGACATAATCTGACATAAAACTATATCTCATGAACCGTGATACTTAGACAATTGAAATTTTCACAAATGATGTATTTCTATTGCTGCTATAACAATCAATACAAAAAAAAACAGAATTAAATAAATATTTAAGGAGCTCCTTTTGAGGGAAAAGGTGCGCGAGCTGCAAGCAGCTCGCGTGTTTGTGCATTTAAAAGTAGTTATTTCTCACGTAAGTTAGTCTTTGTCAAGAAAATTTTTCAAGTCCTTTTGAGGTTAGTTTAATCCCCAGAATACCCCTACAACCCCTACAAACTTCTACAAAATCATTGTGTTTTACAACAGGGGTGAACCATTAACAGTCTTTTTTATTAAAATAATAAAATATTTCTCCGAGTGTTTTTGCCGATGAAAGTGTTCAGACTTTTTTAGGCTGGTATGTGCAAGTTGTAAGTATGGTTGTTGTTGCTCAAGAGAATTCCTACCAGTACCATGGGCAACAAATTAATATATGATTACCATAGTAAAATACCTTATAAATATAAATAGTTCCTGATACTTATGGCATAGGGAATCCTTGTGTGGGATCAGGACTATGTATGTTACTAAACAAGCAAAATTAAGGTCCTCCTAATTGGAATATATAGCAATAAAAATAATATTGTTCAGAGAATTACACATCTGGATTATTTATTCAAACAATTACAGAATAAGATACAAAATGAAATATTCTTACAAGCTACTACTATGTTATGTGTTATGTTATAATATTCAGGGAGCGAGAGTCTTATTGTTGGTGATGAAAGCACAATGCACGGATGGCCGGACAGGGCTCTTTCTCTCATTTCTGGCAGTCAAGGAAAAGATATATTATTATTGCTATTTTATTTATTTATTTTAATAAAAAAAAAAAAAACTTCCAAGATTAAATGTCAATAATCCTTTTATCATTTGCAGCATACAAAACTGCGGAATCCACATGCGGAAGGCAAGATTTCGTGTCGACTGTGGGTACATCGATGTCATCACAAAACTCCGAATACCAGAATCGAGGTTACTGTTAGGGCGCTTCGCCGTTTTGTACCCGAACAAAGTTTGCTTCCAATTTGGCTTTTATTTCATCAAATTTTATTAAATTTTGTCAGCGTCAGTCTTTCATGATTCATCATCAGTAACTATATAATTTCATAAGAAACTAACGCACCACGGGTTCAGATGTAATGGAGTTTTCATGGAGTTTGAAGAAATGATAGCCTAATTGACATACTTTCCTTACATTAATCTAAACTATTAAAGTATAATGTTCTTTGTTGTACATAATTTTCAATAAATTTATATTTATCTTAATTCTTTTGTTTCAATTTCAATAATATGAATATACTTACCATACCATGACCAATCATACCGAATTTGAATTCAATCTTCAATTATCGGTTGTAACGGGCACCGCCGAGCCATAGCTACACATACATCCGGACGCCACGCCAGCCACGGTGCGACTAACGCACACATAGACATCGACTGCAGCGTGGTCCCTCCTCCGCGTGCATCGCGATACGCACGCACACGGCCGCGCCGCGACATATGATATAAGGCGTCGCGGTCATTAGGACGGGACACTCGTGGGCTAGCTCCGAAGCTGAAAGGTTCTCTGGCGCGGCCTCATGGTTAACCCTGGTCGTGCGGAGAACCTGGATTGCGAACCGAGCGCTCCCACGCAGTGCCACTACCCCTCATCCCGGGTATTCGAGCGGCCTGGTTACCCCGGGTCGCTGATATCTGGTTAGGGCAAGGGGACAGACGCGTGCTCATGGTTTATCCTGGTCGTGCGTCCCCGGCTGATAGTTTGGACGATCCAGCGGGTGGGTTCCCGTTCCTACTCGTAGGATCGTTCCGCCGAGTTCACCTCCGCGGTCCCATGGTTTGGACCTGATCGTGGAGGTTGTTCTCCCCGTAGCTAGTACCGTCCCGTCGCAGCATCCCGCACCGATTGGCTAAACCAAAAGGTCGCGGGTCTGCCAGGTAGTTCTAAGTACTAACCCGAAGGGAGTTATAACCAACCTCGACAGCAGGTTGGGGATAACTTGCCTTCCCCCGTCACCGCCCGTTCATCACGAGGCCGCGCGCGCCCTCGAACTCGCGGTCCCGAATAAGCCGTAGTTACACGGTCCCTGACCCTGATCGCGTTCACCCCAACGGTGGGGTTTGACCGCGTCCTAGTTATAAGTAGATAGAATAAGAGTGCTTGTAGTATGTTCAGTGTAATAAATAGTGTAATATTGTTGGCCTAGAGTCTCATTTGTACGAGTCCCCTCTCCCCGTCCCGTAAACCCGATTTTAAATGTCAACGAAACGCCGTGGTATGTCCAGTCCCCAGGCACTTCGTTATATTTTGGCGCCCAACTGAATAACTCACATTACAAGAGGAACTTCGTTATATTTTGGCGTCCAACTCAATAACTCACAGTACAAGAGGTACTTCGTTATATTTTGGCGCCTAACTTAATAACTCTCATTACGGGGGGACTCACAACATTGTAATTATCACGTTAAAACAAATGCCGACTTCCTGGATCTACAAGCTCAATAAAGAGGAATTAACTGAAGAATCAAGAAACAGAGGATTTACAACTCAAGACCAAACAGTAGACAACCTAAGAAGAAACCTCTCCGATTTTATAAAAAGTGAAAAAGTGAACCTAAAGGGAAATAAGAAAACAGCTGACCAACCGGGAACCTCAGGAGACGACGAACTCCAGGAAGCAAGTAAAATAAAGTCCCAAAGGGATTACCAGACCAGGATGTCACAAGCTGGAAAAGAACAAAACCCAAAGGAAGATAGCATGCCTAACAATAATGCCGGTCAAAGGATGAAGAAAATCTTGCAAACAGTACAAAACTTAAACGTCGGCTTCGATACCAAGGATGATTCCATTGAGTTTTTAGAAAGGCTCAAAGAAGTAGCCCAGATATGCGATGAAGACGTTAATCATCTAGTACAAGTGCTGCCATTCTGCTTGAGAGGTGATGCGTTATTATGGTATAGAAATAATAATACGGCATGGAAGACATGGGAAGAATTCAGAGACGACTTCAAGTTATACTTCGTTCCCAGGAATTACGAAGAAAATCTGATGGGAAAGATAATAGCGAAGAAACAAACCTTCCGGGAAACTTTCGTAGAATATCTGAACGGAATACATACATTAATCCGTAGATACGGAAAAATGACAGAAACCGATAAATTAGAGAGAATTTACGAAAACATGAATCCAAAGTACAAGTTTTACATTAAAAGGCAGGAATTTGCCGCATTAAAGGAACTTATACTTCTTGCAACAGAATATGAACAAATAACGAGAGAAAGGTACATGGAAAGAACATTCGGAAGAGAAGTTCAACGAGGAACATCAAGCCAGCAATATACAAGCAAATACGACGGAAGAACAAACAAAAAGCAAGTAGAAAACCTGGAGAGAAAGCAGAAGTACATGAGAAACTATGACCCAGAAAAATGCTGCTGGAACTGTGGAAGAACAGGACATTCTTATAAAGAATGTAGAAACAACAAAATAATATTTTGCTGGAAGTGTGGAAAAATCGGAACTATGAGCAGAGACTGCTGCAGATCGAACTCAACCAGAACACCAATAAAGGCATCAACAGCGAAAGAAGAAACAAGTAAAGACAATAGAATATTCATGGAGATAAAGATCGAAGGAAATCCATACAAAGCATTAGTGGATACAGGGTCGACAAGGTCGTACATAACTAGCAATATCTACTATCGATGCGTAAACGCAACAACAAGGGTCGAAATGGAGAACAAAGAAATAACAATGGCCGACGGTTCAATAACCGACAGCAAAAAGGCATTGAACCTGAACATAGAAATAGAAGAGGAGAAAAGCAAACGTATAATGTACGTATTACCAGGAGCATCAGAAGCCATAATAGGTATGGACATACTGAAAGAAATAGGAATGGAAATAAAATGGGGGAAGAATTCGGGAAAAGAACAGACAGCAGAATCCAGACATACAAGTGAAACCGTGAAAACGGAGGGAAAAAAGAACCCCCCAGAGGACTGTTTACTCATAAAAGAACTCCAACAATACGACTTTGAGATCAAATATAAAAATGGCAAGCAATATGTGGTGGCCGATGAACTATCCAGAAACCCCGTATATACGACCGACTCAGAAGAAGGAGATTGGTATAAAAAGAAGTTAAAGGAAATTAACAGGAACCCAGAGGAGAATGAAGACTACCGGATACAGGAAAATAAATTATATAAGAAAATTACAAATACAGCATACGGTGTTAAACTGAACCCGGAATCAGAATGGAAGCTGTGCGCTCCAAAACAAGAAAGGGATATAATCTTAAGAGAAAACCACGATGAACCGAAAGCCGGACATCTGGGAACCTCGAAAACCCTGACCAGAGTAGCCCAGAGATATTACTGGCCAGGAATGTTTAGAGACGAGGCAAAATATGTAAGAATCACATCACGTGCCAAACACATAAACCATCCCAAGAAAGAAGACCAGGCTTGATGCACATCCGAAACGCCGAACAACCATGGGAAATAGTCTCGACAGACTTAATTGGACCTTTACCCCGTTCATCGCAAGGTTATAACTGGATAATAGTGTTTCACGACAAGTTCTCAAAATGGACGGAGATACGACCACTTAGAACAGCAACGTCAAACACGGTCTCGAAAGCACTGAAGGAGTGCATCATAATGCGCTATGGCTGCCCAAAGACCTTATTAACCGATAACGGTAAACAGTTTACAAGTAAACAGTTCGAGAACGAACTACAGAAATACGGAATCGATCACCGACTGACGGCACCATATCGAGGGCATCATAACATAGAGGCGTATTGTTTTTTTTTCAATTGTACAGGAGGAGGAAAAAACTGCGTAAATTTAACAGTTTGTAACTTAATAGAATGATGTTTTGTTTGGTTGTATATTATTAAGCTCTCCAATCAAATTTGTGATAAAAATGTATTTTATTAGGTAAACTTAAAAAAAATGGCGGTTACGCCCCTATGTTTGGTCTAAATTATCATAAAAAACTACAAACTATCCTTGGAAAGTACGGGCGTAAAGGTAAATTAAATTCAAACAAATTCAATAAATTGTAATAAAACTTTATTGCTTATAGTTCACGCACAACAATGTTTGATGCACATTTTCTCTTATCGACCTCTTATCGCCTTGGTCTTCTCCTAATGTAGGAAGCCCTGGATGCAGCCAGGGCAACGTCTTCATCATCCACCCTTCTGCAAGATGGTAGGTTTCTATAAAAATCAGAGTATGCTGCCGGAATCAGACCAGTTTTGAGCATCTCTTGTAGGTCCTTTAATTTGACACCGGAAACTGGCAATTGTCCAGTGTAGCAAATTGGAAATTCACTTGACGCTCTTCTTGTGCGCATTGGAAGTCGTACTTCTTTAAATTCTGCCTCACGGTAGTCGAGTTTGAAAAAGATTTTATTGGGATTTTCTTTTTCAAACCTCAATCACTTAACGCGGCTCCATGTCAAAGTTTGGCCATCAACTGACTTCAAATTAGTGGGCAACGTATCTCGCATTTTTTTGAAGTCGATAAAGTCGTTGTGTTTTAGCTGTATAACAATGTAAGGTTTAGACTTTTTAGCCAGTTTGATTACATTTTCCCAATCGTTTGGGACGTAAATTTTGGCGTATTCAGATGCACGTTCAATCGCAGCGTGCATAGAATCGCATTCCATGTATGTGTGGCCTGGTTCTAAAAATTTATAGTCTATTACCTCTAAGCAGCAGTCTTCAGAAGCGATTGCACATAATAGCATGTAAGCCATTATGGAATTCCTATTCTGGCCTGGCCAGCAATCTGAATACAATATCAATTGTTTTGTAGTTGTCGGTATTTGTGTTTTGATGTATGACCAAACACAGGTTGCAATTTCATTGGCACCTCTGTTACCTTCAAATTCTGGCCACAAGTAACAATTCCCTTGTTTTCTTTTTGGGTCGAAAACGGTAAAATTATAGGCTGCCAACTTCCTTTTATAAAAAACTGGCTTCGCCAAGACAAGTGGGCAATAAAGCACAGCTTCCAGATCAAAATTGACACATGTGATGTTGGCATCATGTCTAGCTTTTTCAGTGTCATTATCCTTCTCCTTTTTCGCTAAATCTTTTCTTTGTTTATGCTGGTCAAACTCATCTTTTTTGTTATTTTTTTCTTCCTCACTCAGCGAGTCAAAATTTTGACACCAGCACTGATCTTTACGTGGTGAGTGAAAGGCAATTTTTTTTTTAATAAGTAATTCCTTATAAGTTGATCGTGATACCGGTTGTAATCCATCAATTTCACATCGTTGTTTGTACAAGCCGTACATTTTCTCTCGATTTAAAATTGGTTCAAGATAAATCTTTTTTGTATCTTTGCGGCACCAGTGAGACGGAACTGCTGGGAATGAATCTATGTGAGCTCCTGCGTGTTTCACTCTGTCTTCACTTAGTGCGATCCCAAGTCTATGTTTACCTCTTTTATCTGGTGATGGTAAACCTCCAACACTCCTCCTTTTTTTAGATAAAGCATTGCGAACTACTTTATCCGTAACACTCAATGTATTTAAGAAAAACTTTTTGCACACGACATACTCCGATTCATGAAAAGAAAAGGTGTATGTCAAGGTGAATTTTCGTCTTGATTCATTTACTCTTGGCCTTTTTGCTGTATCACTTTTTACACATCTTACTAAATAGTCTCTTTGTCTCTCAATATTGCCTAGATTCCAGTAACCATCAAATAGTTTCTGTTTTGCGTCATCAGGATCTTCAAATAATAAGTCACATTGTTTTTTACACCCACAGATATTAAATTTAGGTTGTTTTGCTGGTTTTAGCCCTGCTTTTGTTTCATAAGCCAGTCCTAAATTTTTATTCTTCTTTCTAATATTTTGTTTCCATGAATCTTCACATTTTCTCTTGTTTCGCTTACGCTTTATCGCTTCTGGTTCAGGGTTATTTAAAGATTCTGTTCCAGTATCGGACGTTGATGGGACTACAACTTCCATTTCATAATCAGGCAAGTTATTTGTCTCTGCGGCTATCAGTAGACTAGGACTGCTATTGGCGCTATAATCAGGATCGGCGACTGAATCATCGCAAGACTCTTCAGATAAAGTTGGCGTGGAGCTTTCTGATCTTGTTTGGGCCAAGTTTCTAAGTACCTGATTATGGATATTTTCTTCAAAATGGTTTGCAGTGCTAGGCATTCGTTCTATGATTGATAGTGGGCTCGGTTGCGTGGAGTTTAAAACATTATTACAAAAGTCTTCAAGTGATTGAGGGCATAAATATTGAGGAGAATATATCTCTCGTATTTCTGATACTGATGGTACTGATAAAGGTTCTTGTACTAGTGAGTGTGGAGGAGATTCCACTAGTTCTCGGGAAGTTTCAGAACGTTCCATATCTAGAATTTGCTGCAATTTGTTCGCTATAACCATTTGTTCTTCGGTAACTGGTGAATCTCGACTCTGATTTGTTTCATAGTCATGTCGAGTACCGTTTTCGTCTTCAAGAGGTATTATTTTACCTGAAAATTAAGTTATCTATGTGAGCTAATCCTCACTAAATTAATCAATGTTATTTCTCACTTCGAAACAAAGACATTGTATGTTAATCTGAAAGTTAAGTCATTTTTCTTGTTAGATACTTTGGTTCCGTGCCTCAAAGGAAAACTCATTTTTACAAAAAAATATTTTGTTCAAAAAATAAAAACATCAAAAAAAGCAATAAAAACCACATAACAAATTATTGGCGCTACGGGTCGATGAGCTGGCCGGGAGCGTTGAACTCACGCGGCCGGAATAAATGCGTACATTTCTGCCTTACAAATACGATACGAAACGAAAAAAAAGGGTTTGTCCAGTATGAATCACCTCTCAGGCGAAAGCTATTTTATATAGCTATGATATAGGTAGCTTTACCGGTACCGTCAGTATTCGGGAGCCTTCATTTTACACGCTGTATTATGCTATGTTCCTAATCACAGTATACTAGAAAATACGTTGTTTTGAATACGAAACAAATAACATGAAAAAATGTCGTAAAAGTCGTAAAATCGTACATTTCGTTTTAGGTAAGTATTTTGAAACAAGAAATGTCCAGGAACTTATATCAATACTTACTACCAAAATCCGAATAATGGCATAATAAATATGGTGGAAATAATGTTTGTATTATAAATGATTATGGTATTACGTTTGGATGGGCATTTTATCCTCCGCTGGCCCCTTAAGTGCTGTGACAATGAACTTAAAACTAAAAATGAGGTTGACAAAGAATAAGTACATACTTGCACTACTAATACTTGAGGCAATGAAAAAACTTAAATTTTATCTACTATTCGAATAATTCGAATAGTAACCGAAAAAAACGAATATTCGAATACCAAAAAGTTCGAATATTTGCAAGCCCTAATACAAACTCACAAACAAACTTGAAGTACGTACCTCTTTATAATATTCATTATCACCATCATCATTGGCAGCTCGTAGTAACCCACTGCTGGGCATAAGCCTCTCGAATCTGTTCTAGGCATGTTGCATTCAGGTCGACTACTTACCTCAATAAAATGGAAAAATAATAGTAGCGCGAAGTTCTACCCTCACTTGGCTGGTTTTTTAAAATATTTTGCTAAGGTTGCCAATTGGCAAACACATAGTCTAGTTAGCTACATTAAGCTTGAAATGTTTACAGCAGAAATTATCTATGAACTGGATACTTTTTAATTTTCACATTCGGACCGTTCCTGAGAAAGAGTATTGACGGACAGACAGACAATAAACTGATCCTATTAACGTTCCATTTTTTCCTTTTGAGCTACGGAACCAAAAAAACTCACAACGGAATCCTAACGGTATCCTCAGTACGGAAACTCACAACGGTACAAGCCTCGACTCACACTTGACTCTATAAGACTATTACCTGGGAGCAGTACTGCTGAATCTGGGCTCTGGTTTTTGTCACAATCAAAGTCATCTCGATTGTCATCATCATTTTCAATTGCATCTGTTTTACCTAAAAAAGAAATTATTCATGCAAGTTTGCCGCCACCAAATTCAGAGAATGTTAGAATTATAGTTAAAAGTATCAAAATTTTCCCATTTAAGTAAAACCTAGACACCCATTCAATTATGAATACCTATAAAACATGCCAAAACCTTCCCATATCGGCCACCACTGGCTGCTGACTAAAAGTATGGTTGCACAAGCTCTGCCCGTCGAATGTCGGACAAACGCGAATAGAAAACCGACAGTTTAACCTTATGTGAAACGCGGGACCATAAATATATATCACGCTAGCATAGCACATTTCAACAAATAATAATATTTGTTAATAGTTTTCACTTACCTTGATCATTAGTTAAAACTAAGTTTAACAACTTTCTCCCACGTCCCATTTCACAGAGAACACGTACGCCCTCGTTGCCGCACAAGCGTCGACTGAGGTATGCGGCGGGAGGATACGCCCTCAAATTTTTTAAACACAACGGGCGTATGTACTTACGACCATTTGTTATAGCGAAAACAAATTTTAATAGGGGCGTAAGTTAGTTTACAGCTTTTTGTTATAACTCTTTGCAAATATTTTGATAATACGCCTATTTGTTATTTTGTTTTTATTATTTTGTTTTTAAAAAGAGTTTAACGCCCTTTTGTTACAACGTGAAAGACGGTAAGAAGTACAAGATGGCATAGAGATCAAGATTTGAACAATTTGGCGGATACGCCCCTTTGTTATGATGCCCTCGATATACACCGCAAAGCAATCAAACCGAACGAGTAAATAGGACACTAGAAACGATGATAGCTACCTACGTATCGACCATTCACAAGAAATGGGACGAATATCTATCGGAACTCAACTTTGCAATTAACACATCAAAGCAAGAATCCACAAGATACACCCCTGCATTCTTATTGTTCGGACGAGAGCTAAGAATCCCGGGCGACAAGAATAGACTCCCAACACCGTCCATACGGGACAAAGGAAAAACCGAAGAACTATACGAGTTAGTAAGAACCTATCAGAACAAAGCATCCACCCATCAAAAACACCATTACGATAAACAAAGAAGAGAATGGGAACCAAGAATAAACGACTTGGTACTAAAAAGGGATTTCCCACTATCAGATGCAAGCAAAAATTTCTGCGCAAAGCTAGCACCAAAGTACATAGGTCCATATAAAATAATAGAACAAAAATCACCCGTGATATACGTGTTACAAGACCAAAGCAATACTCGCAAAACACGGACCGCACACGTAAAAGATTTAAAAGAATTCATACAATAGACAGACTCAACCGCGTTATTATGTTTAGTCTACCTAGATTGATATTTGGTACTTGGTAAACAAAATAATAACCTATAGTAGTATATAGAAGGTATATATTCGCAGGAGGACTTCTACAGGCTGATGATATTGTATAGAGTCTGTTCCGCTTTGATCCTATTACAATTGTAACTACCTATTTTTTCTTTAATTTATGATTTAAAATGTCGAAAAGAAATCCGCTCCTACCTAACATATTGGTCCTGATCCCACACTAGGATCAGAAACTACGAGCACACCAAGACACAGAACAAATATTTGCAGATCATACAAACATTCGTTCGGCAGCGGGAATCGAACCCGCAACATCTCGCCCGCCACGCCACAGAAATCGTCAAATTCATCATAATAATAGATTCAAATTTCTCACAGTTAGTTCAAACGGCTGTCTTTCTGAACAGACTAGGTAGTAAGGTACTTTTGGGCGATTAAAGAAAGAACGATTTACCTACCTATATGTATGCAAAACCGGATTTAATTCATTATCAGCAGCCTGTATAAGCCACAGCTGGACTTAGCCTTATTTAGGTAGGTACCTATTCATTATTTAATCATTAATATTACCTAAATCATCCAAAAGACAAAGGTTCAAGGTAAGTTGGGGAATTAGTCATTGATCCATCCATCTTATAATAAGGTAGGTACGTACAGCACTACAAAGGGATGCGTAAGAGGGCGCTGTCTCGCATTGCAATTAATTATTATTTTTGTATATACTCGCAGGAAGTCTTTGGATGGAGGCGGCTTAAGACCGCTCGTCGTGGCATTCTAGAGGGGAGGCCTATATCCAGAGCAGTGGATTTCTACCGGCTGATGATATTGTATAGAGTCTGTTCAGAAAGAGACCGGTCGTGGGATTTAAAGGCGCTGCTTTGCTTTTAAGAGAATGTAGCAAAAGGGCACCACGAAGTTTGCTTCTAAGTATGGCAAACAGCAGTCAGTATAAATCCTCAGCTGGACATAAGCCTCACACAGCCTTGTACACAGTATATTTCATTAGAAAAGTCACATTGTCTACCACTGTTACAATTGTTGTTAAAAGCTCCCCCTATCGTAGGTTGTGGGAATCAATCAATCAATATCTTATAATGCGGAACGAGCACTTCAAAAGGAATGCGTAAGAGGACGCTGTCTTGATTTGCAATCTATCTATCCCCATATTAATTAATCTTGGTCTAATTCAACTTGCAAGTAGGTAATAATAAAAAAATAGATAGGTAAATGAAGAAATTTATTTATTTAGCAGCCTCTGCATAAGTGCGGACAGGTGACGCCGGCGGTGAAGGAGGCGGTTGCGGTAGGCGCGTCGCTATTGTGTCTGGCGGTTGCAGCGACGCTGGCGGGTCAGGCGGATGTGGTGGTTGGGACGCCGGCGGCGGCGCCGACGATGCTTGCGTCGAAAGCCCCCGTCCGCGCTCGCGCCAACGCCTGCTTCGCCAGCGTCCTACGCGCCCGCCGCGCCCGCCGCGTGCACCCTGCCAATTGTGTTGTTGCATCTATAACAAAATAAATATGATATAATATTGTTGTATGTAATGTTATTTACATTTGTTTGACAAACAACCCAAAACCAAATGATTCGAAATTTTATCCTCAGACTAACATACATACAAATGCCAATTCATCTAAGTTCTCTGAGAACTTGCTTTGCTCTTACAAATAGGTATTATTAGTTAAGTGGATAAAATAAGTTCTTACCATTTGAGCATTTATTTCCACGTTTGTGGCGAACTCCACAAACCTCTCCACAAATATGTAAATATTGTTATTCCTGAAAATTTAAATAAAGATTAGTAGGTATAAGTACTAATTTTCCGACCGATCGTCACTTTTTGTTGGCACTATGTAGTTAATTTGGTTTGAACACCTATATTATGTACGTTTAATTTAGTAGTAATATGAAATTTTCAAAAGTTTTTTCACTAATGGACGACGCTATCAAAAGAGTTTTTTTAGCCGATACCTATATAAAGGATCTCGCCGAGAGCTAGTACCAATTGCGTCAAAATCAAATGTATTTCATAAAATTACCCATATTTTTTAAATTACGTAAACATTTTCGATTGATTTACATGTACCCGTGATCTTGAAATGAAGTTAAATAGGATTTTGTATTGTTTACTTTCGTGCGGTGACGGTGCCATTGCTTGGCAATGAACCTCACAAAGAGAAATTATTGCAGGTAGGTATAGTCTATGCTCACAAACAAAGAGGATGCAATTACTATACGTAAGACCTCAGAATAATGACTACGTAAGACTCACAAATGACATTATCATTCATGACAGGATAGCTCTGTGAAAAACAGCGGCTTTTTTAAAATACGTATACTCTATTTACACAAACTAACTAGAAACTAGAAATGACGCATCTCAACTTGCGATGGATGATTGCTTTGATGAACCCAGGTCCTCATACTTGGCATTAGTGCTGCGAAACTTACGGATACATGTCATGCCCTTGAGGCATGACATACGCTGTGATCAATGTGGATTATCTGATCATGGATTGAGCCCACACCCCCCCGTAAGTATTGTTTGTACTATCTGCATCAAAATAAAATAAGGACTTTAGTTTATTGTTAGATATTGATTGTATAAACATTAATTTGTTACAGTTAACCCCTGATAAAATACTGGGCCATGAATGTTTCATATTAAATACAAGAAACAACGCCCTTGAATTCTGAAAGTGTACCTGAACCTAGCATTGGTCACCATAGTGTGTGTTTTGCATGCATAAATATTTGGAACCACCTTTTTTTTTCTTTTATTATTATTTATTGGCTTTTGAACATCATGCCTTTTTTTATAATATCGTTTCTTTTCCTATATATACCCCACTCGACGAATCAACGACACTGTTAATGTTCGCGTGAAGTCAGTGGATAGGGGCGGCACAACCCCGTTCATTGTGAAATTCTATGGGAATTGCCTATGCCCAGCAGGGGACGTCGAATGGATGAAATTATAATGATAATGAAAATGATGCTACGTACCTATCTAGTATTTTATTGTACATTAGAAATGTTTTATTGTACCTATACTTGCTACTTTCCTGGCTTCACTAATAGCTGGTTATTAATAATATTTAAATATATATCTCATCGAGTTATTAGAACGTACTTAACAGTTACTGATCCCGCACTAGGATCTCCTGTGTCATGGGTATCACGAGTAGGTACCTACCTACCATGTTACCAAAATGTTGGATATTGTAACTACCTAAGTGCTAAGATTATCCAGAGTATTTATGAAGTAAGTTATTTTTTATCAGAACATCCTTTTTATCATGCCAAGGCCCAAAAGATACTAAAGAATGTATTTATTTTAAAACTAACCTCAAAACTTTATGTCCCAAAAACTATGAATTACGGTCATGAATCTTAAAAAGACTTGTTGGTAAAACAAAAACGGTTTATTATCCTCATAATACACGAGGTATTGTTTTGACGCAATTATTTTTGGTGTGGTACGAGCTGCCTTTTTGAAACGGCAAGATCCTTTGAGCTATATTTGAGTTTAGTTTTGTTAGGCTCACGGTTTTGATTAGGTACTAATTTCATTAAAGTTTGTTTTATAAAAGGTTAGGTTAAAGAATTTT
The DNA here is from genome assembly GCA_951392215.1 of Epirrita christyi. Classification (NCBI taxonomy): domain Eukaryota; kingdom Metazoa; phylum Arthropoda; class Insecta; order Lepidoptera; family Geometridae; genus Epirrita; species Epirrita christyi. The sequence goes on along the minus strand of OX595858.1, from coordinate 4,402,830 downwards.
ATTACTCATAAAGAACAGGGTTCACTTATAATGAGTTTAAAAACTAAGATTATAACTAACTATAAGTTACTTAAGTACTAATAATTTTCCAGAGATCTGGTGGTTACTTAAAAAATATTATCGTATACATGTTTTTTTAGCTTTTTTTTAAATAAAAATAGTGATTCACAAACTTTTATGTCATTCGGTAAGTTGTTAAATAATTGTGCACCCTCGTACATAATGCTCCTTTTTCCATGATTGGTTCTGTGTTTTCTTAGTTTAAGTTTATTTGTGTTCCTTAGGTTAATGCTGTAAGACCTTTTCGAAAATTCTATTTTTGTGTGTATTCTGCCAGTTAATATCTTTTTGACCAGGATGCATGTTGTGTAAGTGTAAAGCTGTTGCAAGTTAAATATTTTAGTTTCTTCATAGAGGGTACGTGTATTTGTCAAGTAGTCGTAGTTAAACAATGTTTTTATTACCTTATTTTGCGAGATTTGAAGGTCATTTAGATTTGATTTTGCTGCAGATCCCCACACTTCAATGAGATAATCTAAGTGAGACTTAACCAAAGAGTTATAAATGGTCATGCGGACTTTGCGTGGTATGCATCCTACAGATCTTCGTAGTGTTCCTGTTAGTGATGATAGTTTTGACCTTATGTGTGCAATATGTGGCACCCAGCAGAGCTTATCATCTAGTTGCAGACCGAGGTATTTTTCTTGATGAGATCGATTAATTTTTGTATTGCCTATGGTCAGGGGTGGATATTGTGGAATCTTTTTGTTTTTCGCCGCGAATATCATAAATGAGGTTTTTTTTGCATTTATTGTTAGCAGGTTGCTTTGACACCAGATATTAAATTTTAGCAAATCAGTTTGCGCTTTAGTAATCAAATCGGACAAACTTTTCCCAAAGTAAAAGAGGCAAGTATCGTCTGCGTACAAGGTTACATGTCCCATTAAACCTATTTTACTTACGTTGTTGATATAGATTAAAAAAAGTAACGGACCCAAGACCGATCCTTGGGGAATGCCACATTCAATTCTTTGAAGCCCGCTCTGATGACTTCCTGTTTTTACAATTTGGTACCTATCTGTCAAGTAAGATTCAAAAATATTCAAAGCTTTTTCTTTAATACCTAGGTCATTCAGTTTTTCAATTAGAATTTGGTGGCTAACAGTGTCAAAAGCCTTTTTTACCAAAGCATTCTTTCGATATTAGAACACTAAACCTAAAGGAATTCGAACTTGCAGACCCCAGCTTCAACGAACCATCCCCTATTGACATGCTTATTGGCTCTGACTTGTTTTGGAATTTGATCGGTCTCAAACAGCATTCCCTAGGGTCAAGTAACCCTATCCTACGGAGCTCTAAGCTCGGATGGCTCATAGCAGGTCCTGTGCCTAATCAGATTCGAACTCTGCCTAATAAGCCTACAATTTGTAATTTTCTTCGGAATGATGATGATGATTTTACCGACATCCAGGAGGAGCTATCCAAGTTTTGAGACCTAGAAAATGTCCCTCAAGTTCAGCCTCAATCAGAGGAACAGCAGCTTTGCGAAAAGCTCTTTCTCTCCAATACTCGCCGAGAAAGTGATGGCCGCTTTTGTGTAGGTATTCCACTTAGAGATGGACTGGATTGTCTGGGTGAATCATATTTCATAGCTAGAAAACGGTTCTTCAATCTTGAAGCCCGCTTCCGAAAGAATCCAGATCTAAAAAGAATGTACTCTGACTTCATTCATGCATACGCCGATCTTGGCCATCTATCAGAATCTACTGAGCCTAAGCCCCCCAATTCTTTCTTTCTTCCCCACCATCCAGTCATGCGAGAGAAAAGTGAATCTACGAAACTAAGAGTAGTCTTTAATGCTTCTGAATCTACTACATCGAGCCTATCGGTGAACGACCTCCAAGTGGTAGGTCCCTCTATCCAGGATTCTTTATTTAACATCCTTCTCCGATTCCGTCAGTATCGATACGTTCTATCCGGAGATATAGAGAAGATGTATAGACAAGCGAATGTGAGAGAGTCTGATCGTAACCTACAGCTCATTCTATGGCGTGATAATGAAAATGAAAATTTGCGCACCCTAAGGCTCAATACGATCACCTACGGATTTGCTTGTTCTAGTTTTCTCAGTACCAGGTGCATTTGGCAGATTGGTGAAGAATGTGACAACCCTAGAGTTAAAGACATTATACAGTTAGACTTCTACTGTGATGATCTGTTAACGGGCTCGGATACCGAAGAAGATCTACGTCTCATTCAGCGCTCGGTCTCCGATGAGCTAGCTAAAGGCTGCTTTCCTCTGAGAAAATATCGCTCTAACCTACTCAATCTCCTATCTCACGACTCTACCAACCATGAAGAATCCAATCTAATCATCAGCAATGCTACAAGTACCCTGGGCATTGGCTGGTCCCCTAAATCCGATGAGATTCACTTTCCTCTCGACTACTCACCGGACACTATTTTCACAAAAAGAGCAATTTTGTCTTCAACCTTTAAAATTTTCGACCCTCTTGGTTTATTGTCTATATGCACTATTCGTGCTAAAATCCTACTGCAAAAATTGTGAGCAGAAATAATTGATTGGGATGAACCGGTTCCCTATTCCATTCAAGTTTCTTGGCAAAAATTCAGTCAACAACTTAATACTCTATCGTCACTACGAATCCCAAGACAAGTTCTAGCCGCCAACACAAGCTATGTCGAACTTCATTGTTTTTGTGACGCTTCGCAGCTAGCCTATGGCAGCTGTATCTACCTTCGATCCTTGGGTAGGGATGGCAACGTGCAAGTCAGCTTATTGTGTGCCAAAACACGTGTAGCTCCTATCAAAGCTTGCACAATTCCTCGCTTAGAGCTCTGTGGTACCCTCTTGGGTGCTGAGTTGAGTTCAGCTGTCATAAAAGCCCTAAGACTCAAACTAAAGCGGAGCGTTTTTTGGACTGACTCTAGCGTAGTGCTTGGCTGGCTCAGATCGCCTCATAAAACAAAAACTTTTGTAGCAAACAGAGTTGCCGCCATAGTAGAACTTACTGACCCCGCAGCTTGGCGCCACGTTCCTACTGCTGAAAACCCCGCAGATCTTGCTTCACGAGGGGTGGACCCCCAAGAGGTCAAAGACGCAAGTCTATGGTGGCATGGGCCTTCCTTCCTCAAACAACCAGAGTCGAATTGGCCAGTAATTTCAGCTGAAAAGGTAATAGACCTACCTGAATTGAAAGCGATGCCCGCTTTGGTGGCGGAGGATATACCTGTGGTACCCACCCTGAACTTCCAAAAGTATTCCAAATTGTATACTCTACAAAGAGTCTATGCCCGGATACTTCGATTTCTGCATAATTGTAAAAATTCTAATGATAAGCTAACGGGCACACTAGAAGTTCATGAACTAGAAAAGTCCATGAATGTACTCGCTAAAATAGCTCAAAATGAATCCTTTCCTAAAGAGATAAATTCTCTACACTCAAATAAACCTCTCAAAACAAGCACACATCTCTGTTCGTTGAATCCATTCATTGACGATTCAGGCCTTCTTCGTGTTGGAGGACGTATTGACACCTCCGCCTACCCTTATGAAAAAAGACATCCTCTTGTGTTAAAGTCTGATCACCACCTAACTAAACTAATTTTTCAATCAGAACATGCACGTCTCTTGCATGCTAGACCCCAACTTCTACTTGCCTCTATCCGAGAGAGCTATTGGCCTATCGGAGGTCGAAAGCTTGCAAGAGACGTTGCACAAAACTGTTTCGTATGTCGCCGCTTCAAAGGCGACACGATGGTTAACATAATTAGAGATGTGCCAACCCGAAAATATCACAAACCGAGTTGAACGGTTCGACTTTCTATGTAAACCGGTTTCAACCCGGGTTGATCAAACCGAGTTGCTATGACGGTCCTAAACGTATTAATGTAGTATTAGGTTTGACCTGTCCGAGTCGATCTGTGAATTTAAACACCTACTTGTTCGGGTTTTAAACCTTTACTGTTTATTTATAGGTTATTGTTACATTTGTTTGTGAGCGTTACCTTGGTAGTGACATAGAGTAATAGTAATTATAAATTGCTTAATGTATATAGTACATAGTGTACATGCATTATAGCTGAAAATTTATTTATAATAGATTTCAATTAAAATGAAACACTGAATTAAACTGAATTGAACTTTCGCACGATCGTCGCACATTTTTCATAATTATAATGAGAGCAGGATGTACTAAAACATTTTCATTTAATTTAAAAAAATGGTTAATGCAGTAATAAACGGCAAAACTCAAAAATGCAAAATTCTAATTAAGTTCAAGCGCAGCGCTTAGCCACAGATTAAAGACAGTCAAAGACGTCACCGTACCATTGATCGAATTTAAGTAGACTTTGTTGCAACGAGATAAGGTCTACTAATGGTCGTCGTCGTCGCCTGCCCACCTGTTCGGCAGAAATCGGATTTATTCGGCTTCTCAGTTCTCATTCGGTTTGCCCGCTCCGGCCCAGACCGCTCGCGCGAGTCGCGCGCGCGCTGTGTCGGTTCGGTTTCGTTATCCCGGCCCGCTGTCGGCGAACGGGCTCGAATTGGCGATCCGCTGCTCGTTATAGAATCGAGTTAGTGGACTATCAAACCGGGTCGGTTCGACTTTAGCTTGACTCGGTTTGGACCGGGTTGGCAAACCGAGTTGACACATCGCTAAACATAATGGGCAACTTACCTGCTGATCGTGTAGAGCCAGACTTTCCTTTCAGTACTGTTGGCACTGACTTTGCCGGTCCCTTCCTTATAACAGATCGCAAGGGTCGAGGATGCAAGATAACAAAATGTTATCTTTGCATCTTCGTATGCTTTAGGTATAAGTGCCTACACCTAGAAGTGGTAAGCGAACTAACTAAAGATGCCTTCATCCTAACTTTAAAACGATTTATTGCTCGTAGAGGAATGCCCAAGCTAATCCACTGTGACAATGGTCGCAATTTTGTAGCTGCAGCCAAAGAAATTGGCAACTTTCTACTGACTAATAGTAACTCTATCTGTGACTTTGCTGCACGCCGGGGCATAGAGTTTCGCTTCTCGCCCGTATACGCTCCTCACTTCAATGGTTTGGCCGAGGCCGGCGTCAAATCAGCAAAATTTCACCTTAAAAGAACTCTAGGTCACTCTCACCTAACGTTTGAGGAACTGACCTCCGTGTTTGCACAGATAGAAGCTATCCTAAATAGCCGACCCCTTTGTCCTTTGAGCCCGTCACCTAACGATTTCCAGCCTCTTACCCCAGCTCACTTTTTGATCGGTAGACAAATGACAGCGCTCCCCTCAACGAGCTACCTGGACTCCAGCACGCACCGCCTCGATCGGTTCCAGCGCCTAAGGCAAGCCAAGCAGCACTTCTGGAGCAGATGGTCTTCCGAATACGTCGCTGAGCTACAACAGAGGACTAAGTGGCAAGTGAAATGCAAAGAGCTTAAACTCGACGACCTAGTCCTGGTAAAGGAAGCCAACACTCCGCCGCTATGCTGGCGCCTTGGGAGAGTCAGTCGGCTCTACCTTGGCTCCGACCAGATTCCTAGAGTAGCTGATATAGCTACAGCCAATGGCACAATAAAGTGAGCCATCAATCGCCTGGTTCTACTGCCTCCTTCGGATAGCATTGAAGCTTGAAAGCTGAACTAGAGCTTTCAACGACCGGGAAGATGTCGACGCCACTAACTAGCTACCGAACGCGGCGTACCCGGAGGCGAGAATTAGAACGCAGCTACCGACGCTGCTGTGCAGCCTATCACACGCTGACACGACAAAGCGTGGATTTACTGGACCAATCGCAGGACCGCTGAGTCGTGTCTTGAGATAATCCCACGAATCCCAATGGACCTTATTTAAACCTGCCAATAAGGCTAGGCTGACGTGTATTTTATAATAAAACAAGTGTGTTGATTGAATGAATCGAACGGAATGAATTTTATTGTTTTAAACTAAGTGGGATACAGATGGCGCTAGTAGTACATTTTGATACAAATTACAACACCCCCACTCAAAATGTCTCTTACAAAACACAAATGTGCTTACAAAATAAATATTATGTACCTACTTATAATACAATGCCTAATGCCTTTATAAACTTGTAATGCTTTACAGAGTTTAGACTCTTTGTTAATATATCTGCTGGCATATCTGCTGTACATAAATATTTGATTACAATAATTTTACTACTTATCATTTCTCTACAATAATGATACCTAACTTCAATGTGTTTAGTTCTATTATGAAATTATGTAAAGTGATTTCATACATTTTCTTAGTGATTTCATATTGTAAGTTCCGTAAATACACTGCTTCTTTGCAAGCTTCTGATATGGCAACATATTCAGCCTCTGTGCTAGAAAGAGCAATGCATTTTTGTTTATTGACACTCCAAGATATTACTGATCCAGACAATAAGAAACAAAAACCTGTATATGATTTTCTATCATTAATATCGTTAGCCCAGTCAGCATCGCATAGCCTTCTATTTGAACATTTTCATTTTTACAATATTTTAAACCTATATTCTTAGTTTTCTTTAGATACCTTAATATTCTCTTAGCGTAATTCCAGTGTTCTTCATTATGACAGTTATTAAATTGACTAAGATATGACACTGAATAAGCTATATCAGGTCGTGTGAGCACAGCCAAATACATTAAACTGCCTATAAGCTGCTGATAAGGAATTTGACTATTAGAAAACTCTACTTTCTTAGCAGTTAACTTTGCCTCCATTGGAGTACCAGCTGTTTTACATTCTGTCATATTGAACATATAGTTATTTTGACACAAGGTAACAATACTATTTTTCTTATCAAAATTAACTGACATACCAAGACATTGCTTTACTCGACCCAAGTCTTTTATTTTAAAATTATTATTTAACATTTCTTTCAGATGTGTCATTTCATTGACATCATTTGAAAATACAAAAAAATCATCAACATACAATGTAACAATAGTTCGATTGCTACCTTCAATTTTTGTATATAAACATGGTTCTAATTTAGATTTATTATAGCCATCTGCTACCATACAGTCATCTACCTTTTTATGCCATGCTCGGGAGGCCTGTTTGAGACCATATATTGCCTTTTTTAGTTTGAGAACCTTTTTATCATCTGAACAAACAAAACCAATAGGTTTTTGCATGTATATAGTCTCATCTAAGTCCCCGTTCAAGAATGCAGTCTTGACATCAAGATGAATAATATTTAAATTCAACTGAACCGACAATGAAAACAATAACCTAAGTGTACTATACCTAACTACCGGAGAAAATGTTTCATCATAGTCCACACCATATTTTTGTGAGCATCCTTTAGCCACCAGTCTGGCCCGATACTGCACTTTATTGTCACTGCCACATTTATTTTTAAGAACCCACTTGCACTTTACTATAGTACCACCACTTGGAGCATCAATGAGTTCCCATGCCCCATTGTCTTCGAAGCTTTGCAATTCTTCTTTCACAGCTTGCTCCCAATACTCTTTCTCGGGTCCCTGCAGTTCTTCTTCTAACATCAGCTTTTCAACATCAATTGTACTATTCTCTGTGCACATAAAACCAAATCTATCAGGCTTTCTTCTTTCTCTGGGTGGTAAAGATATTTGATTTGTTTCCATATTGATGGTTTCATCATCTGCCATAGATTCCTCATTTGGCACATAAGTTTCATCATTGACATCACCGCTTTCAGTAGAAATAAAGGAATCCTCTACCTCACTGTTGTTTTCTGTAACACCTCCCACTGGATCCTGACTTACTGGACTTTCTTCAGTTGTTACATCTGTCTTTTCAACCTGAATCATACTCTCCTGATGCAAATTATTATTTTCTATAATAATGACATCTCGACTTGTTACGATTGCTCGAGTTGTTGGGTTATATACTCTGTATCCTTTGACGTCCTCAGGATAACCCACCAGAATAAATTTTTCTGATTTCTTGTCCAATTTGCGTCTTTTCTCCTTCGGGATGTGCTTCATGACAATACTGCCAAATATCCTAATGTGACTGAGATTTGGCTTTGTGTTCGTCCACAACTCATATGGGGTATGATTATTCAATCCGGTTTTCACAATTCGATTCTGTAAATAGACAGCAGTGTTAATGGCTTCTGCCCAGAACTTCTTATCCAGTTTGGCTTCAAACAAAAGACATCTGGCTTTTTCTATGATCGTCCTGTTCATACGTTCACAGAGCCCATTTTGTTCAGGCGTGTATGGATTTGACCGCTGGTGAATTACTCCAATTTTCTTTAAATAATCATCAAAATTCTTGTTACAAAATTCTCCACCATTATCACTTCGAAGAATTTTAATTTTCTTTGATGTTAAATTCTCAACCTTTGCTCTGTATTCTTTAAAACACTGAAGAGCTTCATTCTTATTTTTTAAGAAATATACATAGGTCATGCGGCTGTAATCATCGACAAAAAGAAGAAAGTACCTTGATCCTCCAAGAGAAACACTTTCCATAGGCCCGCAGATATCACTGTGTACTATATTCAGCAGCTCAGTACTCCTGTTGCCTTCATGAGCAAATGGCAATCGACTTTGCTTGCCCTCACAGCACACAACACAATTCATCTTGCTGATATCGGCCTTCTTGTCCAACATGACTCCTTCCACAGCTTTCTGCATGTTATTCATGTAATAACTGTTAACATGTCCCAATCTACGGTGCCAAACTTCTGGAGACTCCATCACTGCAGCCATTAAATATGTAGGCGTATTCAGTTTGTACACTCCATTTTCAAGTGAAGCGGTAGCTACTAAAGCATTATTTTTATTAAATATTTTACATCCGTCGCTTGTAAAGGACACCTTGTTGCCTTGTCTTAGTAGCTGACTAACTGACAACAGATTCGTAGTCAGATTGGGTACACATAAAACGTTTTCAACCATAACTTCAAAATCACACTCATCAGTTGAAGTCGTGATTTTTACGTTTCCACTACATAACACCGGCACTTTATTCTGATCAGCAATCATAATTTCTTTCGTAAAACCAGAATAGCACGCATTGATCGCCCAATGTTCATTTGTCGTCAAATGTGAACTCGCGCCTGAGTCCACGTACCAGTCACTTTTATGAAAGTTTCCATTGAAAAACACGGCAGTAAACGCATTGGTGCATTTTTATTTTCATGCGTGTTCTTTGAAGATACATCTGAGTTTTCGCACTGATTTCGATAGTGACCGAACTGTTTACATCGGTAACACTTGACATTTCGTTTATCCTTGATAGGTGTCAATTTCTGCGCTCCCACGCCATCTTTTCCAACCACAGACTTGTTATTTTTCTTAGTTTGGTATCGGAAACACGCTAATGCATTATTCACATCACTATTTTCCGGTTCCATATCCATCAATTTAGCTTTAATGGCGTCCGTTGTGATGTTCATTCCAGCATGTTCGATGGCCATAATCATGGGCATATATTTTTCACTAAGTCCAGCCAGCATGATAGAACCAATCCACTCGTCACTTATGCCAAATCCCGTTCCCTCCAATTTCTGACCCGCTTCGACAATCTGAGTCACGTAAGACGTCATCGATGTGCAGTTTTCAAGACGAACAGATATTAGATTTCTCAGAAGGCTGATTCTTCTAGTAAATCCTGAGTCATCAAATAGCGCCTTCAACTTTTCCCACAACTCCTTCGATGTACTGACACTCTTTATGTGAACATAGACGGATCTATTGTCAAAATCAACTTTGCTTTTGTTTTCACATCATCTGCAGCTACTGTTGTTGTTCCAGGCTCTGGTTTGATACATTTGACCATGCCCTCCAACACCAGAAAATTCTCTGCTGCGAAACACCACTCACTATAGTTCTCGCGACCTTTTAGTTTAGGCACGCTAACTAAATAGTTCGAGCTAGACGCCATTGCTCACGAGTCACGCACGACACGACACGGCTATCAAAAAAAAACACATTCTGTTCAAAAGTATTTGCGCACAGTTTTATTTCACTAAACAGTCTGATTGTTAACAAATAAGTATACTGTCCATCACACTGATAATACCGACTAACTTTTCAACAATCACAAATAAAACGTTTTGCTGGTCCATAACCTAAAATAAAACAAGTGTGTTGATTGAATGAATCGAACGGAATGAATTTTATTGTTTTAAACTAAGTGGGATACAGATGGCGCTAGTAGTACATTTTGATACAAATTACAACAATAAAACAAGACAATGGTTGATGGTTGTAATAACTTGTAACGCTGGCATCGAGTAAACTGTACAAAGAAACTAAAAAATCTCTATTTCAATTATAAGTTGTTCCCTATCCCGAACAACTTATTTCCTATCTAAAAAAGTAGCCGGAACGCTGGCTTCTTTTTTACTCGGTGACTCGGTAGTCGCGGTAAGTCTCTATACCAGGTCAGATCCTTGAAGTTGAAGAACCACACTGAATCTCACACTTCAGAGCCGACTCGCACACATGTACTTACCATGAAGATGACTTGAGGAAACTCCACAATCGACTCATGTAACATCCCGAACTAAGAACCTTTCCCATGTCTTATGCGTGCACTACATAGATTTCAGCGTACAAGCCCGACGGATGTAACCTAAAAAATAATAATAAAATAGATAAGTAGGTACCTCGTCGCTGTTGTCGCAAAGGACGCCGCCCATATTGTTCATTGTGTTGTTTGTAAGGCTCATATTGTTACGACGTCCAACACTTTTTAATTTTTGTTTATTGCTAGGCATATTATGATAAAGAAAAAATATATAGTTTTAGGTTTAAACGCACTGAAAATACAATTTATCTAATAAAATGTAGTCTTAGCGTCTATAACATCGTAAAATTTTTCAGAAAGAAACCGTCACCACAGACAGAAATATTAATAAGGGTCTTTTTTTGGCATCTGACGTTTGGTCTTTGGCACCACGAAAAGCGCGTTTCTGTCATGCCCATGGAGTTAAAATTCAATGGTCAAGCCGCCCCTCATAGAGGCCAATCGCGCTAAACGCGGATATTGTATTTTTCTGTCTTTGAAATGTTTCCATCCTACTCTGACCACAGTAAATTATATGAAAAAGGAGCAGGAAGGCATATTATTTCATGCCAACCCAACATACTTCCATACAAACATCTTGCGTAACCCGTACGTGATTGTGGCGTTGCAACACAATTGTCTTTAGATCTTTTTTACAAATAGGTATTTTGAGGACTATAACCTGGTTTATAAACAAAGAAAGAATAATAATTTATAACTTTGAGAACCAAATTCAGTATAAGCCTTCAAGTATCAGCATTTTAGCACACTTTTTACCTGAACTTTGGCTATTCATAATGTACCTACCTATAAACTGAAACGGACAGAATAAGCTTAGTACCTATGTAATAGCAGGCCACCGCCGCTCGCTCAAGGTCGCGCGTTATTTACCTACATCCAAAGTGTTTCCCCGGGGCACAGGGGCGCACGCGTTTTTTAAGTTTTTACATTTTGTTATATTAACTTGTAACACTTTATTTAACACTTTGTTTTAGAAACACAAAAAAATCTAAATCTAATAATATCTAATGTCGTTTGCACTCAGCAAGATTTTCTTCATCGAAGAGATGAGTGATTGAAGGTGGTATGTTTTTTAGTAAGCTATCCAAGCCCATGTTTGTTGGCTTGTAAAAAGATCGTCTAGTAGCTATAGCGTTGCACTTCGGCTACATGCGTACTGAATAGCTTTATCTGATAGCTGTCTGAACTTGCTTTCTTAACTGAGAAGATTTCGGTGGATGGACTCTGCCATTGATGGATTTCCGGCTTCCTAAGCGACTTTTTTTTTATTCAGCAGATAGAATAAATGGAAGTTAGCGCGGTATTTACAACACAAGTTATTACTTAGTGTAAATACTGCAAACCTAAATAAGACTACAAGCCATTACAAATGAATTAATTTAGTTACGACTATATTTGATTAGATAATTTTGTTCCTAGTACCTAGTGTAATACTGCTTGATTTGAGAAATAAAATTTATTATTTTTATTATTATTGTGGGGGCACAAAGTGTTTATGTAAGCGGGTTGCAACATTCCCCGCTCACCGCAGTCGACGGACACAGAAGTCAGTCTCTAACCGTCCGCCTTCCAGAATTGTACTACTCTAAATATAAAATATACGTTTATAAGTGAACGGACATTATTATTACTTCCTCCCACCGAAGGTTCTGAGCATCGCAAATGGAACCAGGTACTCGTATCATTTAAGTAAGAGAATAGTACCTGGTTGCCCTATCGACGTGCCTCGATAAATTGAGTTGTTTCTTACAAGAACACACGTTCTTACAATTATTATTATTACTTTTTGAATGTCTTCCTCAAGCCTGTCTTTGTAGCAAGAGAAGTTGTTTAAAGACTGCACAACAGGTCCGGTCATGTTTTGTTAGATTTTCAGAACTGCACCATTTTGGTGGTGGTTTTACCGCTTGTGTGTTGACCTTTAAAGCAGTGAATATGGGGGAGACTTCTAGGTCCTTCTCCACCTCCCTGTATCTCGACTCGAGTTATTCCAGTTGTACACTGTATGTGTACAACTGGTGTACAGTGTGGTACCCAGACGTTGGCCTATCTTGATCATTAGTATAGTTGCTGGTGTAATAGACGGCTCTGCCTCTGTGGTTATTACGTCTAATGTAAGAGTTCTTGGCGTCTCAGTCTCTTTTTGTGATTAGGGAGCTGGGTATTTGTCCATATCAATTTCATCTTCATAGTCTATCTCCAGCTCCGAGTAAGAAGAGTTAGCCTCTGCTATCTCTGATTCAGGGACTATTGGTACAGATGGAGTGGGTCTTGTTGTGCCAATTGAGTTAACTACCTGAGTGATAGTGTTAGATGTACACTCAGCGGCTCAAATAACCACCCACCCTTCATAAAGTGGCAAATTTTTGAAGTGGCAGTAATTTATCTACTGCAAACAGATCTTTCTCGTCATCTAACTCTAATGGATTGCACATGAAACATTATCTTCCCTTTGTTATTACATTCGATTAGTAAGTTTCTGAGTGGATTTACAACAATTGGTTTTCGAAGTCCTTCAAAAGTTTTTCGGTGGTAATTGTTTCTATATTGAATCCTTTAACATCTATATCTTCTTATTTAATATCCAGTGGATATTATCCACTGGATCCAGTTCCAGTGTTCCAAACTTGATAATTGGAATTCATCAGTTTCTCTATCTTCAAGCCCGAATGTTTTCATGATCGCTTTTCTTTTAATTATAAAATTATAAGCTTTACTTGTATCCAGCATTTCTTCCTCTTTATTATGGATATCAATAGCGCTCTCATTGAGTTCAAGTGTTATTAATGATGTATGTACTACACTTATGAAAAGTTGTTGGCAATATTCTGTTAGTATTCTGGGCAAATTTAAATTCTATAACTTTATTTTCCTTTGTGTCAATGATATCAAAAAGATTATTAACAGGATTCATGTTCCACTTAGCGACAAAATAACTTTGGATTTCTGCTCCATTCACAAGACTGTCACGGAAGGTGACAAAGTAAGAGAGAAAAGATAAAGATAAGCTAAGAGATAAGTTAAAGACAATTTAAAATAGGTACATAAGAAATTTAATTAATAACAAAGAAGCTAGGTCGTAAGGTCAGGCCAAAATCATTTTCCACACTGTTCCCGTCGAGAAAAACCGCACTCTCCTGGCAGTCTCATCCACAGCCCTCCGCCGTGCTGCCTGGTTGTTGCTCCCTCCCGGTATTAGTTAAGCAGGTAAGTAGCCAAGTAGATATTATGGTGTCCAGGTGAACCGTCACGGTCATCAGTTGTGCCCGGACTCGGTTCAACTACTCAGGTATAAACCCGGAGGGTGTTCCTGGAACCAGTATGGGAACACGAACACAGATTTTAGTTATTGAGTATAGGTAGGTAACAGCCTAGGTATGGCACGAATTTAATATAATATTATCTCAGCTCAGTGGTAACAGCCAAAGACGTCACAGTTTCAAAATGTCACCGTTTGCGGCGCAAATGAGCGTAGTCACACCTTGGGATGGAGTAGTGGACTGAGCGCTCGTCAAATATTCAATGGTAGCTCCCATCTTACTGAGCGGTGACGTCACAAACTGGTACAGGTAACTTTAACTACTCAAAAAGCATATTGCGCGAGTTTGTCTGTTCGTAAGAAAATACATTATTATAATTTTATAAAAGTTTGATATTATTAAAACGTTACGTTACATTACGGTCCTTCTAAAAAGGATTTAACCTATTGAGAAATCCGTCTAAACTTATTACCCTCAAATAAATTCAGCCAGTTACACCATTCAGAGCATACATCAACATTCATTCATCGCCTACATTCATATTTCACACTAACCTTTCACAATAAGCCTACAATATCAATAGTAGATATCGTCGCACCCAAGCATGATAAAGTACTTGATATTAGAAAATCAAGAGTACTCAATGTAACTACACTGCTCAACACGGTCTAGGGATATTTTAAAAAAAGCGAATTACTATCAATGTGTTAATTATTTATATGACATGTACACTGGCCTCCAAAAAAATCGACCCACTACGTTTTTTCGCAAAAAAGTGTCCCATGGGTTTTTACTGCAATCGATAGATATTTTTTATGTTGATAATGAAAAAATGCAATTATGGGGTTGTAAAAAACCTAAAAATCTCGCGTGGTACGGTATATTTTACATAAAAATGTGTTATGATAATGAAACCATAACATTTGGCAAAATTAACGATTTTACTTTAAGTGGCAAAATTTATGTTTTTTGACATTTAAAAACATTTTCGCTTCATCTTAGTATGGGATGTTTCCTCCTCTTGCTTTAATGACTGCTGCCATACGCCGATTCAGCGAACGGATCAGCTTTTTGATGTCTTCTTGGGGTATCTGTTCCCATTCTTCCGTTAATGCGGCTTCCAGCTGATCTAACGTCTCTGGAACTGGATTTCGGGCTCTAACTTTCCTTTTTATCTGGTCCCAGAGATGTTCGATCGGATTTAGGTCCGGACTATTGGCTGGCCACTGCATAACTGGTATGCCAACCTCCCTAAGATATCCGGTTACAATTCTGGCGACGTGTGGTCTTGCGTTATCATGCATGAGCTGGAAATTTTCGCCAATATATCCCGCGTATGGCATTACATGAGGTTCCAGAATATCCGTTATGTAATTTTCAGCATTAACCGTACGATTCCGAAAGAAAACCAGCTTCGTACGTCCGGTCAAAGAGATGCCTCCCCAAAACATTGTAGAGCCTCCTCCAAACCGGACTGTTTCTCTTATGCAGCACTGAGCATAACGTTCTCCTGGTCTTCTCATAACGTTACGACGTCCGTCAGAGCCTACAAGGGACATTCGGCTCTCATCACTGAACAGAACTGTCTCCCATTGACCAAGATCCCATTGGATGTGTTGCCGAGCAAATTCTAACCTTGCTTGCCGATGAGATGCAGTGAGTTTTGGTCCCGTGGCAGGCTTGTGTGGTTTCAGGTTTTGCTCCCGAAGTCTTCTTCTCACCGTATTCTCACTTACAGCCACTCCACGAGTGTCTCTTAGCCTGCCCTGCACATCAACAGCAGAAAGATGCCGATTTCTCAAGGAAGTCAAGGCAATAAAACGGTCATCCGTCGTGTTTGTGACACGTCCTCTTCCAGATCCTGGTCTCCGGCGGTACTCTCCCGTCTCTAAGTATCGTTTATAAACTCGACGCACTGCTGATCGACTCAAATTTAATCTTCTTGCCACATTTCGCTGACTTAGCCCTTCACGAACGAGAGCTACCACTTGAGCGGCTTCTGCTTCAGTTGTATCCATATTTTATGGTTAAAAGCAACAAATATGATTGTTCTAACAAAAGATTAAATCACTACGATGCACGGTGAATGAATATGCCGCGGCAAAAGTTCGAAATAAACTAACCTTGCACTCTATGCAAAAGTCATTAATTTTTTATCAGTGCTTTTAAAATGTTACAAATACCCACAATAGCACTTGTATTCGTCTAAAACAATGTCAAGTGGGTACTCAGATGTTTATTTATAAAGCATAAGCAAAACATACCAATATGTCAACGCATACTTAAGATAACAACTTTGTTACTCAAAATTAGCGGGTGGGTCGATTTTTTTGGCGGCCAGTGTATATATTTAAAAGATACGTTATTTAATATTCTACCATTTTTTAATAATGGTTAAGGTACTTCGATTAAAATTTCAGGATTTTATGAAAAAAAAATGAAGCATAGACGGAAACCGTATATGAATTAACTTTTAATTTATGAGTAAAAACTGAAAAAAAATTGAAAAATCATTTAATTTGTGTTTATAAACTTGAAGTTAGTAGTCTGAGAAAGCGCCCATGATGTTCATAACACATCGGCAACGATTCGGCATGCTCAGAAGAAGGTTGTCAATGTCTTGCTGCGGAATATTGTCCCATGTCCTTCTGAGGTGCGCAAAAAGTTGATCTTCTGTAGCCAGATTTTCAGGAACTTCCTTCAGAGCTCTTCTTTGCAGCATATCCCACGCATGCTCAATGGGATTTAGATCTGGCGATTGAGCAGGCCAGTCTAAGGGCCTAACATTGTGTGTATGTAACCAAGCTGCTACCGTTCTCGCCGTGTGTGCCCGGGCATTGTCGTGCATGAGCAGGAAATCTTGCCCCATTTGTGTTCTGTGGGGCAAGATTACGGGCCCCAGCACCTGTTGGACGTATCGTTCTGCCGTCATATTGCCCCGCACCCAAACGAGATCCGTCCGTCCTCCAAGGCGAATTCCTGCCCAAACCATAATTGTTCCTCCTTGGTATGGGTGAACTTCCTGAGGGTTCTGAAGACGGCTCCATCGTCCAGGAACTCGCCAAACACGCGTCCTTCGTGAATCTGGATGGAAGCCAAACTTGGATTTATCCGTGAACAGCACATTGGACCATTGCTCACGGCCCCAGTCCACGTGGTTCCGAACACATTCTAATCGTCGTCCACGATTGCCTCTCCGTAAAGGTGGGACCCGGAGTGGTCTACGAGAGCGTAGATTGCTTTCATGCAGTCGCCTTCTTACAGTTTGGTCACTCACAAGCACTTGGTGTTCCACTCGCAGCCTTTGGACCAATTGAGTCGCCGTTGCATTTGGTTGAGCTCGCGCAGTAATTTGCAAAAATCGGTCTTGTCTGGGGGTAGTGATGCGACTTGGCCCCCGGTGCCTCTCCGCTACTTCACCTGTGGCACGATAGCGTGTCCACAATCTTGAAATTACATTTTGGTGGGTCCCTATGGCCTCAGCAACATTACGCTGAACAGACCCAGCTTCCAGCATTCCCACAGCTCGTAACATCTCCGCCCTCGTCAAATGTTGGCGTTGCATGGCTACAATACCTCAATTTTAACTTTATCTTTCGTATAATTGAAAAAAACTGTAACTAAACGTAATTCGTATTGTTTTCTAAATTTCGCACAAATGAAAATTCCCTCTCCTATACATCAAGACATTTTTATGCCACCGAAAGAAAAAAATTTTCAAAAATTTGAATTTGGAATTCGTCTGAGATAAATTACAAACAAATCGGTGTATAAAAGATTCCAATGCGGCCAGTACTTTTCTAGTTATTTAATTGAGTATGAAATATCCCTAGACCGTGTTGAGCAGTGTATTTGAAGATGGAAAATAAAAGAATCATGCATGTTTACATGATACTCAAGGAAAGTCCGAGTAAAATAATCATCAAGGTTAAGGATAACGACAACAGTGTTATAGAGTCCATCTAAAATTCTAAAGGAATAAAACCATTTTGTAAGACTAAGCAAATTTTGATATTACCCTAGTAGGCGTAATGAATAACGGTAATAGATAAGAATCACAGTATATTCCAGGTATCTCACCATGTTACAAGGGGACAAGGCAAGATTTTTTATTTTTATCGGTATGGCTTCAAGGGACACCATCCAACCGATTCAGTACAACGAACAACGATTTCAGTACCGCAGTAGGCTCTCACCATGGTTTCAAGGGGACCATGGCAAAACTAGTCAAAATCTACTTAGACAAAAGGCAATAATAATAGACAGACTCGCAAATAAAAAAAAAATAAGTTAAGAGAGATTGAGGTTATAGATTTAGTTAGCATAGTACGATTCAAATTAACCCTAAATTTTAACCTATTAACACATTAACAAGCCCATGAACTTTTATTTCAAGTTATTAGTAATTTTCAAGTCCTTTATGTGCCAAATACCCAAGTCACGCCCATTCATGTCTTCTAACACATAAACTAAAGGAGAACGTTTAACTTTTACCCTACATTTCATAAATGTTGGCGCTAACTTTTTGGTAAAATAGGCATCTTTGTTGCTCTGGAAATAGCAACGCTTCCAGACCACATCCCCCACATTAAATTCTGCTTCTTTACGATGTAAGTTGTAACGCTGGGTATTCTTGTCATGAGCATGCCATAGTGCTTTTTGGACTTTATCAAAAATACCACTCAAGTGACCAAGATTCTCGGCGTAGGTATCACGAGGCAAGAAGACTAAATCATTTGGGTCATCATTGTCGAGATAATGTGACCCGCATGCCACCAATTCCCTACCATGAACTAAAAATGCCGGAGTATACTTAGTAGTCTCATTAATAGAATTGTTCACCGCGAACTGTATTTGAGGTAGATTCACGTCCCAGGACCTATGATCTTCATTAATGAAAGTAGACACGGCAGTTATAATAGTTTTATTATATCTCTCTACCGTATTTATCTGAGGTGTATATTTAGGTATAAAGTTAACTTTCCAATTCATGACTTATAAATTGACAGCCGTTGTCTAAGATAATCGTTTGAGGAATACCATGTACCATACCGGCTGTGTATCTTAAAGTACTGTAACGTATAACCTACTGACTGGAGAAGCTACCTACCCCCTTGGAAGCTACGTACAAACTGGAGAAGCTACCTACCTACTGAACTACCTTCCTACTGGACTACGTACTTGCCTACCTACTGAACTACCTTCCTACTGGACTACGTACTTGCCTACCTACTGGCTACCAGAACCAGCTGATTGGAAGGAGCTGCCCGGACCTACCTGCACTTGACGCAAGAGGAGTGATACTTCACAAAAGGAATCAATTCTCCGTCTACCAAGACCAACTTAGGCAACAACTTCATCGACCCCTTACTTACTAGCCCCTCACTTTTAAACTCCCAACTTAATAATATCTCACACTGTAATAACTTCTTTTCTATTAAACTTATATATAACTGTTTACTTGCTTATCTTATTTATTCCTTGTCATCTAACGTGACAAGACCTAGTACTATATACCTGTATTTTAATGTGTTCATTATCTTTTAAAAACTCTGTTTCAGGATTGTAATTGTCGTTATCTAGACGCTCACGTGTGATAACCGCCCGCCGCCTACCAGCTAGTTATAGACAATTAACCGATAACTCCTCAAAGAAGTCGAGGCGGTAGGGAAGTCGAACACCAGACTGAGGAGCGGGTGCTGCGCCTACTATGCAGGCAACCAAGACTAGAAACGAGGAGGGCGTGCTTGCAGACTGTTGAGAGACTATTTAAGGTCACCACCGTCCCCCCAAAAAACGATACACAACATTTTAAAGCGCAACCGGCGGAAGCCCTATAAAATACATAAAGTCCTGGCGCTACTCCAACCTGATAAGGATAGCCGGATCCAGTTTTGTGCTTGGCTGTTGGCTCAGCAAACCCAGCTCTTTCCAAAAATGTTTTGTGGACGGATGTGTCAATCTTTACCCGGAATGGCATGTGGAACAAGCACAATTCCTGTATGTGGGCGGAGAGCAATCCACATGCCTTGCATGAGACGGGACACCAGGTGCGATGGTCTGTAAATGTGTGGGGTGGTAACCACCAGAGAAAAGTTCTAGGGCCCCAGTTTTTGACCTCCAGTATTAACGGTGAATTTATACCTCGGCTTATTAACAGGTCCAATAGCCAACATCCTGGCAGAAGTGCCTGTAGGGGGGTCAGGTAAATTAAATACTTATTGAAATTCGACGTACACGTTT
Source organism: Epirrita christyi (assembly GCA_951392215.1). Classification (NCBI taxonomy): domain Eukaryota; kingdom Metazoa; phylum Arthropoda; class Insecta; order Lepidoptera; family Geometridae; genus Epirrita; species Epirrita christyi. The sequence continues at coordinate 4,382,772 of OX595858.1, read as the reverse complement.
ACTTCCCAAGAACCAAAGCTTGAAGACCAGACAAAAAAAATATATATCTAAGGATAAGGATGGCGCTGCGGGCGCACAGGATCTTCCGCGATCTGTCAGATCATTATAAACTAAATTGGCGCGTAGCTTTGAATCTCGAACATGCCCCCGCGCGTTGAAAGCTCTTCTTTCAACCGGAGACTTCATCTTCTGGCAGCAGCGGGACAATTTTGCTGAAGCTTCGCCGCACGACACCATTGACCGTACGTATGTCCGCAACACGACATATGCCATCACTTGGACCGGGATGCACAGCTACAACACGTCCAAGCTTCCATTTCAGCGGTGGGATGCCATCTTCTTTCAACAGGACTAGAGTATTATTCTAAAGGATGTCCGCAACACGACATATGCCATCACTTGGACCGGGATGCACAGCTACAACACGTCCAAGCTTCCATTTCAGCGGTGGGATGCCATCTTCTTTCAACAGGACTAGAGTATTATTCTTAAGGGAGTACTTGCAGGATCGCCATTTTACTCGCTGTTGGAGTTCTGATACATACTCCTTACTCCACCGCGTCCAAAAGTGCTGGCGTAACTGCGCAATGCGCTGGAAGCGAGTCAATCTAGTTACTGGATAATCCTCGAAGTTCTGTTCAGGCAGGGCAATAAGAGGACGGCCGATGAGAAAATGGCCAGGCGTGAGGGGTGTCAAATCTTCTGGGTCCGACGACAACGGAGAGAGTGGCCGAGAGTTAAGTATCGCCTCGATTTGTACCAACGTTGTAGTCAGCTCCGCATCGTCGCTGCCGCTCCTGGCGCGCCCGATGGTTGCGACGGGAGCGGCAGCGACGATGATGGAGCACCGCAACCCGACCGGAAGGACGTTACCGAAGAACGTGTAATGACGCGGACACAAGCACTCCCCCCACCCCCGCGCCGGACGAGCCGAGAGGAGCTAGCTCAGAGACGCAGTGCGAGGAAGGACGCGGAGGGAGTGTAGTGCGGATCCTATACCCACCCTGATGAAGACACTCTATTTAAATGATATTTGGTTGACTTGACGCCAGCGTCCCAGAGACCGCCGAAATTTGGACTATACGCTGGTATAAAATGGACCCTTAAGGTATCCTGAGCTAACTCCGCAGCCAGAGAGTCACAGGTGCTCTTTAAAAACTTTGAAATATAATTATACAAGGTGTTATATAATTCCCCTATAAGCCCGAGGGGGGGTTATTTAGTCCAAACTTTTGATTACTTTTACATGTGCAAAGGTTCAATACATCGTATTTGAAATTCTCATACAAAAATAAAATTAATATTATCATAGAAGTTAATTACAACCCTAAGTGTTTGTTTACTTTTTGCGTATCAGCTGTTACGCACACACGCACACTCCTATAGCAATGGACCCACATGCCACACGAACTTGAATTCTTTTACCACACTGGTTCTTACACCATTGGTGTCGAGACGAAGTAGTAGTAGGTATTAGTGGTTAGAAATTACGGTCAAATCTATCATTTTTTACGTTGATATTACGCACTTAGTAGGAACTTGTCGAAGTAGGTAAATAATCACTGAAATTTCACACTTTAAGAAACAATGGTATGAAGACAAGTTTTGGTTTATGATTAAAATAAAGAACATACCTTTTTTCTCACCTCCTATGCCAGAGTAGGGACACGACCAATCCTTGACCGGGTATAACTGGTTCACCACGGTACCTATTATCACAGGTTCACAACATTTATCACAATCACAAATGAATTTTGTCATAATTGAGTGTACGTAAGTAGGTATCACTGGGTTATTAACAACTGAATTTTGGCACGATTTTATCACTTTTGTTAAAGTTAACAGTATCCGTGAGGGAAATCCACTTCACAGGAAAGGCTCGATGTGGCTTCCATCTCGAAGGACGCACATCTCTGCTCTGTGGATCACGGAACGCGTTGCATTCCGGATCATTTCAGGTGCTAGGTCTGACAACGCCATAATTATTTTTTCTTTCATGGTCTCCGCTGATGAGCTTTCGGTACGATTCACGATTCCCTTGAGGTAGCCCCACAAGAAAAAATCCAGCGGCGTCAGGTCAGGGGAGCGTGGTGGCCATCGACTGCTCTACGGGTTCATGTTGCTAGGCCTCCCCTCGCTGGTGCGCCGGTAAAAGGATCCCATCGAGTGAAGGCGGTTCACCAGTCCAAGGAAGCAGCCGTACGATTGCACTGGTCGCTCTGGATGTTGTTCTCTGTACAGCTCTCGAGCTGCCACTTAACTATTATTTGGTGCTCTACCAACACACAACACCATGTCATAGTATTCGGCGTTAGAATACATAGTACTTATTCGAAGGATTTCTCGAAAACATCTTGCCACGACCGAATGCAACATGCGACTGACGTGAAAATGTATCACTCGACCAAAAACACTTAGATACCTACGCATAATAATTTTTTAGGGTTCCATAACTGGATAACCTAGATTAATCAACCAGGTTTCGGCTCGAAGTCATCAGAGAGTTTATCTGAGTGAATGCAAAACGCGACTAGGTAGGTTGGTAAGTATCTACTAAATGCAACGCAGGTATGCTTTACCTACGTACTTATTAATCTAACAGCAGTAAAGTAGGTACCTACCTAATTTAATCATCTTCCTTCAATCAACTTACAACCTTACCAACCAACTTCAGAAGTAGGTACCTAGCTAAGTGCCAAGGTAGTACCTACAATAAGTACCTACCTACATACCTACTTCGTGTGATGGAGTTCGTTATGTACTACCACAATAAGTTTGTCTCTTATCAAAGGTACCTATGTAAGTAATCTACTTTACGTTTAGGTCCCTACGCTTGGCAGGCAGATTGGTGAACGCAGTATTGATCTTGAGTATTCAGGTGGATGCTGCTGTCCATCCTCTGGTGTAATCCCTTAGTCTGCTTTTGCGACATCCACGGCAGGAGAAGGAGGGGCCTATTTTTAGGCCGAATACACCAAGGCATATGCATGCGTCGGCTAGTTATGGCGGTTGCTCGGTTTAGTACCTACCGAACTTTATGTACTTTACCTACGACCTGATCAGATATCTACTTACTTGGTACTAGATACTAGACATTTGGCTTGGCAGTGTCTAACTAAGCAAGCACCTTACTTGTGGGTCGTAAGGTACCTAAGTACAAAATCAATGAGCGTGCAAAAAAAATTTAAACTACGGAACCTTTTTGTGTAATTTAACATACGCGGCGGCCTTTTCAAACAACTTCTACAGAGCGCGCCGCACTTTGTCGGCGTCTCTGTGGGTTTTGGCGCTTGCACAAGTACTCTTGCCAAAGAAATGCCGTCAGCCAATCATATCACTAGGCACCATCAAAGACACTTCCCCATTTAATATGATTGGTTATTTTTTTTCATTGCAACCAATGAAAGTACGTCGGTCTGTTTGATTTGTAGATAAGTTATGAGACGAGACACTTTTGAGTTTAAGTGCCTACAAAATTGCAGTTTATTATTTTTAGTAAACTTATTTGTTATCTCTTGTCAAATTACTAAATTGAAACAAAAGTGATGGTAAATCTACATGTTTTAAATTGGAGAAATACGAAACTCACTAAAAATACTTTTTTTGCCATTAGTAAATTACATCTCGTAATCAAACTAAAATAAATCTTTAGATCACATAGTAATAATGTTACATTTTAATAATATCTTTGAAACAAAAAACGTAACTTACTCACTGAGTCACCTCAATATTAGGCACTTTATTAGTAGGTACCAGTTCTGTTATTTCATCCAGAAGTCACACAGAAAGGTCAAATAAACAGCTGTTATAGGGCTGCCTGATGTTGTGGTAGGTACATTTCTGGAGGAAAGTTTACGATGCATTTCACCAATTAAAAACTTCCAAATTTGAAAAGTGGTAGAAGTAACGTTGTTCACCATGACATGCGGAACACCCTCCCCCCGGCCTTATAGGGACATTATGTAACATCCTGTATGCACCAACGAATGAGGTACCGTTGTCTGAGTAAATATGAGAGGGTTTTCCTCTACGTGAAATAAATCTGCGTAATGCTAGTAGGTAGTTATTGCTTGTTAAATCACCCACTAACTCCAGGTGTACCGCTTTAGTTGTGAAACATACGAAAATAGCAATATAGGACTTGATGAGTCTACAACCACGGCCGGTACGACTAGCGACGGCAACTGGGCCTGCGTAGTCCACGCCTACACTTTCAAATGGGTATCCACCTGGTTGCACGCGCTGCTGTGGTAAATTACCCATTAGAGAAGTAAATACCTTACCTTTCATGCGACTACAGCGCACGCATTGACGGAAACACTTCTTCGCCAACATGCGACCACCTATTGGCCAATAGGTATCCCTAATTGTAGCAAGTAAAAGTTGAGGGCCGGCGTGCATTAATCTTTTGTGTTCTAACTCAAATAATAACTTCGTAACTTGATGTGTGGACTGTAAAATAATAGGGTGCTTCTTTTCAAACGTAAAATTACAATTTCCCAACACTATTTAAATTTTACTAAAGTAACTTTCGTGAATTATATCATTCATTTTGTAAAAACGGGAAATTTTCACGTACCGATATGTTGGTGGAAGCACCAACAGGTTTCGACCCTAATCGAGGGTCTTCATCAGGGTGGGTATAGGATCCGCACTACACTCCCTCCGCGTCCTTCCTCGCACTGCGTCTCTGAGCTAGCTCCTCTCGGCTCGTCCGGCGCGGGGGGGGGGGGAGTGCTTGTGTCCGCGTCATTACACGTTCTTCGGTAACGTCCTTCCGGTCGGGTTGCGGTGCTCCATCATCGTCGCTGCCGCTCCCGTCGCAACCATCGGGCGCGCCAGGAGCGGCCAGACAGGCTACACTAACAGTGTCTCTATCAGGCTCAAACACTTCACTGTCGTACGTCCCTGTTGCCACTGTTGTCACTGTGGGACGTACGACAGTGAAGTGTTTGAGCCTGCAACCCGACCGGAAGGACGTTACCGAAGAACGTGTAATGACGCGGACACAAGCACTCCCCCCACCCCCGCGCCGGACGAGCCGAGAGGAGCGAGCTCAGAGACGCAGTGCGAGGAAGGACGCGGAGGGAGTGTAGTGCGGATCCTATACCCACCCTGATGAAGACACTCTATTTAAATGATATTTGGTTGACTTGACGCCAGCCTCCCAGAGACCGCCGAAATTTGGACTATACGCTGGTATAAAATGGACCCTTAAGGTATCCTGAGCTAACTCCGCAGCCAGAGAGTCACAGGTGCTCTTTAAAAACTTTGAAATATAATTATATGCACCAACGAATGAGGTACCGTTGTCTGAGTAAATATGAGAGGGTTTTCCTCTACGTGAAATAAATCTGCGTAATGCTAGTAGGTAGTTATTGCTTGTTAAATCACCCACTAACTCCAGGTGTACCGCTTTAGTTGTGAAACATACGAAAATAGCAATATAGGACTTGATGAGTCTACAACCACGGCCGGTACGACTAGCGACGGCAACTGGGCCTGCGTAGTCCACGCCTACACTTTCAAATGGGTATCCACCTGGTTGCACGCGCTGCTGTGGTAAATTACCCATTAGAGAAGTAAATACCTTACCTTTCATGCGACTACAGCGCACGCATTGACGGAAACACTTCTTCGCCAACATGCGACCACCTATTGGCCAATAGGTATCCCTAATTGTAGCAAGTAAAAGTTGAGGGCCGGCGTGCATTAATCTTTTGTGTTCTAACTCAAATAATAACTTCGTAACTTGATGTGTGGACTGTAAAATAATAGGGTGCTTCTTTTCAAACGTAAAATTAGAATTATCTAATCGACCTCCAAGGCGAATTAACTCATTTTCATCTAAATAAACATTAAACTTAATCAATGGGCTTTTGATAGGTAAATCTTGTTTTTTAACAAGTAAACTATATTCAGGGAAAGATTGAAGTTGCGATTGTCTCATAATTAAAATTAAGGCTTTATCCAATTCGTCAGTATTCAAATATTTAGTTTTATTCTTTGTCCCTTTCTTTAAAATATTTACAAACCGTAGCACATAGGCTACAGTACGTTGAAGTCTAGATAGATTTGAAAAACGACTGAAATCTATAAGTTCGCGTGGAGTGGAATTATTTATATGTAATGAAACTTCATTTCTAGTTTCAGGCAACGTTTTAACAGTACTTGGAGTGACAGGCCAGTGCGAGGAATCGCGTTTCAAATAATCTGGACCATGCCACCATAAATTAAGCGACTGAAGAGAGTCAACAGTGGTGCCTCGTGATATAAGATCCGCGGGGTTCTCGTCAGTCGGAACGTGTCTCCAAGTACAGCTGCCAGTCTTATCTAATATCTCAGCTATGCGATTACGCACGAATGGTTGTAGCTTAGAAGGCAACATTTGAAGCCAACCTAGAACAATCATGGAGTCTGTCCAAAATATAACATGCTTAATTTTGGCTCGCAGTGCAGTGATGGCTTTCTCGTACAAACGAGCACCAATCAAAGCACCACAGAGCTCGAGTCGTGGTATTGTTGTGGGCTTGGTAGGCGCGACTCGGCTCTTAGCGAGCAGTAAGCTGACTGAGACCTCATCTTTGTAGTAGACGCTACGAACATAAATACAAGAGCCATACGCACGCTCGGACGCATCTGTGTAAATGTGCATTTCCAGATGGGCATATGAGTCACAGATGACACGTCGCGGTATGCGTAAGCTGTTCAGACCCGGTAGGCTGTCGACCACCTCAACCCAGACCTGGTATATCTCTGGTGGCAACTCTTCATCCCAAGTCAGTCGCTGTAGCCACAGTTTTTGTAATAGAATTTTCATAAGGATGACACAAGGTGATAAGAGCCCTAAGGGGTCAAATATCTGAGCAATGACCGAGAGAATATCACGTTTTGTGTTTCCTTTGGCTATGGTAGGACTGATGGGAAAATAAAGCTGATCTGACAATGAGTGCCACCCGAGGCCCAACGTCTTACTCGATTCAGTATGTCCGATGTTAAATTCCGGCGATAACTGATCGGGTTGTGGTAGTAATTGAGGCTCATTAGACTTCCATTTCCTAAGAGGCATGCAAGCTGAGGCGAGCTTGGCAGTAACCTGCTCACGTATGCGCAAGACTTCGCTGAGTTCATCCCCACCACTAACAAAATCGACGATGTAGAAATCGTGGATTATAAGTTCCGATATTTTAGGATCCTTGCACTCTAGACCTATCTGTTTCAAACACCGAGTAGCAAGAAAAGGTGCACTAGCAGTTCCGTAACTCACACGATTTAAAACATAGCATTTCACAGCTGAATCTGGGCTATTTTGATCGCGCCAAATGATTTGTTGTAGTGGTCTATCATCATCATGTACAGCCAGGCATCTATAAATTTTTTCAACATCTGCAACTATAATATATTTATGTTGCCTAAATCGTAATAGTATCGACAGCAGGTCGTCCTGTACCGTTGGTCCAATCATTTGAATCTGATTAAATGAAACTCCTGAAGAAGTAGGACTACTTGCATTAAATACGACCCGTAGCTTGGTCGTCGTACTACTCTCACGAAGGATGCCATGATGTGGGATGAAATAGTGAGGCACTGAAGTAATCGGCATGCACTCTGTCATGTGACCTAAAGATTCATATTCGGACATGAAATCTTTGTACATTTTGCTAAATGAGTCATTACCTTTTAGTCTGCGCTCTAAAGATACTAAACAATGCTAAGCTCGCTGATAAGAATCACCTAACACGCTTGGTGTCTGTTTTAATGGGATTCTAACGCAGAAACGTCCGTCTGCGAGGCGAGTTGTATTTTTGACAAAATGTTCTTCACATTGCTTCTTCTCTGGAAAATAATGAGATGACTGAGGGCTAACTTCTTCGAGCTGCCAAAAACGGATTAATTGGTTTTGAATGTCATCATCAGAAGAGTGAGAATTAATTGAATCAACTTTAGTAAAATTACATTTAATAGGAGGGAAAGTAGATACGCGGTCGCCGTTAACTGGACCGGAGACTATCCAACCTAGTCGAGTCTCATAAAGTATCGGCTTTCCATCTCCCAATTTAATATGTTGCGAACCTAAAATGTCCCAAAAAACATCAGCGCCGATGATTAAATCAATGGCGGCGGGCGAATAAAACTGAGGGTCCGCTAAACAAATATTTGATGGAATATTTAAACCTTTAACATCAATCTGACACCCGGGAACGTTATCAGTAATCGACGGCAGAATAAAACAACTTAGATAAGTTGTAAAACTTTCACATAACGACTTGATAGGCAAGCGACACATTTGACTAATGCTCAATGATTTATTATTTATACCTACGACGGTCCTATCAGTACGATCAGCTGGTAAGTTTAATTGTTTATGCAGTCGTTCAGTCATTAGACACGAAGTACTACCGCTATCCAGAATCGCACGGGCGATGACCTCGCAGTTATTATTATCACGCATTTTAACTAACGCAGTGGCCTGACCTGACGTCTCGCATGTAGTTGAGATGCTCCCCGTAAGTGCGACGCTCGGAATCTGAGGATTCGTGACAGTAGGTATCGAGGTAGTTGAACGAGTGCTCTTATCGCAATCAGCTGTAGCTATTGGTGTACACGTAGACAGCTGTTTTGTTGCACTGAACTCATTTACGTGAATAAGTGTGTGGTGTTTACGCTTGCAAACTTTACAACCAGGCTTTCTACACGAATTAGCGTAATGTCCACTACGGAAGCAATTAAAACATATCTTATAGGTAGGCACTAGCTTATACCGTACATCACTACTTAGAGCGAGAAATTTCGGGCAGTTATTTAAATAATGATTATCATTACAGCTAGGGCAAGGTGTCATTGACGATGAAATTAAATTAGTTTTATTGTTACCACTCTGATAAGAAACCATAGCTTTTATTTTGGGTGCATATTTGCCGCTTGTCGCGTTGTTATGAGACAATTCAATAGTCTCAATTAAATCTGCACGATTACGCATAAATTCTAGAAAGGAAACAAGACTAATCGGTTTTTCTTTGGATAAAGTGCCCTTATGTTCTTCCCACTCACGGTATGTTTTTGCGTCTAACTTTTTCGTGACGATATAAATCAAAAGAGTGTCCCAGTGTTCAATTGGTTGTCCCAATGACTCTAATGCACGTAAATTCTTATTTAATTGATCTATTACACGTTTCAGAATGACGGATGACTCTTTTGTGACCGGTTCGATGTTGAATAAGGCTGCAACATGATTTTGTATTAACAAGCGTTTATTGTCAAACCGCTCACATAAGAGCTTCCATGCGACCGAATAGTTACTCGCAGAAAACTCAATGGATTGAATTACCACAGCTGCCGAACCTTCTAGTGACGCCCTCAAGTAATGGAATTTGTTAATTTCATCTATCTGATCATTGTTGTCAATTAAACTTGAGAAGGTGTCATGAAACTCCAACCAAGTTTCATAGGAACCTCCAAACTTCGGCAACTGAATAGTGGGCAACTTAACAAGCGTATGATTAGAACGAGAATTACTCGATGCACTTCCGACCTTATTCTTTTGATAAGTATCTAATATTCCCTGAGCATCGGCAAGTATCCGATAATAATGTCTTTCAAACTCAGTTCGTTCACTTAACTGCAGGTCGGTGTTATCAGTAAGGCACTCAATTTTTAACTGTACCTCATCGTATTGGTCATATAAGATTCAATCTTACCGGTGCGCAATTGTAACTCCCTGGCCTCCGAGGAACTCAGTGAGGAGGCATCCAAGATCGTCAAATGATTTGCGAAAGCAGTGATACGACCTTTGATACTGCCGCGTTTTTTGACTAACTCTTTTTCCTCGGTCATTCTGGGAGACAGGCACGGTAGACCTGGAACTGATACAGGTAACATCTGTTTACAAAGGCACTTAGGACTTTTATACAAAGTACGAAGAAACTAATGATGAAATAACATCAATACCTATACTTAAATACGATGTTTTAGGTAGGTAAATTGAGCTTATTTACACTTGATACTGATAAACACGAAAACCTAATCCAGGTGAACTAATTTGACTTCATAATTTAGTGATTTTACATGGGAAATTAGTAACCAATTAACAAAAAAACTCTAATTACATGAGACAAAATGAAAGTATTAAGTACCTGTTTTTTAACAATTATGAAACCTAGTGAGTGTTGAAATAATATAATATAAATATAATGATAAATTGGTTTGAATTAAATGCTAGTCAAATTATTTTATTCTATACCTATATGAATAGAACAAACAACAATTAAACTTTAACTAACTAGGTAACCAAAATTTATCTAACACTGCAATTACCTAGGATAACAAAATGGTAGCTTACTGTCACTCACAAAATTAGACAATTTAACAACATGTTAACATTTAATAGTAGACTGAATGTTACTAACCTTATAATTACGTCGCATTATACCTAATTATACCTGATTAGAGTGTTGGGTTCAAAATAAATTCACTTTTGCACTTTGTACTTGAACTTGAACTCGACCACTCTTTGTGACGCGCAATCCCGTTGCAATTTTCATTAGCGCTTCACTTATCTTCTTCACGGCTGATTAAACTTTCTAATTAGAATCAGAATTATTTCTGGTTAAATATCCGGCTCGAAGGACCATGTACCATGTGTGTCAGGTAAATTAAATACTTATTGAAATTCGACGTACACGTTTACTTCCCAAGAACCAAAGCTTGAAGACCAGACAAAAAAAATATATATCTAAGGATAAGGATGGCGCTGCGGGCGCACAGGATCTTCCGCGATCTGTCAGATCATTATAAACTAAATTGGCGCGTAGCTTTGAATCTCGAACAGTGCCCCTAGCCCAATTAAGGGGCATGTGATTCCACCAATTTCCCAAAAATTCCAACAAATGTCATTTTGCGTTATTATTTATTTACTATTATTTAGCTCAAACCTTGGTAGCAACCTTAAAACGTAACTAGATTTTATTTTTAAATATTGAAATCTTTTTTTTGTATACACAGCTCCCAAAAGTACGCTTTCCTATTTTACAGCTAAAATAGTATCCAGCAATTCGTTGCCACCATAATTTAAATCCAGCAATATGTATGTATAATATATTTTACTGCCTTGATGGCGAGACTTTATTTTTCCTCTTACCAAAACTGAATTTTCCGAGTGTCCGAGTAGATTGGTGTCAACTTCTACTCTAAATGTTCAATTTTCTTGAATGTGTTCCCCGTAATAAGATCTTGCTTGTTTTATTTGGTAGGTTCCAAGTGCGATTAAGCAGAGATCATCTCATTTCTATCACAGGGAACACATCCAGTTGAGGGTGCTGGCCATTAATAAAAACTAAATTGACACGATGTCTATTAACATTTTGTTCAATTACATAATCCGATAATATATTTGGCAAATTAAATCTTTCTAAAGCTCTATTTAAAATTGACTGGGCATCGAGGTGATCGGTTATAACGAAAGCAGTGTCTTATGTCGTGGGCGGCATATTGAACCCTGAGCATAACGAGGGACTCTAAACACACCTACTGAGAGACAACAAAAAGCCAGGGCTCCATAAAATAAGTATTGTCTATTTTGATAAACTCTGGTGTAGAATCGTTATCGCTCGACATTTTCTGTTAACACTAATATTGCCTTGCCACTGACATTATATTATATTACAAAAATATTGCAATAAAATTCACTGAAAATCACAGCACCAAACATCTCTTTTGTTTAACATTCTTTAAAATCGCGCCTATTTTTTTTTCTTTTTCTTTTTTTTGAATTCGAATTTCAAATTTCGAATTTGACGTGCCAAATTCAAATCACTTTATTCCCTAGGGAGTTTCATACAACTTTATATCCCTAGAGAGACAATGCTTTACTTTACGTTGAGGTTGCATGATATTTAATTGGATATTGTCGAGTAGGTGGTGTGAAAAATAATTTTATTATTATGATTCACCCAGAAAATCTGCTGGGTTTGACCTTATCTCGAGAGGAATATTATCATATCATAATATCCAAAGAAAAGCCTTAGTTAAACTTACAACCCTTATCAATGAGACTTATCATTTAGACTAAGATGTGCCAGAACTATGGAAAGTCGCTGAAGTTATAATTATAGCAAAACCAGGAAAACCACCTCACGAGACAACATCTTACAGACCAATTTCTTTGCTACCCATTATGTCAAAGTTATTTGAAAAATTACTACTTAAAAGGCTGAAGCCAATTATAGACCATAAGAACCATATTCCAAAATATCAGTTTGGCTTCCGTGAACAACACTCAACAATAGACCAAGTTCACAGAATCACAAATACTATCGAGAAAACTCTAGAAGTCTAGAAGATAAAAAAGTCTGCTCTACTATTTTCCTAGATGTGGCTCAGGCTTTTGATAAGGTATGGCATGAAGGCCTTATACTAAAACTGAGAAAAATGTTACCAGAAGTATTTGCACACATACTAGAATCATATTTATCGCATAGAGTTTTTAGAATAAGGCAAGAAGATGCCTACTCCGAAATAAAAGAAATTAAAGCTGGGATACCACAAGGAAGCGTATTGGGTCCGGTCCTATACCTACTTTATACTTGTGATATTCCTGAACTAGAAAATAACACCATCGCGACCTTTGCTGACGACACTGCTATAATGGCTGTTGGAAATACCCATGCAGAAGCAGCAGAAAAAGTTCAAGTGGCGGTTAATAAAATCCATTGCTAGACGAAAAAATGGCGGATCAAACTAAACGAATCAAAATCAATCCACATCAACTTCACTAACAAAAAAGAGCAGTAATTTCCGGTATTTATCAACAATAAGCTCATACAAATAATACAATAATACAAATAAAAATACGGCAAAATATCTGGGAATGACGCTTGATGCAAAGCTACGCTGGAAAGCTCATGTCAAGAAGAAAAAAGATCAGTTAGAACTACGATACAAGAAGATGTACTGGCTGCTTGGAAGACATTCTTCTCTAGCAGTACACAACAAAATATTATTATACAAACAAGTCCTGATGCCAGTATGGACCTATGGTATACAGCTGTGGGGCTTTACCAAAAAGAGTAACTTAGAAATAATACAACGATTTCAAAAGAAAGTACTCAGGGGAATAGTAAATGCACCCTGGTATGTAAGAAATGACGATCTCCACCGGGACCTTAACATTGAGTTTGTCGACAAAATCATCAAAAAATATGCAGGAGCTCACGAATGTAGACTTCATCATCATGTGAACGTCGAGGCAATCCAGCTTCTCGACAACACGGACATAGTGAGAAGACTCAAAAGAACTAAACCTTATGAGTTAGTGTAGTGTAAATAATAGTGTAATGTAGTGCAAATTAGTGCTAGATAATAAGAACACAAGAACAAAGTGTCCTCCCCTTAAATAGAGACATTAAGAAAAGTGCCAATGGACACATTCTTAGCTATAATTGATTTTATAAATCTAGGTCAATGTTTAATTACTTATTAGCCTGCCTTATGGCTAGATTGTAATGCTATTAGGGTACATGAAAACGTATACTAAGGAAAAAAAAAATATTATGATCTACGTTTACCACACGCACCTCTCCTCCTCACCCCTCGTGAGCTGTTCGAGACCGCAATCGCTTGTCAAGATTTCCGCGCGTGATTTTTATGTTTCGTAGTTTGATGTTTAATCAATTAACATTACAGATCTGTAGTTAAAACTATTAAACATCAAAAAGTCAATATTTTATCGTATCATAAAACATATTTCTATGGATTTTGAAAAATCATGGGTGTCGGTCGACCCATGATTTTTCAAAATCCATAGAAATATGTTTTATGGTCTTGAAATACTAGCATGAAGATGTGGCAACGATACGACGATTTACGTTTTCTTTTTTATTTGTTACGGCGATTTTTGGCTTAAAAATTACGAGTTATTGACCTCGTTTTATTTCTATACTGTATAATTTAACAGAAAATTGTAAAACCAGTAGATCTAGATATTAGTGTCACAATAATGTCTACAAAATTTAATTGAGTTGGATTAATTTATACGCAAATGAGGATCAAACTTCGTTTTGTATGGAGCGGCCTACCCGATCACCTTCCCTTAAGAGAGTGATATATGAAACAGTTGGCTGAGAAACTGCATGTACCGTACTCTGTCCAACCAAACTTTGGTAAGACCCACTTGCATACAGTGCAACTGTTAACAAAACCTAGAAAAAAGTTTATGAACTAGCAATTGAATGAACTAACAGCTACAACAATCAATTTTCAATGAAGGATAGGAACACATGCCTACCTTGGATGCAACATCTAAACCATCTCCTTTTTCTCTTTGGGGATGCGGGGCTCCAGTATCCTGATGAGGTCTTTCATTTGCGGCTTTGTTAGACTATACGTTTAATGAAAGTCGCGGTCATTTGTCATTTGTATTATTCGTAAAGGCATCCGCAGTGCAACGCCTAAACGCCTTTGACGTAAGTTACGTAGCCGTTCCTTAGGTGAATGAAATGCCTTGTCATCCACAAGCGTGAGGGCCGGTTTCTACCGGGGCGGAGAGGAGAGGAGACGAGAGCATAGCTGGCAGGTTATTGGCAGGCAGGCTTGACAGGTTAAAACAAAAAACTAAATCGGATTGGTTTATTCAAACACATCTCCTCTCGTCTCCTCTCCTCTCCGCCCCGGTGGAAACCGGCCCTGAAGATCTGCCCTGTTCTGGTTAGGTTTACACATTCCTGTAGAACAGTTGTGCTCATTTCAACTTTATGGTGGCACTTCACTTAGTGTGTATTCGCAAATGTTTGAGTTATTTTGCAAAGGAAAACAACATTATGTTCCGATAGACTCATGGTTTATTTTACCTGAAACGTAAAAATAACGCAAACATTTAAGAATATACACCAAGTAAAGTGCCATAAGTACATTATTATTTTATATGTACGCTGTTGTTTTTGTACATTACCATTATGTATTTTGCTTTGCTAGCTGAAGCTTCTGCAGCTTCTTTGTTCTTTTTGACTACGAGTTCGTGTATACTGGGATGTTGTGTTTGGAGGTGTTTTATCAAATTGGTACCATGCTGAGTCTGAAAAAGATAAAATTATTTCTTAAGATTATTCACAAACAGGCAAAATAAAATTCAGCCCAGCGCGTGTGGAACCACTGATAAGGCCTTACCTAGCCTTTCCGTTAACGAAAACTTATATAATTTACCACTAAGGTGGGTGGACCATAGAAGGCCACTCTAACGAGTAAACACTTTTTATTCGTTTATTAACTGGATAAATGAAGGAAACAAATTATCAAGTAATACTTTGTTTTATTGTGTACCATATAAATCACTTTTTTTTAACCTAGCTTTAATCACTATTTATTAAACTTAAGTTTTATTAAGCTCTTCCAAATGGCCTTGCAAGGAACACGCTCCAAACAAGGCCAATATTATGCATCAGTCGTTCAACTTAAAAATAGAGTTGTTACAATTAATATATCCGCTTTTACTAAAACTACATAATAAGCTCTTTCATTTAAGCGAAACATTAAATGCTCAATATATTTCGTTAACTAAGAATATATTAATGGAAATTATTTAAAAATGGTAGTAATGAGTATTATATTGACATCAAATAACTTGCCAACGCGTTTTATAATGAAATGAAATACTTTTTTTTTTACCTAAAATTGCCTTCTTATGGGTCCGTTCTTTGCAAGGCCAAAATGTTCCTAAGAAGGCCAAACTAACAATTAGCAATGACTTTTTTATATTAACTATAATAAAATACTAGACATACCCCCTTATTCATAATCATTTTCTAACCTATTTTAGTTAAAATATGTTTTGTCTTGTTTTGACGTAGGACATTTTACTTATGAGAGAACAAAACAAAAGCTCTTTTAACTAAAATAGGTTTAAAAAATGATCATGAATAAGGCCCTAAGTACTTAACTTAAACTTATCATGGCACATAGTCAGTCTTGAAGTCAGGAATGTTTAAAATCAACATTTTTTAAGATTAAAGAACTAAAAATAATTATTACAAAATAAAAATCAAATTCGGAAACAAACTTAGAAACTAAAAAGGATAATAATTTTGGATATTTTAATCACAATCTGGGCATATAAATATGAGATCTTTTTTAGTGAGACCCATACACTCCTCGTGATACCACTTTTGACATTCGGTACATTGTCTCATGTCTTCCATTCTACTCTCGCCACATGCGTGACAGCACCATTGCTTTTCTTAACCTTCTGCACTTTTCTTCATCTCTATTTTCGATCTTTTACTGTTTTGTTGTTGTACTGTTTTTTTTAGCCGTTTTACGGAATCATTTTTATTTTTAGTTTTCTTTTTTTGGTCTCGTTTAATTATAGACTTTCCTTTTTTCTTACTCGTCGCTTGCTTCATCTCATTCTTTTTTTCTTCAGTTTTGAATAAATCTTTAACTATTGTCCCTTATAATTAATAGCTTTTTGCCGTGGACGTGTAGACTTTATCGTAGCGTAGTTTGGAGTAGGCAAAAAAGCATGAAACGATTCTTCTTTATCCTCTATTAGGTTAATTAACGGCTCGTCATCATCCGAAGATCTAGTCTCATGACTCTTTAGTTGAGCTTTTGTTTTAATTGAGCTTTTAATTTGTATTAATCGTTTTTTTGGAGTGATTTCTCCTTTCTGCTCGAGATCATCATCAAATGACGAAGAAGTGTATAAATCCGAGACTTGAAGTTTAGTCATGTAGTTATAGTTAGGGAGGCGAGGTAGCTAATTGGCGTAATTCAACGGCGCCGTCGAGATCTATCAAAATCGAAAGATAAAATAATTTCGAAAAGAAAAGCTCGTATGGTAAAAACCATTTTAGCGGTGGGTTTGGCGTGTACGGTTTTTCAAAAATCTTTAAAAAAACAGTTACTTGGGCATTCTCGAGCGCGTCAGATATTCATACTACGTGTGCCCCAAGTGCCTCTGATAACAACGGTATACTAATCTGCCGGTTTGCGAGGTGGGGGTAGGCATATAAAGTAGTCAAAAATGCAAAAAAAAAAATTACTCGAGCGCGTCAGATTTTCGGCGTGATTTTTGAAAATGCAAGTTTTTTTTAAATACTCGAGCGCGTCATATTTTCATAGGGGAGGTTTATCTCGGTATCCTGAAAGCATATTTTCTTAATCTGACCAAAATGTTGGTGGGTTCTCTTAATCTGACCGAAAAAGGTTTTTTGGTTTCTTTTTTTTCCTTTCTTTCTCCTTGATAAAACGGGGAATTTAAGAATGACAATAAAGCGATAGATACAACCAACGTAAATGTAGATGAAATGTTGTACGAATTGTATAATTTATTGCATAAAAAAATGAAATGGTATAAAAATTGTATTATAATTGTATTGTTATGTATGACCTTTACATTTTTGCTCAATACAATTCATCTTCTTCTTCTTCACTGGAACTTTCATATTGTGGCTCCTCATCCACAATTCTTTCCTGCTGAGTGCCTGCAACATCCGTAACAATTATTTCTATTCAGTAATTTTGTTGAGAGAATATTATAGAAGTACAAAAATTTACCTGAATCAAGCGTCTCGTCATTGCTGTCCTCAGTGTCATTCTCGTTGCCCAGAATATCCGGCGATACAACAACATTTTCATACGCATCGGGCAATTGATTCCCGATAAACCACGTGAACTCGAATTTATTATACATACATACATACATACATACATACACACATACAGATAGATACGCGTAACTTTTTCCGAGTCCACGAAAATTGTCGAGAAGCTTTAGAAAAAAAATTTTTGAGATATAATAAAAGACACATAATTTAATTATCGTTATTTCATATCAATTTTTTTAACACCCTCAGTTTTCGTGAGATATACTCAAAAAACCGGGAGTTTGAGTTTTTATGATGCTTCAAGTCAAAAAGTTTTAACTTTGGACAAAAATGTAAAGAGACCTTTTTTGTGTAAAATAAAATTACCTTTTTTGTTTATTTAAACTTTTTTTTTGTAAAATGTATCGTTCGCGACTTATATGCCGCAACGCGTTTTTCGGAAGACGAAATGGCTCCTCCACACTTCCGGTCATGCGGAAACCGGTAGATTTTGTATTTTTAGTAAGTTTTAGATTATATACTTCAAAATAAAAAATAAAAAAAATCGCGCTCGAGAATGCCGGATTAACATTTTTTTGACGTGTTAACGTCTTATAAATCGATGGAGCCGGCTGCACGCTCGAAAAAACATGACTAATGCGTCGTTACCTCGTCATACGTCGTTACCTCGTCATGCGTCACCTCGCAAAACGCATGCGGCGCTTCGCGCATGCAGCGTCACCGCATGCGCGGAGCGCATGTGATATATATATATATATATATATATATATACAGTACAATCTCACTAATCCGGCACTTCAATAGATCGGCACATCCAATAATCCGGCACCCTCCGCCCACGACTCCCTCACCCCTCTATACCTGTGCGCTTGGTCGCTGCGTCGTCGACTAGCAGTCAAACCTCAAAACTTATCACGTGCACGTGCTAACGTATTTGTTTTTTTCAAGTGAGAATAGTTTATAGTTAAAAATGACAAATAAACGCAAACACAAGACACTAGATTTGAATAATAAAATGGAGATTTTTTTGGACCCATGACTTTTTCAGTATAATCCAGTAATCCGAACATTCCAATAATCCGGCATCCTCCGGTTTTCAAGGAGGGTTCCCAACGAGTAACACCCAAACGAGTAACACTGTTACTCGTTGGGATTTTTTTTCCTATCGAGTAACAGTGTAACTCGATGGGATACAAATTAAAAGAAGTATTCCCAACGAGTTACACCCAGTGTAACACTGTTACTCGATAGGACAAAAACATCCCAACGAGTAACAGTGCTACAAATTACGACATTTTATTTTAGTTCGGTTATAAAAAAATATACGTAGCTATTTAGTTGAAAGTGTCCATACTGCGTTGCTATACTTGATCTTCGTTAGTCCATTTTGAATTTTTGTCCATACACTATTAACGCCAAAATATGGCAACTTTGAACATTCACCATATTTTATTAGCCTGATTGAAACAAATTATATTCACTGCTAGTTCAATCTCTAGTCCTTCAAATACGTTCAATAAGTAAACAGCAACGGCTAAATCTTAGTGAAACAATGCAATCGTGCAGTTTGTAATTTGTATGTAGACAACACTGCACTATAAGATATTGCACAGAATTGCAGCAGAGATAAGCATTTTGCGAAGTGTTTCCAACGTGATTGAGTTTTAGTACTGGTGAAGTATGCAATGAATATGATATAATAATAATATACATGAATATAATAATAATATACATGAATATAATACACTCGAGAGCAATGAATCCGGGTCACTTAAAGAATGTTAAAAATCTCGGAAACTAAAAATGATAGATTAATGCAATAAATTGTATTTAATAGACAATGTAATACTCCTTAAATGAAGGTAAAAAAAATATGAGTCACCATACATTTTATTAACACAAAATTACATAAAGAAAAAAACTGCTGATCTCTCCTTAAAACAAAAATAGGAAACATGAAATTTTTGAACTTTATTACGATTTTCTTGAATTTTAATACTTCGTATTGCCTGCTCGTGCTTCCATTACTGCGTTTACGCAGAAAAAAACAACAAAAAAACAGAAATCAAACAATGATAAATGACAGATTACAAACAAAAGCAAAACCAAATGCTGTAATTTCGTAGTTCCATCTTCGAAAGTGGCCCTTTTTCAAATTTGATTTTTTTATGATATAACTTTACAATAACTAAGAAGTTTTAATACCTTCATTTAAGGAGTATTACATTGTCTATTAAATACAATTTATTGCATTAACCTAGCATTTTTAGTTTCCGAGATTTTTAGGATTCTTTAAGTGACCCGGATTCATTGCTCTCGAGTGTATTATATATATGAATACTGCTCTATATATTTTGGCTGCACAAACCGAACAGATAGAAAAACCCGGTAATAAACTTTCAATCTTT
Organism: Epirrita christyi; assembly: GCA_951392215.1. Taxonomy (NCBI): domain Eukaryota; kingdom Metazoa; phylum Arthropoda; class Insecta; order Lepidoptera; family Geometridae; genus Epirrita; species Epirrita christyi. The sequence continues at coordinate 4,362,767 of OX595858.1, read as the reverse complement.
GTCTTGTATGTACTTTATTCCCACAGCATAGGACAACTCAGAAGTAAGCGCAAGCACATTCTAACTATACTCTTTCTACGGTGAATCACACCAAGTACTTTTTTTATGGTGAGAATGACGAGCACTCCTAGAGTACTTTTTGGGCAGCTCTGTATTTCTATATAAAAAAAACACATATCAACTCTTGATACTGTAGTCAGGAGAACGAGTTAAATCCTAAGACAATGCCTGCAGTTTAGAAAATTTACAATAGTGATAGCAACGTTGCCAATGTCTTAAAAAGGATATTTGGTGAAGTTTCCTCTAATAGTGAAAAATGGTTACCTCGTGTCCAGAATGAAAGTAGGTGCTGGCAACACTTTTGTGCAGTCAAGTTGTCAGTGTGAGTCAGTGCACAGGGCACACAATAACGTACAACCACTACAAAAATGGCGTCATCCAGTTAATTTCAACAAAACAAATTTGTATAGGTGAAAAAAAATGGAGGTAGTGTTCTTCTTCGGGGAGGACATCAGTACTACGCCTGAAGAAGACATGACAGTGGTTTGAAAGTGTGGGCGTGTGTAAAAAGAAAAATTTGCTACGGACTGTTTCGAGTCAAAGTAAGTAACTAATTATTATGTGCTAATAGTGTTATACATTCTGCCGATGGATTTTGGTTGAGCTGAAATTGCCCAGTAAAGATGGGCATAGACAAATTAGTTCCTAAAAAAACTGTAACAGCTTAACGCCTAACTTTGAAGTTAGGCGTTTAATTTTGGCGGGCAAGTGTCCGGCTGAGATGCGGGTTTAATTCCCGCTGCGGAACAAATGTTTGCATGCTCTGCAAATATTTGTTCTGGTTCTGGGTGTTATGGTACCATGGTACTCGTAGTTCCTGATACCCACGACACAGGGAATCCTAGTGTGGGATTAGGGCTACGTATGTGAATGTTGGGTGTTATGCTACACTGGTACCAATCACCCAGGTATTTGCCTGATTTAGTCTAGTGACCAATCCAAAACATTTCTTGCTGAGTGTTCACCGTCGTCCTTTTATTTAATCAAAGTTTAATTGTAGTCTAATAATTAGTGGAAATAAATAAACACTATGTTACTCTTATATTATTAGTATCAATTATTAATACTCATTATAAAAAGATTAATAAGTACAGATGCTCGCGGGAAAAATAGCATTCCGAAAATATTAATGGCAGCAGTCTGACTATATTAAGATAGATAGAAAGATTGGTTATATCTTTTTTTTGCACCATTATTACAAAAACTCATCAAAAAGAGATACCTACATTAATTATATTTATTATCTAATATATTTTATTTCGAAATGGTCCGTGGTTTTATATCCGGAACGGGAAAAAGGAATGCTTCACTTGAAGGAAAGTGGTCGAAGGCAGCAGCGCGGCTTGTCTCTTTCGCATCGCTAAGTTAAATTTAGTTGGTCAATAACTGCACATAATAGTAATTGTCAATAACTGGATTTTTATTTCCTTGTGTTTTATGATAATGTAGAATGTGGTAAGTACATAAACAATTAATGTAAAACTGTAATAGATACAAAAGTTTGATTTAAAGAGGAGTTAATACAAATGTTGTTGGACACTTCGATGTTTATTTTATTAAGTTGATTGTTTTATTTTTATATAAAAAGCAGTGATCAGCCATTAATTAAAGTGTTTTTTTTATTTTCAGCTTCACCCTGACTAATATCTTAGTGTCACTCGTTGGGAACTTTTTTCCTAACGAGTAACACTGTTACTCGTTGGGATATTTTTTTCTAGAAATATTCCCAACGAGTAACACCCAAGGAGAGGTGTTACTCGTTGGGACAAAAATTCCCAACGAGTAACAGTGTTACTCGTTTGGGTGTTACTCGTTGGGAACCCTCCGTTTTCAATAGTGCCGGATTAGTGAGATTACACTGTATATATATATATCTCATGCGCTATATATGCTATATATATGCGCATGCGCATGCGCATAGCGCATGTGATATATATATATATATATATATATATATATATATATATATATGCGCATGCGCATAGCGCATGTGATATATATATATACATATATATATATATATATGCGCATGCGCGCGAGCGCGGAACGAGCGACAAAGAAGCACAATAACGACGTTGACACGTTGAACTATCGTCAGTAAACCGACTTTACAGACAACCGTTTTTTTACAAGTTCGCGACCCTATAACTCGGCGGCGTCAAGGACTTATCGTCAGATTAGTTAAATTTAGTCTTAAAACACTAAAATCAACCCCCAATATCTTAATCTGACGCGCTCGAGTATTTCAGACTATCGATTTATTTTTACTAATATGATCGTCTATCCTAGGCGCGCGTCACTACATATAGAGCTAAATACTTCGCAAGGTTGTTCTTTTAGGTCTAAGGTATCTCTCATATCTTAAACTGCCACGCTCGAGTATTACCGAAAATTCCCCTATTCGCCTCCCTAACTATTATCTTTGATAAATGATTCACTAAGATTCAAATCAACATCAGATTCACAGCTAGAATAGATGATATTTTCTTGTAGGCCGGACGTACTCGGAAGAGGATAACCGTACAGAGATGGTTGAGGGTCATGTTTCGTATCTGCGACGTTGAAAAGGTGTACTGAACTTAGCAGTATGGGGCGGCACTGATCATTGACCGTAATATCTAATTCTAAGTCTGAATCATCAGTTGAAGAACTGTAAGAAACAAGAACTGGTTTTCTTTTTGCTGTTGCAGCTGAAAATTTTGGCGATGTTGATACTATCTTCTCTTTGGAAGTTGATATGAAAATTGAAGAGACGTTAGAAACATGAGCTAACCTCCTTTCATCTATCAGAGACTGAGACGACAATTCTGACACTTTCTTAAATTCAGACACAGGGGGCGAGACTTGAACAGATATAAGTGGTTGGTCGATCTGGTGTTGTAACGTTTCCGATAAAGGTCTTTCAGTTACAATTGAAGGAGCATAAGCATCTTCGGGTATTACATCAGGATCAAGGGGGTATAAACCAGTGGCTTTGAATCCATTCGTTATATTGGTTTGAGTTGGCCATGTTCGGGAGAAAATTTTGTTAAATGCAGCTTTGTTTAAAGTTCTCTCTTGAGAGTTGCACAGGTAGTTCAAAACTTCTTCGTCTCAGTGATGTTCACCGATTCACTGATTTATCTAGAGGTTGGAGTTCGTGCGTGGTGTTTGAAGGTAAGCAGTATAGTACTATATTATTTTTATCTGCTACTTCCAGAGCCTCATACGATAAATGACACTTTGCGCCATCAAAGATAAGCAGACACTTACCGGGTACTTTATGTTGTGCTAAATGTTGAATGAACTCTACGAATAAGCTACTGGTCATGCTGCCTTTGGGTGCCATGCTTACCTTTGTTCCAGGTGGCAAATTTGATGCTAATTCTGATCTGTGCCTAATCCCCTTAAAAATAATCATTGGCGGTACTTACTTGTACTTGTAGCGCAGACTCTTTTCCGCAACTAGGCCGCCAGTGGGCCCTTTTTGCGTGGCGAGAGGAGGCTGCTAATCCAGCCACCCGATGTCCTCCAGGAAGGCCAGCAGCTCACTAATGCCGGCGCAGGCCTGCCCGGGAGTCCTCGGCGACCCGAGGAAAGCTCTTCTTTGAATCATGGGCGGTATAGCAATACCCACAGCATTTACGCACATCACTATTGTAACGTTCTCGGCGTGTTCCGGAGCAACAAGATGTACTCTTGTATTCCCTTTTTCAGCCAAAACTACAGTTTGTTTGTGGACCGTAATGCGACACATTTTTTCATCCATGTTATACAAGCGTTCTGGATGTGCAATAATGTCTAGCTCTTCATAGAGTTTCTTCACTTCTTCAAAATGGTGTTTCACAATGGGCTTATTCATTTTTTGAGCTCTAGCTGGATTCATTAGCTGGGGTTTTCTTTTTGATATTGATGGGTTTCGAGCCAAAAACATTTTAAGCCATTTGCGTCCAGCCATTCTTGTTGACATATTGAATGAGTGCTTGATTTTAAACCTCTCAAAAAATAAAAAGGCTTGTTTCCTAATAAATTTAGACGTAAGTGGTACGCCCAGTTTTGCAAATCGTTTGATTCGCTGCGATAAATCTTCTTCTAATTGTTTTGTGAGAATAGTTGTCTTCCCAATTATTTTAGTACTGTTACCGCTTACTAAATGGTTTCTAAGGGTGCGCCTTGGAATATTGAACTTAAACGCTGCAGCATTTGTATTAAGTTGATTATTTTGTACTGCTTCCATGGCACGTCTTAAACTGTCTTCATCCCATGTACTACCTCTTTTTCTAGGTTTTGACTCCGACATTCTTGAAATCTAAAATTATACGCATAAAATTTAATCATCTATTCAATTACCAGTTTATTGTTTTAAAGTTTTTTTTGCTAAAGTATGGTTATAGACAGACTATCTTATGACTATCTTATATATAACTTATCACATACTTACTTTATCACATAGTTTACCGTTTTATGCAAATTTTACATGCAAATATTTTTTATATTCGTTGCTTTTCATGTAAATATAAAACTGAAATAGTGCACTGAGACCATGATTCTGAAAATATATAAGCTGAAAAAAAGCGGACAAAAAATGCTCACTTTTGGGCCGCTTTTTTCGTGTTTTCTTTAAATATCAATAAAACATCATAAAAGAAACAAAACTCTAATTTTCATCAGTTAAAACACGTTTATAAATAAAAACGTCAAAAAAAGCAATGAAAACGACCTAAGAAATATTGGCGCAGCGCGTCGATCAGCTGACCGGGAGCGTTGAACTCGTGCAGCCGGTGCGCTCTGTGAACTCGCGCTATTTTATATAGCTATGATATAGGTAGCTTTACCGGTACCTTCAGTGTTCGGGACCTGTCTTTTTACGCCCTGTATACTAATTTTAAAATGGAAATAAAATAATTTTGAAAAAATGTCTATTCAATATGAGTTAAAAAGTTAAATAACCCGTATAAATAAAAATATTTTAAATATAAAACATTGTTTTAACTGTAACGGTACGTATTTATAACTAAAAAGTAACTGTTCATATGTTCATGGTTTGTAGATGTTCCTTGTAAGGTCCATGTACCCTAGCAAGGCCAACCGTCAAATTTTTGATTGGCCTTATAAGGAACCACCGGCTTTCCTAGGAACACTACCAATATTACAACTTAAATCGAGGCAAAACTATTTTTTTTTCCTTTAGTACCATAAACATATCCATATACGACAATTCACAGTAAAAAATATGAGATAATAATAGGTTATTTAACTAAAAACTTACGTTTTGCTGTACGCGCGAATAACAATTGTAACATCGACGACCTACGAAGCGTGAGATCGCACTGCCACAACAGCGCCGCTGTTGTGGCAGTGCCTATTATTATCTACCTACCTATCATTATCTCATATATATCTATCTACCTATTATTATCTCATATTTTTTACTGTGAATTGTCGTATATGTGCAGTATTGCCAGATGTTTTTGACGCCGGTTTGGAAAAAAAACATATTTCTTAGGGAGAGGAGAATAAAAGGATCGTACATATGTTTAGGTAAGAAAGTTTATTAATAAAACTAGCTACATCTTATACAAATTTTTACTGGTCATCAAATTGAGCGTTTCAGGCTGGTTCATAATTTTCACAGCACCCGAAACGCTTAACATGCTGTTTCGATAGTAATAGACCATTTAAAGTTTCGCTATTGAGTTTGTTGCGGCTCTTTGTTTTTATTAAATTGACTGAGCTTAAACATCGCCCACAATCCGCATTCGAATGTGGTAAACACAGCAATTCAATAGCAAACTGTGCAATATTTTTAAAATTATGAAAATTTGCTATCTGTCCCCAAAACACATCTGGTGGTAAGGTCATGTCAAGATTTTCTTTCATGAGACTGGGCAAATGTCTCCATTCGTCGTCCACTTTTTGCATCAAATCTTCATCAACTATCCGAGGCACCACTTTCATCAAAGGCAACAAAGTCCCGACTTTGTTTCTATATTCATCTGACAAGGCATTAACTGGATGTAAAACTGTCAATTTAGACAAAACTGGATCATCAAAGTTGTATCTCTTTTTTATTTCTCTAGCGCTTGTGACCAAAAATGCGCGGCAACGGGTTCTCTACGGGGGATTCTATGCATTTATCAGGCTTGTTTGTGAATTCTTCACTAGTGATGTCGGTCATTACTTGGATACCCATGTACATTTGCTGGTCTTTCAAATATTTTTCTTTGCAATTGATATCAACAAGTGACCGTTCTGTTCTATTTACGTATTCTCTTTCCATGAAGCACAGCAGTATGTCGCGATACATATCTCTTATTTTATCATTAAGGCTGATTATAACTGCGCTGTCAGATTGAAATAATTTATTAAATGTAGTAAATTATGGCAAGATCCAAGCAAGAAACTTGAAGTATAACTTTATAAAATTATCGTGCAGGTTTTGAAATATTATTTCAGTTGATATCAATTTTTCTTCCAACCAACACTGTTGAAAAATAATTTAAGGGCATCCCACTGCTCTAAAATGCGTTCTACAACTGCAATTAGCGAGAGCCATCTCGTTTGAGATGGGTGTAGAATTTTATGTGGCTTCAAGTCTAGAAATAATTGAAATTCTTTCAGTTGACATTGCCTCTTGGGACTGGACTTGAAATGACCATATATTTCTCGTGCCAAGCCTTCACATCTTCGAGGTAGCTCTTTGCAAGCTTCTGAGGCACAAAGATGAGCGGAGTGATAAACACATTTCAAAATAAATATGCCAGGGAAATTTTCTTTTAGCCTGCTGGCCACACTGTTGTGTTCACCCATCATGACGTTGCAACCATCAGCAGGAAATCCAATCATATTATTGAGAGGAATGTCATGCTCTAAAAACGACTGTATTAAGATTTGATACAAGTTCACACCTGTTGCACCTTGGTTTGTCATGTCAGGATTTGAAGAATCGAATAATTTGCATAGTTCCCACAGCTTACTCACGACTTTTTTTTCCACTTTATCATAATATCTCACCACAATACAGGAAACCTTTTGGGTGCTGATATCTGTAGACTCATCCGATATAGTACTAAATTTTTGGGTACGTAAAATTTCAATCATTAAATTTTTTTCTGTTTTTCCAATAACTGCAGTTGTTATGGCAGTAGCTTTTGTTCTTTTTAAATTTATTTGTTTGTCAACTCCGTAATCTTTGAGTATTCCGTTTAGAATACTGGTTAAATGATCAACTGAGTTGAACGATATGTTATGTTCGGCAAGAAATCCAGTCAGCTTTATTTCCGCTCTATTTTCAAGCTTATTTTTATTTTCAGATTGAGATCTAACAAAGCTAGACATTAAATTCCGTTGTTTGTATGTAGCCTGAGAATCACATAAAGCTTTAAGTTTAATATGTTTTTTACGAGTTGAATGACACTTTAACACACTGATTTCAGCTGTCAGTTCACAGTCACACACAATACATTTTGCTTTGTACTCATTTTCACTAGGTTTCAACCAGTTTTTGTATGCATCAAGTTTTTCCCACTCAGAACGATACTTTTGGGCTCTATGTTTATCGTTTTGCTCCTTTGAAAGCTCATTTCGCCTAGCTAACGTCTTTTTAGGTGTACAGGAGGGCGATCGCGCTATTTTAAAACGCCAGCGAACGTATGCGGTTCGTTTACGATTCGTTTGCGACAGTGATTACGATACGTTTCATCTAGCCGGTAATCGGTATTGCGATAAAGTACAAAAGTCAGCCAAATCATAGACGTTACTGGAGCGCAGCCGGACCATAGCCGTTAGATAATCCACAGACTACGAATGAAAATAAGGTGTAATCGAGGGTCGACTTAGCATTTTTGGACGTGTCCAACTCTAGTTTCGACAGCTGACAGTGACAACACGGATCTCGAAGAAGTAACAATACAGTTAGTACCGCCATATCCGCGTATTCTGTGGTTGGTATATATAGGTTATGTAAACAAACTTGTTTGTTTAAATTTTAAAGTTTATTTCTTTGAATCAATAAAGTACCATTGGTAGGTAATTTGCCCGGTCTGGGACAGCTTGGCCCAGCTCCATGTAACCAAAAGGTAAGTTTATAAAAGATTTTTTTATGTAAGTAAGTAAATAAAGTATGCCGATTTGCAAAACATAATGGATTTTGTGAATTTTTTTAGGAAATGGACGAGTGTCGCATGTGCTTGACTGTACATCGGCTGGAGCTCATGGTTCCTTGAGCATCATCGAGACTCGGCTCTTGGACGGATGAGGTCTAAGCAAGCCGTTGCAATTTAATCAAAGAGGCAGCAGAGTGACAACCACAGCGTTTCAATGATGGAGCGTACGTACCCTCACGATATTTCACTTCACAAGTGGCGATACAATGTAAAAAGAGGTATAAACTTGCTTGGAAGTATAAAGGATCTCGCCGAGAGCTAGTACCAATTGCGTCAAAATCAAATGTATATCATAAAATTACCCATATTTTTTAAATTACGTAAACATGTTCGATTGATTTACATGAACCCGTGATCTTGAAATGAAGTTAAATAGGATTTTGTATTGTTTACTTTCGTGCGGTGACGATGCCATTGCTTGGCAATGAACCTCACAAAGAGAAATTATTGCAGGTAGGTATAGTCTATGCTCACAAACAAAGAGGATGCAATTACTATACGTAAGACCTCAGAATAATGACTACGTAAGACTCACAAATGACATTATCATTCATGACAGGATAGCTCTGTGAAAGACAGCGGCTTTTTTAAAATACGTATACTCGATTTACACAAACTAACTAGAAACTAGAAATAATGCATCTCAACTTGCGATGGATGATTCCTTTGATGAACCCAGGTCATCATACTTGGCATTAGTGCTGCGAAACTTACGGATACATGTCATGCCCTTGAGGCATGACATACGCTGTGATCAATGTGGATTATCTGATCATGGATTGAGCCCACACACCCCGTAAGTATTGTTTGTACTATCTGCATTAAAATAAAATAAGGACTTTAGTTTATTGTTAGATATTGATTGTATAAACATTAATTTGTTACAGTTAACCCCCGATAAAATACTGGGCCATGAATGTTTCATATTAAATACAAGAAACAACGCCCTTGAATTCTGAAAGTGTACCTGAACCTAGCATTGGTCACCATAGTGTGTGTTTTGCATGCATAAATATTTGGAACCACCTTTTTTTTTTCTTTTATTATTATTTATTGGCTTTTGAACATCATGCCTTTTTTTTATAATATCGTTTCTTTTCCTATATATACCCCACTCGACGAATCAACGACACTGTTAATGTTCGCGTGAAGTCAGTGGATAGGGGCGGCACAACCCCGTTCATTGTGAAATTCTATGGGAAAGGCCTATGTCCAGCAGGGGACGTCAAATGGATGAAATTATAATGATAATGAAAATGATGCTACGTTTCTATCACTAGATAGGTTTTATTGTAGGTACATTAGAAATGTTTTATTGTACCTATACTTGCTACTTTCCTGACTTCACTAATAGCTGGTTATTAATAATATTTAAATATATACCTCATCGAGTTATTAGAACGTACTTAACAGTTACTGATCCCGCACTAGGATCTCCTGTGTCATGGGTATCACGAGTAGGTACCTACCTACCATGTTACCAAAATGTTGGATATTGTAACTACCTAAGTGCTAAGATTATGCAGACTATTTATGAAGTAAGTTATTTTTTATCAGAACATCCTATTTATCATGCCAAGGCCCAAAAGATACTAAAGAATGTATTTATTTTAAAACTAACCTCAAAACTTTATGTCCCAAAAACTATGAATTACGGTCATGAATCTTAAAAAGACTCGTTGGTAAAGCAAAAACGGTTTATTATCCTCATAATACACGAGGTATTGTTTTGACGCAATTATTTTTGGTGTGGTACGAGCTGCCTTTTCGAAACGGCAAGATCTTTTTACTAGGTAATTTAGTGTGTAATTGAAAACAATATTTTTTTAATCATTCCAGCTGGAAGAAGTGCATTATAGCAATCAAGACACATGAGCCTCGATAAAAAAGAAAACGAGCAGAGGCTGTTCTAACGAATGCAGAAGCTAACTGAGTCATTCTGACTGATCGCTGAAAGCAAGACAGCGGCAGCCATAAGGTAATAAAAATATTAAGCTTTATAAATCATTGTAAAGTAAAATAATAATCAGTACCTATAAATAATATACTTATAGAAACAAAAATAACTGGTTTTTGCATTAATTAGATGTTGTTCACTGGCTGGTCCTACCTACATATGCTTGGTACTACCGGTGCCACCAGAAGATACTGTAGTAGACTTTTTTACCCAAAATACTGAAATCCATTCAAGCATTGCCAGCGGCAGTGCCTAGTACTGTTTCTATAAGTACCTATATATCTTGCCATAATGTAGATTAGAGACATTTTGGTCAGACTTCATGACACACTATATTATTTTGTTTCAGTATTTAGTAGGAGCACGAGGAAGCGGTATTGTCAGCAACAAAACCAGCAACAGCGATAAGGAGCTGCTTGAAACCATGGTTGTTGCCACCATCACCCTCAGCAGCAGAGCTATTGTTATTAAAATACAACTTACTTTTGATACAATTCCAGTATGATTGGTTTTATTCATTAAAAGTCATAAAATTATTAAAGCTTATCTTTTATTTAAAACATCTGAGACAATGTGTTACCAATTTATTCTATTTAATATTTTTTAAAGAAAATGTTTAAAATCATAGACAGACACACATCTTTTTCCCCATAGGGGTAGGTAGAGCCTCAATGTTCCAGATTTATCTATAATATTGATCAGATTAGTGATTTATTGCCCTGTCTGCATATAAGCATTGTATAAGAGCCAGCTGTTGCGCATCCCTGCTGCAGCTTGCTAAGGGTACTTGCACCGCGCCGCGTGGTGCCTCCTCTACCATCAGCGGAGTGTAAGTGATGCGAGGTCAGTGCTATTATAATGCAGCATGCATTTGCTATTCTTGCAGCAGCTACAGGGGAGTAATGCAACTTCCTATCATCCTATAGGCAACTGAAAAATTTACATTTTGACTTTTAATAAGTTTTAATGATGATTGTATGTTATTGCAGAATGCGCTATTCTAGTTTGTATCATACACTCCTATATGTATGATGAATTAAATGTAAAGGTACATTTGTGCTGATCGATCTTGCAGAAGTTGAAGTCTAAGATAAAGCAGCATAGACAAATTTTCCTAAAATGATTATTGTGCAGCTAAGTAACTCCAGCTCGGCCAAGATCCATCGGCACAACTGTAGGTAATCAATCTTTTTTTATACTTACTCTCTTTGAACTTCTTCTCATTCACATTGTTGAAATAGGAAAGCTATATACTACTGATGGCTGACTGATGGCTTCTTTATGATCATTGTAACTTGCCAACACAATGTTTCCGGCTGCCTCTGACAATGATCCGAGAGTTATGTAGGTAACCAAAACTAGGTACTCGGTGAATAGTGATGGGCCAATAACATTTGTTTGGCGGCTTTTTGGTTTGTTCCATGTTTGTTCGTCAAGGTTTGATTGATTGATTTGACATCATGCATGACTGAAGTGATGTAAATGACATTGACAGACAATAACAATTACAAGAAATTGACAGCTGACTTTTCTATAGGACCACCATTCGAATCGGTCACCATTTTGTATATGCACAGTATAGGTCATTCAAAATCTTTAAAAAATCGTACAAACCGTGTACGATTTCGATGATTCGATCGTACATGAGTAAAACGGGAAAAAAATCGTATGAATACGATTTAAATCGTACATCTGGCAACGCTGGGCGCGAGCGACTCGCCGCCGCGTCTGTGGCCTTGAGTTTGACGGATCTTAGTGTATAGCTGAAGGAATATGTCTTTACATGTCAATAACTACGACTTTTCAATAGTTGGCCTTCAAAGGAGCGTGGCCTTCCATGGTCCACCCACCTTATTTATTCAATTCATATTCATTTATTGTTCTTATGTAGTAAGTACATTCATATTAGTAAATGTCAAAAACAATGACCGGGCAATTTTATGTCAAAATCAAATTAAGTACAAATAAAAAAATTAAGTTATTTAAAGCAGCAGGTGTCGATTCTGAGCTGCAGTATTAATTAAAAAAAAATAACAAAAAAAAAATTACACTTGCTAAAAGCATTTCGTAGGTAACTAAAATTGAATAACTTTAACGAATGACATCAGTCTACTAAATTTAAATCTTTTTTTATTAAAAGCAGTCTGCGCCGTTTGCTCCTGATTTTACCTCTACCTAATGTGGCAGTTGAAATAAAACCAAGGTATAACGAATACAGTTATATTTTATAATAATTTACCACAACTGTTCAGCGGAGGGCACACAAATTTGTAGGACGTGGGTGAACGGCCTAATCTGTTTCCACTTCTATGCGTAGCGAGTACTCCCCTTAAGTGGATCCTGATCGATGATGGTGGGCGGTTAGATGTTATTAAATTAAACAACTCGTTGGGGGAACGACAATCCTTATATTATTTTATGTTTTACATGTGTCCTGTAACAACATCTTCTAGTAATGGCTTCCACTTGGATAGCATAAATGTGTATAAGAATATTACTACGTCTGTACCACAATGCCACTGTCACCTGTCTGTCAGGTACTTGGGTCATTTCCATACATCTGTGCAACGTTCCATTACACGCATTTATGTGCGTTCCAATACACGTTTATTACATCTTTCCCTTTTTACAAAAAATAACAAAAACTTATATCACTTCCTACTAGCTTTTCATTTTTCTTCCCCAAACAAACAAACAATAACTTTTCATTTAAAAAACCGACTTCCGCCATTGTATTCGACTAAATATCTGGACGAAAAAAAAGGAAAAAAACTATAGTGGTGAAAGGGTTATGATACTTTCTGAATGCAAACGCTTGATTTGTTGCTGAAAATATCAAAATCGCTATATGTATGCTTACAATATTTGAGGAGTTCCCTCAATTCCCCATGGATTCCATCATCAGAACTGGATTCTGAAAAAAAACTGACCAATCTGGAAGTATATCTATTCAAATAAAAAAATACATAACGACGGAGATATGAGGTAACAAACATAAAAAAATTACAACCGAATTGAGAACCTCCTCCTTTTTGTGAAGTCGGTTAAAAAACTTATATTATTTGCTAACTTTTAATTTTGCATCCCCCAACTTCTTTATTTTCAAGTAACTTCCGCTGGACGTTTCTATCTCTTATTCCATGGATAATTCTGTCTCGTAGCATTCTCTCCAAGAAGTTTTCAAAATTGCAATTTTGTGCAATTTTCCGCAGCTCCGTGTAAAACGTGTCAAAATTTTCTAAATCCTCTTGAACTCTTTGATTGAAATGGAAAGTATTAATGATTTTATTACTCTTTGGTTTGAAATAATCTTCAAAAATCGTAATAAAGTTCAAGTTTTTTCTCATTTTCGCCGGTTATCAAAGTATTGAAATACAATTTCTGTGCAGGCTGTACAATGCAGTTCAGGAAAATTGCGGCCTTTCTGGCCTCCTTTACTTTCCCAAGGCCCGTTGCTACGATGAAAATCTTGAAGCTTGACTGGAAACGCTTCCATTGGGGATACAGTTCATCAAAGCTATCAAAATTGAGTGGTGCCGGCATCCACACCAGACATGGTTGTTTCTTCGTTTGTCATTAGATACAATAGTTATTCTTTGCTTCGCAAGTTCCTTAGTTCGGCTGCGCCATGTAGTGTTCTTAGATGTTATTAAATTAAACAACACGTTGGGGGAACGACAATCCTTATATTCTTTTATGTTTTTACTTGTGTCCTGTAACAACACTTTCTAGTAATGGCTTCCACTTGGATAGTATGAATGTGTATTAGAACATTACTAAGTCTGTACCACGATGCCGCTGTCACCTGTCTGTCAGGTACATTGTCTGGGTCATTTTCATACATCTGTACAACGTTCCATTACAACATTTATGTGCGTTCCAATACACGTTTATTACAGGCGAATCCAGAGTAACGGATTAGTATCAGCAGTTCAACATGTTGTCCAGGTGGATGGGGTCTGCCTCCGGCACTAGTATGCTCAAAGCAGAAAGTGGCTGAGCTGCCCAGAAAAGGCCCAAGCGGTCAAGCCTTAGTACGGCCCAGGACGGTCTTCAACCCGTGTTGCGTTGATCTTGTTTCCCTAAATCGGCAATACACTTTCACAGACTTTATTATTAACAATCTGCTAGACTTAATCAACTAAAAACATTGATTTTAATACGACCGTGCAACCGCTAAAGCTCGCGAGTTGATGGAGAGGTGCGTGGACTATAGCTTCCAAACGAGCCTAACGGCTATTTTTACCTTAGAATAAGGACTGATTGCTTCAGTCTTTATTCTAAGATTTTTACGAGCTTATGACGTAATTTTAAGGCAATTTAGAAATGTCATAGCTAATTTTTAATGACCATCTTCGGAGATCCTTGTTAAAATAAGTACAGTTGCTTATTTTTGTTTATCTATCCCGTTTTTTGCATCTGAAGATTCTGAAGATTTTTCATAAAAAACAAGCAAACTGATAATTATGGACGAAGAAGTTGTTGCGGCTTTGGTGGAAGCCTCAGACAGGTATGATTTGTCAAAACAATACATGTAATCAAAATGTAATTACAATTGCTTACCTACCTAGACAAAATATCGAAATTATTCCCTTGTTCCCCGTACATAACCAAGTTACAAAACCAGCACTGGAAGATGACAAATAATTCCTATTCCAAAACCGGGTTTGGTAAAGAGATTTCTTTTTCCTTGTACAAAACCTTCGTTATGGGCTGGTTATGTACTAGTAAAAGAAATTCCTAATACAATACCCGGTTTTAAAGTAGGAATTATTATTGCCTTGTACACAACCAACGTTGAGATCGGTTATGTACGAGGATAAATATTTCCTGCCGCCAAACCGGGTGTAGCAGGATTTTCTCACTCTCGTTACAAAACCAAAAACGTGACAAACCTCATTTCTTAAACCAATAGTTGTACCATTTGACGAGCATGCAAATATTGGCAACTGTTTCGTTCGTAATTTAAAATGTACACATACATGTAGACATGGCAGTCATTGTCATAGTGGCTATTTATAATCTGATAAATATTAAGTGCTTTTATTGATATAATTATCTTTTATCTAAGCATAACCGTTGCTTTCCGGTTAAAAGCAATATGACGGCGGAGCCAAGCAGTTCTGCGGATCTACTAGAATATGTTACATCTAGAAGAGGAGGGCAGATTTTGCTTTACGATGGTCATAAATACCACGGAGGGAAACGTTACCAAACGACCAAATCGCAATATTGGGCTTGTGCAAATTACAAAACGTGTAATGGGAGTGTAACCATTGATTTAAATAAAGTTGTGAAAGTGGTTCGGTACGTGGACAGTTGCATTCCAAATTTCAATAAAAACATTGTACTTAAGGAATTAGATTCCTTGCGAAAAACCGTGTCACAAAATGTACAAACAATCCCTAAGCAATATCACGATACCATTTGCAAACTGCAGAATAAAGGAATACATTTTGTGGAGCCGCTGCCAAAGTTTTCAAACGTCAAAAACGGTTTGTATGGAGCCAGAAAAAGAACTCAAGAAATTACTAAAAATGTGTTCAGAAGCATCCCGGAGGTGGCTGCCCCTACACATTTCCATTATTTTATTTTAGCAGATTATGATGATGAAGATAAGATATTAGTATTTGTATCGACAGAAGCCAGAAAAATTATGAAGGAGACGAAGAGTTATCTTGCTGATGGCACGTTCAAATGCTGTCCGCCATTTATGCAACTTTATGTGATTTTTGGCGATGCAACGAACGACCAGCAACGAACAGATGACCAATACTGTACCTCTGGTGTGTGCTTTACTGACCAATAAAAAGCTACGTACGTATGAAAAATTATTTCAACTTCTGAAAAGCCAAATACCAGAATGGAACCCAGAAAAATGTAAGTTTGATTTTGAAAATGCTTCAAGAAATGCATTAAAATCAGTATTTCCTGGAGTTGAAATTAAAGGCTGCTTTTATCATTTTTATAAATCTTTAAAATGAAAGGCAGCTAGTATTGGCATAAAAAAACATCAAAAGTGAATAATCGCCACTGTGGTATTCAGCCTTTGAAATAAAGCGATTGCGATCGGGCCGCCCGCCCGGTGAGTGACATTGCTTCGACAGCGTTCGGACCAAGCGGGCGTACCGTTTGTAATTTTATTACGATCCGTTTGTTTGTTCTGATTTCCTACCAGTTCCCGACCCATAAATGGGTGTCTGAACCCCACATTGGCGACGAGGATAAAAATTGTAAGTACCTAGTCGATAATTCGACTAAAAGTTGCGTAGTGTTGTGTTAATTGAATAATACCTGGAAAACTTTTCTAAAACTCGAGGAAGGGTACTTATTCTTAGTGATTTAAATCAGTCGTAACGTGGTCGTAGCTAGATATTTTTGACTTGATTTTTAACCGGTCACTCGAATTTAAAAGTTTTACTTAAGTACCCTCTTACTTGAAATAAATTTATGGTGGCTATTTATCTCGCAACACGTCGCAACCATAATGAAATGACAAAACAATGAGGCAAAATGTTTCAGTTCATGTCAACCAATTTATGAGTTTATTTCTGGTACCTTGGTCATAGCAAGTAACTACCTATAAAGTTCTTGTTGATGTGAACCAACTCCAGGGAATGGACAAAAGTGTTACGAGCTTCTATAAAGTTGTTTTCAATGAGTCAATTAAACTTTTACCTACTCATTGAAATTGTGCCACGTATTTATTTACGCAAGTTTGCCTAAAAGACGAATGTTAATGTCTACAAAATGGTGACAGTATGGAGCGATAAATGGCAATAAACTCCGATACCTACACATGTTTAATGTAGGTACGTACTCTAAGGTAGTGCATTTTGATCCCTCTGTTAATCAAATCAAATGAATTTTATTCATTGAAATCACAAGGATCATTTTGAATCGCCTTATAAACTAAAATTACTCCTGTTCTAACGCGATCAAGCCCAGAAGAATCAGGCAACAAGCACGGCTTGACTTGCTTTGATGATACGTCTTACCACAAGATGGGAAGCGCCTGTGTGGTGCCTCGGAGCAGGAGTTGCTGATATGTATTAAATGAGAACTTAAAAACCTAAGAAAGTTAGTCAAATATAAATAAACATCAGCAAAAGTTTATAAGACAGTACACGCTCCACTTGATATAACCTAATTTCTAAATATAATGTATGACGTGACCAAGTGTTCTTAATAATTGTTCCTATGGTTTTAATAAATAAGTATGAGTATGAGTATACCTACTTATAACAATCTAATAGAACCATGTAAAGAGTAAAGTACAGATATTATAGCAAATCAGCTCAAATCAGATATAGCAATTATCTGACAAGGCTTATGTGCGGCCGCTAAAATGTAGTACACCATAACAAAACCAAGTGCTCCCAGTGGTCCTACGGTGAATAAATGATATGAATATGAAATTTCCATTTATCTTCGAATAAGAAATTTGGATGCACCTTCTGGAATTTAATTATAGAACTGTACAGAATTCCTCATAAAAGACCCATTTACTTTCTTCAATCGAAATTTTGGTATATTTAGTTTGGTTTTATTTCTCGTATAAATCCAAATACCATGCAAGTCGCCCTTTTTCATACAACTATCCAAGTGTTTATGTGTATGTAATAATATTTCATAGATATATTGCGAAATTACTGTGAGAATATTGATTTCTTTGAAACGCAAGGCGTTCAAGGGGTCACGTGACTTCATTTTATAAATGGCACGTATTGCCCGATTTTGTAAGAGAAATTTAGCTGGAAATATAGCTGTTTTACCCCACAGCATGATACCATATGACATAATACTATGGAAGTAGCTAAAATAAACAAGCCTAGCTGTAGCTTCATCAGTAAGCTGCCTTATCATACGAACTGCATATGCAGTGGAACTAAGTCTACCAGCTAAAACCACAACAGGGTTGCGGTGCCCACTGCAACCCTGGATCAATATTAAGCCCTGAGAAAATAGTAGACTTAACAAGATCAAGTGTCTCCCCATTTATTTTAATATTTAGTTTGATAATAATGTTTTACATTTGGCTATGTGAAAAGCATCAAGCTTTTCGTTTTTAGCGTTAATCAAAAGATTATTTACTGTGATCAAAACATTATTTACAAGAACTCGCGACAGTGAATCATTTACTCCATTGTAATTTTCTTTAGATCTGTCAACTTTGAAAATAATAAATAATAAATAAATGCTGGACATTTCACACAACATTATCTAGCCCCAAGTTAAGCAGAGCTTGTGTTATGGGTACTAGATAACTGATATACATAATATAATACATGCATCTATGTAGATAGATATTTTTATTATAAATAGAAAAATACCCAGAACACCCTGAAAATAAAAATAAAAATCAAAGAAGTATTGTCAGCAAACAGAACTATGCCTCATAATGTAAAAAAGGAGA
The DNA here is from genome assembly GCA_951392215.1 of Epirrita christyi. Lineage (NCBI taxonomy): Eukaryota > Metazoa > Arthropoda > Insecta > Lepidoptera > Geometridae > Epirrita > Epirrita christyi. Next base: position 4,344,190 of record OX595858.1, on the reverse strand, counting down.
TTGATAGTGTAAACTAGAAATAAAAAGGGCCTAGTATTGAACCCTGTGGCACCCCCATGACAATAGTCGATCCTTTCACCACCAAAATCAACTTTGTGGACTCTATTGGATATATTAAAATTAACAAGATTAATTGCCTGATTTTGGGTGCCATGATGTTTTAACTTGGAAATTAATGTATCATGCCATACAGTCAAAAGCTTTGGACGATCGCGTTCTGCGAGTTCTCCTACGCTTCAAATATTTGTTCTAAGAGCATGGTACCAGCATCGGCTGTCAAATGACCTTTAGTTATTCCAAATTAATGACTGAAGAAGTCCGTGGAGGTCGAAGTGTGACAATAACTGAGTAAGAATAAGTTTCTCGAAGATCTTACTTAAAGCAGGCAATATAGAAATTGGCCTATAGTTACCTGGATCTTTTCATTTCCAGACTTGAACAAAGGATTAATTTACTATGTTTCATAAGATCAGGAAAGACTCTTGTCAACACATCTATTGAAAATGTAGGCCATACACGGCGCAATATCAATAATTATAGCACCTAGCACAATTACTAGAGAAAAACTATCAAAGGCATTCGCGGCCTGAACATTTTTGATAACATAGTATTGTTTGTGTTTAAATTCATCTGGTTACTACAAGGTTTAGATTTAACTGTTTCATTATTAATTTCCAAGTTGTATTAATTTTATTTGCTGATTTTTCTATTGAATTTCTCAAATGCAATGATTTTAATGTATGACAAACTTTTTGAAGGACTTGGAAGTTCTTTATGTACAAGATAAACGTTGGGTCGTGCAACATTGATTCCCCAGCCATATAGAGTTAATAAAGGGTTGTAGCCCAATCAGCTAACCCGACATTCGCTCTAGCTTTACAATCTCACTATGTTCCTCACTTATCAATTTAGACAAACTGGTAAAAAGGTCATTCGGATCATATACGCACGGTACGTACAAGGGGCATTTTTAGTTCAATACTGCCGTGGAATTTCATAATGCGATTATGTGTGATAAGTGAAATTACAAGTATTTAAAGCACTGTGCTGTGACCATAGTGATCTGAGGTGAAATGTTTAATTACTGATTTATCAATTGGAACACTACTACAATAAATATTATCTAAACAGGTGGATGTTGTTAGTGTCACTCTTGTTGGTTATTCGAAGAGGTGATGTAAATTAAAACATTTAAACAAATTAAACAGCCTGTCAGACAAAAAACTAACCAAAATAGTATTTAGGTATTTTGTAAATACCTATATTGAAATTTCCGCAGACTATTAGCATTTTATTACAAAAGTTTTGAGCAATACTTTTCCATAGTGGATTAAAATAACACGAAGTCTGCGTCAGGGGGACGGTAAACACACAATGATATGCATCTCTAGCTCAACACAATACAGCTCAATAGTCCTCTCAATAGTGAGATTTGCAACATCTTTACGTTTCTTGCATTTTAAAGGTTTTCGAACAATAGTTAGGAACCCTATGGCGTTCTTGCGTTTGTATGAACTTACAATATTATAATTCTCATAATAAGGGAGTAACTCAAATTGTAACATCCAGTGTTCAGTTACATACATGATAATGTACATTAAAACTGTTTAAAAATGTTTCTAATTCTAAGATTTTGCTGGGAAGGGCTTGTACATTTTATGTGGCCGGCCTTCTCATTGTCGAACTAGTTTAAATGACTGTCAGCTGACACTCCTATCTTTTACTCTCATTAGTACTACCTACCTACTTCTAACCACGAACTCGTCGGTGAACTGCGTGATAGTAGATACTTATAACGAGATTAAAAATATGAAATGCTAACAATTTAGCAATTATTAATTTACTATGTGTGCTGTCTGTTTTAATAAAATAATAATAAACTCAAGACTCAAGATACTATATATCTACAGTATCTCGTGTCAAAAAAAACTTTCTAATAAAATTTTAGTATTAAAATACAAAACGTCTCGACAATGTCAAATTGTACAACATTAAATTAAGATTAAAAACTATTTGATTATCACTAGCTAATAATATCATATCGCATGACACCACATTTTCACCTTATTGTATTATCAGAGTGGTGTCGTAGTATCTATAAGTTTTGTGAATGAAGGCATTTGGAAAGCAATTATTTGTGACAACTTGCCCTAACAGATCACTGAGTAGCAAACCCATCCCAACGCCTATCTTATCTGAATATGCCACAGTCTTCCAAGTCTGCCACCAGGATTTAACCTGACTAACCGGAGACTGCGTACAAGCAGAGGTGGGAACTACTTCAATCTATACAGAAGGTATAGGCTGCTTCTGCGATGCACATGGATCAGAAATCTGGAAGGCTCTGATACAAGGTCGGGAGTATCGTCGGAATATAATACCTACACTGGAAAAGAGTAGAAGGTAGTAATTGGAAGATCTGTGATCATGAAAAAATTGACGAGGACAAATAATAGCGTACCTAGTAAAGAGATCGATAATTGTATAGATACTTAATTAAACATCAACGGCGTAGTTTATTTACTTGTTAAAATAAAATTCGATTTAGAATAATAATTATGTTGTAAAATCACTAGAGGTATATAGTGAAGTAAGAATAGTAATTTAACGTTTGGAAATAAGCAGTTGTTAATTTTTAATTTGTTAAAAAGGAAGAGATGTGGTATTCAGCCTTTGAAATAAAGCGATTGCGATCGGGCCGCCCGCCCGGTGAGTGACATTGCTTCGACAGCGTTCGGACCAAGCGGGCGTACCGTTTGTAATTTTATTACGATCCGTTTGTTTGTTCTGATTTCCTACCAGTTCCCGACCCATAAATGGGTGTCTGAACCCCACAGCCACATAAGCCCCTGTGCTGGACTCGCCATTCTACCAATAGATAATACCTGTACCAATGACGACGGATGGGAATATATTTTGAATGAAAGTCCAAGTAACTAATATATAAAAAAAAACAATCAATACATGCAGAAAAACTGGATCAATCGATACGAACTTCGCACCCTATGGAGTTGCGAAGAAGAACAATATAGAACCACCAATTTCGCAGAGGGTTGGAATTCGAAACTGAAAAGATATATTGGGAGATCATATCCGACCTTTACTCATCTGCTGACAGTTCTACTTGAAGACGCCAAATTTTATGGCGTAACTAGGACTAGGTCACGTTGCAATACACACGTCACAGCTAAAAAGAGGTCACTGTCGGTAATTGAGAATAATGATCAGATAAACAGATCAGTATTACAATTAAAGCATAAAAATATAACAGTGGGGCATTGCCTAGAAAAAATTTGCCCGTATATATAGGAAGTAACTTTTTATTACCCGTTTCTAACCCATTAATATACCTAAATTGAGGTGATAGAAAAGGGTAGGTAATAAAGAGCTCTTACTCATTTGACAGTCTTAACACATTTTACTGACTACTTCAAAGGATTTTTTTTAGGTATGCCGATGACTTTGACATTTGTGTTTAATTTAAATAATATAAGTACCTATTTAGTTTTGTTAGCGGAGATTTCAAGTTAGTTTTTAAGTGGTTTTTTTTGTTGTAATTAAGTTCTTATACCTAATGGTTAATGGTTAACCCATGCCTGAAAATTAAGACGTTACGCAAATTTATTGTTTCTTTTATTTATTCAACACACACACATGAAAAAACAAATTTTATCATATCACTGAATAATTTCATCATGTTAACAATGTCTTACACATGTTCCTGTTCAAAATTGGTTAGATTGTCGTCTGCTTCAGCCATTTCGGACCAATTGCGGAGAGGGCGAAGATGATAGCTACACGCTTTAGATCCACCACATCCTCCTCAATCTATATTTGAAGATCCACATGATATTAAATTGGTGAAGGCGTTAGCGAATTCATATCTCAATTTACGTTTAACTCATAATGCCAAATTAGAATCAATTAAACATATAAGGAATAAGCTGGGTTTGCGGCAGAAGCAATGATCTGCTGACGTTAGATCACAAATTATTTTTTATAATTATTGTCCTCGGATCATATTTTAATATAGTCACCATCGCCAGAGAGGGATAAGAGATACAGTTACTGAGCTCTCGCTCGGCTTCAATTTTGCGACAACAGCTCATTCCTGTTGTACGTAGTACTTATTACTTCCATGATTGGACCATATTATTATGTCATTGCAGTTGACACCAAAAAGTTGGCAATATTAAAATTAAATACTTTTTAGAACGATGTAAGAGACGGAATGTAATATTCTTATTTATGTAAATCATTAAAACATGGCAAGCATAACGCTTTCTCACATTTTTTGCATTCCGACATGACTTTTTTCGCCTTTTTTCTGGCATAAGGTACGGATTTGCCTTCCTGAAATAATTTCTTATAATAGGAGGCACATCGTCGGCGGACATCCCGGTTGCGTACTTTAGTTATATGTTCTAATCTATGTGCGGAACTTTGACCAGAAAGGTGTGTTTCCCGAGTTGAATTTGTATCTATTGAAGACGATTTGTGGAGGACTAGATCACTACGTATAATAGCTCTAACTATTTCCTCTTGGGCTTTTAAAATCGTCATTTTTTTGTTGCAGCATGAATGTAGCTCATTATAAGTATGGTCGAATTTACCACCGCGATTGTGATAAGATCTATGGCAATTTTTTTATACCATCTCATACTTTTGCGAATGGGCCCATGGTATGACGACAGTTGGTCCGCAATGTCTATACCTTTTTTTCGTAAATTATAGTCAATTACCATTTTTGGCTTAATTTTTGGTACTCTTCCTCCAGACAATGACATCTCATGACCATGACAGGTTTATAACATTGCAACAGCTCTTTTATCTTTCCATTTGAATACAGTCATCTCATTCTGTTTTTGCATCGCAGCTATTTGTCCTAGATCTAAATTTGCATTTACAATGTCACGAGGTACATATTTTCTATTCAATTTTAAAGTGCCTAACAAATCTGTATTTCTTGATAGCAGATATTCCGCTAAGGAGAAGTGTAATAGTTATCCGTTACTATACATCGTCCTTCATCGAGCAAGTATTCTGCTAACTCCACGACAATGCTTCCAGGTTTGTCTAATCCATGTAAATTATTACTTTGACCACAGTTAATCTTGTATCCCCAAGTATAACCATCGACTGTGCATATTTTGTATATTTTTATGCCATATTTATGTGCTTTAGATGGTAAATACAGTCTAAATAAAAGTCGACCTCTAAAATGGACCATAGACTCGTCCACAACTATTACCTCTCCTGGTGTGTAAATAGATCGACAATTTCGTATAATGAGATTTATTAATGGACTAATCTTGTACAATCTATCATCTTCGTCTCTTGGAGTGTCGTTGTCGCAAAAATGCCAACAATTCATTAACAAAACAAATCTATTATAGGACATGCCTATCTTATGGGTGATAATATATTTCGTCCATTTTCCAATATGATTCAACTGTTGGAAACTTTATCAATCCAGTCAGTATTATCACTCCAATAAATTTGAGCATTTCGGACGCGTCAACATCTTTCCAAAGTTTAATTCGAGCAGACGGTAGATCATTTGCTACTTTCATACGAGAACCATATATATTTGTGTATTCTACCATTAAACACAGTACCTCGTCATTTATAATGTGACGGAATATCATAGAAATTTGTTCATCATTACCAAATAATCTTGTGTGCCGTGTAGGCTCCATACGACCCGTAAAAATTTTCCTTGATAAGTTAGAAACATTTGACTGCCATGCGAAAGGGCTTGCAGATCGATTACGTGCACGTCGTCGTACCTGTTCACGATGGAGACTACGGCTTCGTCGATTTGTAGGAAGACTTTTGAATTTCAGCTTGTATGGCTTCGATACTTTCTACTATGTCATCCATTGCCAAAAAACAAGCTGCATCTTCTTTTTCCTCGTCAGAATCCAACAAATCGTCGTCGAAATCAGAATCTTCTAATATTCTTTGTAAACGTTCAGCCATTTTCAACTTCGTGAAGTGAACAAATGTGGTAAAATAAACAAAAGAATTAGCTACATTGACTTGAGTTGACTTTCTATTACCTGACACTTCAAAATCTACTAATAACAAAAAGTATTTATGTATCGATAAAGTGCCAGTCCTGAGTACGGCTCTTGAAAGTTCTGTTTTTTCATGATACTAAAAGATATGGTTTACTTCCTATTGCACTCAATAAGTATTTAGAAGTGTTTCGATTACATGTCTTATTATTTACGTCTTTAACAGGACGCATTTTAAGACTGAGGTAATATGCGGGACTTACAATGAAATTAAAACATTTTGTATGGGGACTGTTATCGTGTTAATATGATTGTAATGCGTTGCGTGTTCGCGTATTTGCTTTATTCGGCTAAAACGACTATGTGTATGGGATTCATTTGTCTATTTTGCACGAAAAAGCAAATTACGCAAATACGCAAACACAAGTATCCGCCTATTCCCTATCCTATCGTATTATATCGAGGTATAATGAGGTTTGTCACGTTTTTGGTTTTGTAACGAGAGTGAGAAAATCCTGCTACATAACCCGATTTGGCGGCAGGAAATATTTATCCTCGTACATTACTGATCTCAACGTTGGTTGTGTACAAGGCAATAATAATTCCTACTTTGAAACCGGGTATTGTATTAAGAATTTATTTTACTAGTACATAACCAGCCCATAACGAAGGTTTTGTTCAAGGAAAAAAAAATCTCTTTAGCAAACCCGGTTTTGGAATAGGAATTATTTGTCCTCTTCCAGTGCTGGTTTTGTTACTTGGTTATGTACGGGGAGGGCTGCTTTCGTATTTTGAGGGTAAAAATGATAATAAATAATTAATGTTTTCCACTAGAATTTAAGAAGAAAAGAGTTATAATGCGGCGTTTGCGTGACACCAGCTCTGACCCATTCCGCCTGCCAGGACACAAATTTAAAAAGTTATACCGTTTGCCAGCTGAATGCGTGCTTCAAGTTGTTGAATTTTTAGAACGATTAATCGTGTAATCGGTTCGGGGCGAACCACTAGTTTAAACTAGTGGTTCGCCCCGAACCGATACCTCTCAATGACCTTTATCAGCCCAACTACTTAAGTGGGGAAGAACGGGTTATGTATTCAACGGCTATGTGAGTATGTTTGTATGGATGATCCATCAGAAATCTAAAAGTACGGAGTCAATTTCTCTACCATGAAAGGTTTTGTATTTAAAAATATATAAAAAAGGCGACCTTATATAAATAGTTCGGTAGGTAATTATTACTTAGGTTTCATAAACTTATTAAACCGCCTCGCATGCAAGACAGCTTCTCATCTCTTCAATGATTCTCGACTGAAAGCATTTACTGAGATAAAATTTTTACCTCAGGCTAATTTCCTACACATCATCGAAATAACCTTTGAATAGGACTAAGCAACGGGGCTTACATACAACATCCCTGTAAGTATATCAAGTACCTGACACATTAATTGTTAACGTCCTTTTGACGAAAACCATAGAACTCCAACGTCATTCTAATTCCTAGAAATGGGAGGTCAACAATGGATGTTATATTACATCACCACCATCGTGGGAGTATAGACGTGACCAGTGTTGAGCTAAGTCCGAGTAAATATAGGTAATCTTTTCAGTTTTCAGAACATGGCCCACACTCAACGCACTTTGGCACAACTTAAGGCACAGTGGAGCCTCATAAAAATGGGAGCCAAAAAAAATACTTATATCTTTTGAGCGAAGAGAAAGGCTGAGAACTGGCGGTGGCCCACAGCCTGATACTGAACCGGCCAGTGGCGAAGACATAGCGGTGAGGCTTCCCAACGAATTAACTACTGACACAAATGAGTTTGACTCAGACAAGGTATAAAATGGCACTTACTAAGTAACTGTAATTAAGTCTGGTGTTTAGATATTTTGTTTTACTGTGAACATTCTTGTTACAAGTGAATATTGGGATTTATAATGCAAAAGATCAGAAAGATCAGGAGCAGAAAGGGGAAGAAAAAATAGTAACGGAAGATGAATTGCTAGAAGTATCAATTAAGTATAGAAGAAGGTGAAAACCAGGTGATTGAGGCTATATCAGCCTCAAATCAATCAATCTGGGGTATATCACCCCAGCCCCCACCACCACCTGTAAATGATTCACCTGCGTCGGTCCGGAAACAAATGAAGCGTGGCTTTCAAAAAAAAAGTGCAGCAAGCGTGATGATGGTAGAATAGACACACCGGCGCAGAAAATAGCCGCTGTGGAAATTGCGTGCAGGCAAGAACTGCACGAGGTCCAAATGGCAAACGAAAAACAAAAATTTATTAAACTTACGCTAAAAGAGGTGCTGCAGGCAAAACTTAACTATTATAACAATAAAGTATAAATGTAAACGCTTCAGACCCACCAGGGCCAGGGGTACCCTGGCCGTACCTCTGGCCGTGCCTCTGGCCGTACCTCTGGTGGTACGGTGGGTCTGAAGCGTTTACATTGGGTAGTTCCCATTTGTTCTATGGAACATGACGTCATCGAACAAAATGACACATTTTCTTCCCTATTTTTTTCATGAAACTACATCCTAGCCTTTCACCCGAGTTTCATGCCATAGAACAAAATAAGAATCGGACTTTCCCAAAATCTTCCATGAGAAGCTTGATGACTCTGATAATGATAATTATTCTGTCATTGTCATCATAATATTATGAACCTGAAAGAACAACACCGGTTAAAGACTGCCTTAAAAAACTGGGTCTGACAACGTTACAACAGCGCAGAAAGCGTGGCGACTTAATAGAAACCTACAAAATACTCTGCAATCATTACAATGTTCCGGGAATATCAAGCATGTACACTATGAGCAATACCACAAATCTGAGAGGACACTCACTGAAGTTACAGAGCCGGCCAGGTACTAGCAATCCGAGGGAGCATATTTTGCCCAACCGTGTCATCAGCGGCTGGAACCGGCTTCCAGAGTCAGTGATAAGTGCTCCATTAGTGAACTCTTTTAAAAATAGATATATAGAATATAGACTAGATAAACATTTTAAGTGCACTAATAATTAATAAGATATACACGCATTAGCTTTGAGCTGCCTGTGTATTAACTAATAATAATAAAGAAGTCTTATTAACCTTGTCCTATATAACGTTTAGACGCAGTCCGTCCAACACGCAATCCGTCCAATTTTAAAATCAATGTCGCAATCCGTCCAACACGCAACCCGTCCAACACGCAAACCGTCCAACACGCATTTCGCCCGACACGCAAACCGTCCAACACGCAATCCGTCCAACACGCATTCCGTCCAACACGCATGCCGTCCAGTAACTTAATAACTAGTGGTTCGCACTAGTGGTTCTGAACTGAGACCTCGCGATGACACCAATATCAGCCCGACTTACTTAAGTAAGTCATTTCCATATTTTCCATTATTATTTTTGCAAATTTTTCACCTCGAGGTAATTTCCTAGACATAATCGAAATATTCTTTGAATAGGACTAAGCAACGGGGCGTACATAGGTACCTAGTAAAGGGTGATTTTTTAAGAGGTATAGGATATGATTTAAAAAAAAAAAACACAAAAAATTTGAAAAATTTGATGAAATCTTTATTGGAATCGATAGAACGATCAATATAATTTAATGTTTGAAGATGATTTCATGCAAATGCTGGCCGCGGCTCCGGTTTAGATGGCCCATTCGCAAGGCCCAATTTCGGCACACTCTCTCCAACATATCAGCCGGTATATCACGAATAAATGCTTCAATATTGGCTCTCAGTACGTCAATCGTTGCTGGTTTATCCCTGTAGACATGAGTCTTAACATGGCCCCACAAGAAATAGTCCAAAGGCGTTAGATCACATTATCTAGGCCTGCCAATTGACGGGCCCAAAACGTGAGATAAACTGTTCACCGAAGGCGGCTCTCAATTGGGCCATTGTTTCGCGTGCCGTGTGGCATGTGGCACCGTCTTGTTGAAACCACATGTCAGGCATGTCCAATTCTTCCATTTTGGGCAAAAAAAAAATCGCCAATCATCACACGATAGCGCTCGCCATTCACAGTAACGTTTCGGCCATTGTCGTCTTTGAAAAAGTACGGCCCGATGATGCCACCGGCCCATAATCCACACCAAACAGTACATTTTTCGGGTTAAATTATAGACCAAACTGAACAAGTTTGACAATGACACAAGACACGATTCACGCGTGATCTGTCAAAAACAGTGTTGCCAAAAAGATACCAGCAAAAAAACACCCGTTAATCAAGTACCTGACGAACTAATTGATAACGTCCTTTTTGACGAGAACCATAGAACTCCAACGTCATTCAAATTCCTAGAAATATGGGAGGTCGACAATGGATGTAATATTAGTTACTGTTTTATGGAGTACAAGTTTCTAAATTCTTCAATTTCAGAGTTTTTCCTGTAATTTTGTCACAAAAGCTACAAGGATATCAAATTTTGCACTTTAGCACTGTGGGATTGCTGGAAGTACCCTAGAGTTTTAGGATTTTTACGTTTTCGATTTTCCCTAATATCTCAGAAACTACTAATTCTAAATACTTACTAACAAAAGTTTTGAAATGTCCAACCAAAGCACTTTCATTAGACACCCCATTTGATCTGTCTCACTTTTTTTTACCCCCTCTTGGACCCCAATCTCATCAACCCCCCGACCGATATAGCTCATAACCTTACCTACAAATTGTACCAAATACTATCTACCCATACTAAACATGAAGATCGGATCAACAGTTAGGAAGTTTTCATCGGACAAACACACATACATAAATGATATAAAAGGCAAAGTCCTGACTGACTGACTGACTAACTGACCGAGTCGCAACGCACATCCTAAACCGCTGGTCGTAGAGACTTGAAATTTGGAGGGTGTATTCCTTTTAGAGTGTAGGTGTACTAAGAAAGGAATTTGGAAAGTTCACCCTCTTAAACAAAAATGCTTTGTATTTGGAATAATTGTATTTTGAAAACGGTTGGTAGTAGATGCTTGAAATTTTAGACGTAGATTTTTCAAATTAAATGAACAACAGCGATTCCTGAAATTTTCCTGAAAACAGGAACGGAAACGTTTTCTTTGTCAAAAAAAAACACTACGTTTTGGCCTGATTTTAGTTTATTTCGTAGTAGTAAAAGTTAGTTTCACGATGTAAGTAGTTGTTGAGATTAAAATACTTTCAGGACCTCAAATTTAAAATGGGACCCCTAAATTTAACAACTCAAGTGTGGTGTCGTTTCAAAGGTTGTTTCACGGTGTGGTTGTTGAGATTTTAATATTTTCAGGACCTCAAGGTTAAAATCTGACCCCCAAATTGAAAAACAGGGCTAAAGGAGATTGTAGGAGTTTGTAAGGATTTGTTTGTTTCACTGCGGTTTCATTATCTTCTTCTACGCGGATGAAGTCGCGAACGGGTCAGCTAGTACATACATTATACCGGGCGTCCCACGGATATGCCACATGAAGGGAAAGTATCTTGAATATTGTAGATGGATTATTTTACTGAAAGAAGACATTATTTGAATTTAAAAACAATTTAGACTGCATTCATAGATAATATATAAATAATTACATGGTTGAACCGGGAATCGAACCCGTTACACGAGAAAAATAATTACCTGTAGTTTTATCATACCGATCGAAAAGCTTCATCATGAGGATTATTTTTTGCTAAATAACATAGTGTCAGAAATAAAAGAAAGACCAAGAATTTTAACATTTTTAATACAAAATTAATCAATTTATCAAATGCTCAAAATGAATCCCTCCCTTCCTGTTGAATACAAAGTCGCACTCTTATGATTATTTCGCTCCCTGTCGATTTTCTCATCTTGTTGTGGTGGATATTTAGAATAAGTAATACGTCTAACTTCTGCTTGTAGCTCGTGGGTACTTTCATACTGGTTCTTGTAAAATATTTTTTTAACTAAATCCCATAAAAAAAAAACAAACGGGGTTGGATCTGGGGATCTCGGCGGCCTTCTTATTTGTCCATTTGTCCCGATCCAGGGACGAAGTGATGCGTACTTCTCAAGTGGGTACATTTATTAGTAATAGGTACTTATGATAATGCCCTTCAGCCTTTTTGGTAACTAACTGATTTGTAACCAGTTACGTAAAAACAATTTTCTTCACTGTTTTGTAATCAGTTACTAATAAACACTTATTTTCCGTTTTCGTAATATTTTATAACCAGCTACGAAAAAATACTTTTTGTTCTCTGTTATGTAACCAGTGACACTAATCTAGTGATCGATGTTTAGTAAAGGGGGCAAATAACGAAAGTGGGCGATGAACTAATAAAAAGTACAAGATTTCGAAAAAGGGGCAAAAATCCACAATTTCTATGGATAGCTAGAAATAATAGATAAAATCATAAAGGGGGCAAGCGGCGAACATAATTATATATGTGCTAATAAAAATCATTTTTTTAAGTCGAACCCCCTAACTTCGCCTGGTTTTTGATATATTTTTCTATCCTTCTCTCATATTATAGAGTATTCTTATAGACACCAAATTAAAAACTTTTCGTTTTATCTAGGGCTACAACTAAAGACCATCAATACTTAATAACACATAATACAAATGACTGGAAAACGATGCAACTGTAACAGGCGAAGTTTGGGCATTGTTTCCTATCTTCGCCTGCCTTATAATTATCAATGATATAGGTACCTGCCTAGTTGTCGACAAGTGTAATTGTCATACAAAATAAAATCTCAAGTAAAATTGAACTTTATATCTCTCGACGTGAGACCCATATGGTCTGATGTCAATATTGGACCAAAGTTACTTTTTAAGACAGCCCAACTAAGATCTTTGAGCTCTTTCTAACAAAATTACAATTATATTTGTATCTCTTTTCTTTGTGTAGTTTTTTGAAATCAAAGTGGATGGTAAAATTGTAAATGAAGCGAAGGACATAGCAAATATCTTCAACGATTTCTTCATAGATATTTCAAATAAAGATAATGTTAATGTTACAAACAATACGAACTTAGATTTTGAGAGTGCTAGCTTATTTCTGCAACCGACATCCGCTGACGAAATTAATTGTATTATATTATCGCTGAATAATACTAACTCGGTTGGATATGACAAATTACCCACTAAATTGCTGAAGCAAAATTCGAGATATATTTCACCAGTTTTAAGTCATATTATTAATCAATCATTTTCTCAGGGAGTATTTCCAGATCGACTAAAGTACTCCATTGTAAAACCCTTGTACAAAAAAGGAGACATTTTGGATGTCACAAACTTTAGACCAGTGACATTAGTGCCGGTCTTATCAAAAGTGTTTGAAAGAGCCATATTAAAGCGTCTTAACTCATTTCTGGAAAGTATGGTATTTTGGATATAGCTCAGAATGGATTTTTAAGAAACAAATCAACCACCCTAGCCACTTTTAAGTTGGTTAAGAGCGTAACAGAATGCATCAATAAAGGAATTCCTGTGATCGGCCTTTTTCTAGATTTAAGTAAAGCTTTTGACTTCGTGCACCATGATAAACTGTTAAATAAACTTGACAAGTATGGAATACGCGGCACAGTAAATGAATGGTTCGCTAGCTATTTACAGAATCGTTATCAGTGCACAGAAATAAGCCACCTGAATGGAAAAATGAAAAAATGTAAAGTTTATTCGCAATATAGGTTAAACCGCTACGGCGTCCCCCAAGGAAGTATTCTGGGGCCTACTTTGTTTTTACTTTATATTAATGATTTACCTTCAACAACGCAGCATGAGACAATCCTTTTCGCAGATGACACAAGCATTATATTTAAGTGTATTAATCATGATAATTTTGAGATTGACATAAATAATACTTTAATTGACATTAAGAATTGGTTAGATGATAATAATTTGACTGTAAATGTTCAAAAAACTAATTTAATTCAATTTAAGACATTCATTAGTAGGCGACTTAACTTAAAAAATATAAATTTCAATGGACATCCAATTCAAAGCGTAACTAGCGCAAAGTTTCTTGGCATGGTAATTGATGAAAACTGTGCTTGGAAATTACACATTAAATCCGTTTGTGGTAGACTTAATAGGTTTGTTTATGCTCTGAGGAGAATCCGGGAAATCTCTTCTCAGGAAACCGCCCTGAATGCGTATCACGGTTATGTATCATCAGTGTTACAATACGGACTTTTATTTTGGGGCAACTCCACGGACGTTGAACTGGCTTTTAGGGTACAAAAAAAGTGTATAAGAGCGTTATGTCAGGCAGATTTTCTGGACTCATGTAAGCCACTGTTTAATAAACTGAGGGTTTTACCATTAAACGCTCTCTATGCTGGATGAGGCCTCATCCATGGAACGCAATGGGGGACTTACCATAATCACCATGCTTTGCAGGCTTGGGTGTTGAGTACTTAGGTGGATGTTTCTGCCGATCCCCTGTTGTAATCTCATAGTCATCTTTTATGATATTCTTTTTGTTTTATTATTTATATGGTAATATTTCGTCCAAATGTCACCGTTTAATTTAATAACAATATAATAGTAGAAAAAAGGTACAGATATCGACGAAGTTTTTAACGTGTATGTATATTAAACAAGCTGTTATATTTGTCAAACAGTTTCCAGAGTTTTTCCCTCAAAATCGTTCACGGCGTGCCGTGCAGTTAAGGCATACGACTGACAGTAAACTTCAACTGCCACATTGCAGGTTGGCATTATTTAGGAAAAACGCCTATGTAATGGCGATTCAAATATTTAATTTTCTACCGGAAGATTTGAAAGATATACCCCTCAACAGATTTAAGGGGAAAATACATAACTGGCTTTTGTCAAAGTGTTTTTACTCCATGCATGAGTATTTTAATTATAAAAATAGCATTTAATAATAATTTAATGAATTAATTTTTTGGTTTTCTTTCTCTCAGAATTTTATGAATTGGTTTTTATTGACATTGTGTTTATTTTATGTGCCACCTATTTGGTCGATTTATAATTATTTGACCATTTTTGTTTCTGACTCGCATGTAATATATTTAGCCTCCATATTTAGCTTGTAAGGACTGCTTAAATTTTGCACGCTTGACGGCAGAATGTACTGGAAACTATTATTATATTTATCATCTATCTGTGCGCCGCTTTAACTGCGGTCGACAAAACATTCGCTCAACCTTATTGTCATTGAATTCCATACTTTGAAGAGAACATTCAGCAAACATGAGTCTATTGAGGTCTCCTACGAATGCTGGTGGCTCGGCACCTAACCTGACTAAGCTGCCTGACAATAAAGCGAACCAAAAAATTGCACTACGAAAGCATAAAGATAAAGGAACACCTCATACAGGGTCGGACTGCGACTGCGGGATAAATATAGCCGATCTGCGGAGCGATATCATGAGTCTTCTTAAAGATTTTACCATATCTCAAAATGAGCATATGACTTCAATGCGCCAGGATATCTCCCAAATCAAAAATCAAATGGACAATATACAGTCTACAACGGAATATCTGGTGACGGAACAAAGCAAGATAAGAACTGAGTTGAAGGATCTTAAAAATGAAAAAGCCTTAGCTGATGAGAGGATTAAGATCTTAGAAAATGATATAGATTCTTTAAAAACCGGCTCGAACCCGGTAACTAGTAGCTCGCTCCCCACCAGCTCTCACGAAGACCTTATCCGTGAAATTGGCGAGAGATCTGATAGGGAGAAAAATATCTTAATCATCGGCCTCACTGAATAGCATGGATCAGAAGTTGAGGATAGGCGTTCTTATGATGAAAAAGAAGCACTAAGCGTAATAAACGAGACATCCAAACACGTACCTACCACAGTAAGAACATCTAGACTTGGTAAATACAAGCCGGACGCTAATCGTCTGCTGAAAGTATACTTCGACTCCCCTGAGAATAAAAGTATTCTCGGATCAGACTCCAGCCCAACAACTGCACATGAGGGAGCTTAAAAAGAAGCTTCTAAAAAGACAGGAGAATGGCGAAACAGAGCTGACTATAAAATACATAAAGGGATATCCCAAAATTGTTTCGTCGTCAAAAAACTAATAACGCTTTCACAATTCCTACAAACGACCTCACTCAATAACAAAAAATATGGCCAAGAAGTTTCATATCAAATTATGAACACATACGATAACCTAAACGATCTACACACAACAATGAATTTCTTCTATACAAACATAAGAAGCATTATTACACCAGGAAAACTCGATGAACTTGAATGTATTATTAAATCCATCAAGGTGCAAATACATCTCATTTTGATTACTGAATCATGGATCAAAACGGAGGAAGAAGCTAAAAGAATACAAATACCTAACTATACTCATCACTATAATCACAGAACAGACAGGAGAGGCGGGGGGGCGTATCTATTTTCGTACACAAAGATTTGAAACACAGTCTAAGCGAGGAACTGTACATTAACGGTAACAATTACTTGTGGATAACCCTCGATAAACTTAAACTGGACATTGGCCTGATATACAAGCCAGGTGACACTAACATAAACAATTTTCTTCAAGATTTTGAGTCACAAATACAACACAGAAAAAGAGCATTAGTCTTTGGTGATTTCAACCTAAACCTACTACTAACGGAAGAAGAAACAAACAGATACAGAAGTGTTTTACGAGAAACTGGCTATTCTATTCTCAATAAAGTAGAAGAGGAATATGCAACCCGCACAACAACTACGAAAAGATCGATTTTGGACCATGTCATCACAAATCTAAAAGATAGAAGTTTTCATTTTGGTATACATGACTCTTCATTAGCAGACCATAAGCAGATCTTTTTAGGGATGAAGAAATTCAAACCAGAGCCTCCGCAGCGAGTAAAATATGAAGCTATCGACTATGACATGCTATTTAGAAACAGTAAAAAGGAGTTTAGTGAGAACAATGACCACAATAGCTATGTTAACCTAGACAAATCAATTAAAACTGTTAACACAGAGTAAAATCACTAAAACTAAAATACAAAACCCTCCGCAAAAAGATTGGATCAATAAAAATATAATTAATAACATAAACAACAGAAACATACTTTGGCAAAATCTTAAAAATGAATCAAATAATGAAGAACTTTTAAAAAAATACAATAAAACAAGAAATGATGTAACCGAACTAATATCTCAGACGAAAAGTAAATACTATTTTGAATCATTCGATAAATGTAAAAATAACCCCAAGAAAATGTGGAGACTAATTGATACTTTATCAAAGAACAAAATAAGAAATGACTGTTCTCTACCTAAACTTAAAACTGATTTTGAAACAATTACTGATGGCAAGGATATATGTGAAGTGAAGTGTTCAATAATTTTTTTTCAACAATTGGTTCCCACCTTGCAAACAAAATACCACTTAACTTACATAACAACACTACTTACACATTCACCAACTATACTGCTATAGGTAACGAGTTATCAATGCTCAAAAAATGTAGTGAAGATGAAGTCTCGAAAATCATTGATCACCTAGACCCTAACACTAGTTCCGGAATAGATGGTATTACCACAAAAGCGATTAAGTGTATTAAATCTCATATTCTTACTAAACTTACATGCTGCATAAACGACTGCCTCGAAAAAGGAATATTTCCAGATGAACTCAAAACTGCTAAAGTTACACCCATATATAAGTCTGGAACGAAAACAGATCCTAGTAATTACCGTCCGATCTCCATCTTACCGGTGTTATCTAAAATATTCGAAAAGATAATACACAATCGCTTGAACAATCATCTAACGAATATTAACTTTCTATCTGATCACCAATACGGTTTTCGGGTAAAATCGAACACGTTATCTGCAACGATTGATTTAATTACTAAGATAAAAACAAATATAGATGCAAAGAAAATTAGAATAGGAATTTTCATAGACCTTAAAAAGGCATTCGATACAGTTAGTCACTCTCTCCTATTAAATAAACTTTTGAACATAGGAATCACTTGTAAAGCATTAAACATATTTGAAAGTTACCTGAATAATAGACACCAAATTGTTAAGATTGGTCAATACCAAAGTTCCTCTCAACCAATTACTTACGGGGTTCCCCAAGGATCGATATTGGGACCTCTTCTTTTCTTGATTTATATCAACAACATCAGCGAACTTAAATTATGTGGCGAAATATCACTATACGCAGATGATACTTGCATATTCTACTTCGGAAACTCATTAAATGAAGTTATACCACGAGTACAAACAGATTTAAACATACTACACAAATGGTTTCAATGTAACTTGTTGACTATTAACACCTCTAAAACATCCTACATGATTTTCAAGGCCAAAAATAAACAAATCGATTCTTACACTCCTCTTACTATTGATAACATTAGGATAAAAGAGGCAACCGAAGAAAAATATTTGGGTTTAACATTAGATGGAGGCCTCACGTGGAAGGCGCACATAAGCAAAGTAAAATCAAAACTATCGTCCTTATTAGGTTCACTATACGGTTGCGTGCGATGTCTTCCGCGTCGAGTCCGATACACTGTCTACTTTACGCTAGTTAAACCACACCTAGATTATCTTGTTGAAATATGGGGCAGTACCAATAAAACTACACTAAAAGACCTTCAGATAAGACAAAATAAAATTTTAAAATTACTTTTTAATTATGATTATTTGACACCGACAAAACAATTGTATAGAGAAACAAAAATTATGAACATTCACCAAACATATAGCTATAACACCTGCATTCTAATCAGAAAGATTTTAGACGGTCAAACACACACACAAACAACATTCAAAACAAATAGACAGAAGAGGAAAAGAGTAGTACTTCGTAATGCGGACAATATTCACATCTCAAAGGTCCGTACGAATTATGGTAAGAAAACCATATGCTTCGAAGGTGCCAAATTGTTTAATGCTCTCCCAAAAGAAATTAAAACCAACAAAAGTTTTAATATATTTAAGACTAAACTAAAAAATCACATAATAACAAAATTCTAAATCCGAACCTGTCTTGTGGCAGCATTCTCGCTGGCTCGACCGGTATGGCCCCGTCCGACACTGTTCGCCAAACGCGCGATCTTTTCTACTTGTACCCACACTTAGATAAAAATTAGCTATAATTAAAACAAAAACAAGCGCAAAGCTCCTTTTACATGTTTACTTGCTATAACTTTACGTACTCGTAGGTACTGCAAATGTTACCTACTTATCTTATATAATTACTTACTAAATAATTTTACCTACAACGTTCTGCATGCTCACTGTTTATTTTAGAACTTAAGTTTAAATTAGTAATTTCTCACCAAGTGAAATGTAATTTCTTTTGAGAATAAGTATCTTTAACCTGATGTATGTTTTATACTGTACCTACATTCTAAGCAAATAAATAATTCATTCATTCATTCATTCATTCATTCATTCGTTCATTCATTCATTTTGAGTGCGATAAAGTCGTATGTCGCAATATTACAGAATTGAATTGAGTAATAAAGTTTTATAATAACATCAGTTTTTATGCTCATATATTTGGTATCATTGTAACGGCCAATATTGAGTTGAGTTTTTATGCTTTTAAATATTTTGTTCCAAACTAAGATCGTTTGTCAACATTCGATTTTATGCTTCTAAAATTATTGTGTTCAAAAATAAATGTCTGAACACATAGAACCTTATGCCTCTCAAAATAAAGTACACAACGGCACTAAGATGATATAAGTCTATTTGCTTCGTAAATTTTATTAGGCATTATTTTAGAGTGATACCTTATGCCAGTATAAAGTGTTATTTTATCGCTGCTCTCAACGAAGTAAGTGAAAAAGAAACGTTATGGTTATAGATTTATGGCCGATTACCTTCTCAAGGTGAATAACATCGGGCATTTTCGGCCATAATCGGGCGTCGTTATGACGTAATGCCTCGAACCAATCAGCGTTGACGACTCGGTCGCGCGCGTGCCGGCCGGCTCATTTTCATTTTGTTGTTTTGATTTAGAAGTTTTGGACGCGTTTAATTGCTTGGTGGTTTAAATTGTGGTTGAAGTAATTATGAAATGTGATTATTAGAACATAATATGATAACAAATGGAGGAAGAACATAAGGTAAGTCAAGATTAAGCTTAATGAAATGGAAAAGTTAGTTTTCTGTAGGTATTTCGCCCTAACCTAAACTTGCTCTCTTGTGTTGTATTCCAGAAAGCGTTATACCTGCAATTAATTAATAAACGGCGGAAGTTGGCTAATCTCAGAGAAAAAATTCTGTGTTCCAATGAAGGATTACAAGAAGCTGGAATAGGTAAGTCCGTTTAAATTGTACAAGTGTTCTATCGAAACTGTTATTATCATTTTGGTTCATGTAGTTACTTTGTTTCATGGTTATAGATAACTTGAATACGCATGGCAAACCTATGTCAGTGCAAAAATATCAAGAACAAGCAAATAATAATGAAGTCAACGCAAATTAATTTGCAGGTAAGTTAAAGAAGGATTTTAAATTAGTTAAATTTAAGGTAAAGAGCACGGGATCCCATTAGGTTGGGTACTTACTAAGTCTACGACATGCATGTCTGTCCGCCTACTAAGGCCGTGCTTTAAAATTTTGGTAAATTTTTGAGCTATCTACTGCTCAAAAAGTTACTTTAAATCAAAATTTTAAAGCAAGACTTTGTAATAGGGTCTTTTACAAAAAACGTTTTTTTACGATTACTTCATGCATATACTATATAAACTTACTTTATCGTAAAATAGTAATAAAATGAGAACATTCTATTGTGAAATTTAAATTATTATGGTATTAACTTTACCACCGTGGTCGAGTAACTAGCGCGCTGGTTTCAAGCGTCGTCATTTCTGAGGTCCTGGGTTCGATCCCTGGTCGGGTCAATGTCGAAAACGTATCACTTTATTACCCACTTAACTTGGGATCAGAGCAATAATGTCTGTGATGTTTTTAACTTATGATACTTAGTTCAATTATTATTTGTTTTTAGAACTAAACAACGACACTGAATTCAGCAGTTCCATAACCCACAATGATGTTAATATGAATACAAGTGAAGGTATGTCATTTAGGTACCTGTTAAAATATTATTATGTGTGTGCTTGTTTACTTAATCGATATAAAATGTAAATTTATGTTTCAATTAATTTTCCAGATTCTGAAGGAAAGGTTCTTGACTATGACAGTGACGACAGTGTGAAAGACAAAACTTATGATCCCAGCAAAGATTTCTCAGATGACGATAGTTATATCAGTAATTCGCCGGACCATAATATTTCGCAAAGTTGCAAAAATCTAGTTAAAAGAAAATTGTTTACACCAGAGAATTCACCCCATAAACAGGCCATTGACAATGATCTCATCATTTTAAGCGACCTTATAGATGTCAGAGAAAAGTATCAAGAACCTGGTACCTCATATGACAATTCTCAATTTGACAATCAAATAGAAATCGCGGAACAAAATGTCGCAATGGATTATTCAGAAGATAATATCATTAATAATCTCTCTTCTCTTCTTAGTCGTACACTCTTGACAGAGTGGTCGTGGTTAAGTAGGTCTTGCTTGAGTGGCGGCTCTTGCGATGCGTCTCCACTCGGCTCTATTAGCAGCATTGCGAGAACATTCGGTCATGGAAGTTTGCGTGCTGGACTTTATAAGGTCTGACCACCGTGTGGGAAAGCGACCCCGCGGTCTCTTACCCTCCATCCTGCCTTGCACTACAAGACGCTCCATTGAGCCTTCATTGCGTGTTACATGACCAAAGAACTTTAAAATTCGTATTTGAACAGTCGACGATAATCTTTCTTTAATCTTAAGTTCTTGTAAAATCGATACATTGGTACGGCGCTCTGTCCAGGGAATTCTCAGCAGGCGCCTCCAGCACCACATTTCCAGTGCATCGATCTTTCTCCGATCTTTCAGCCTCAATGTCCACGTCTCAGCTCCGTATAGAAAGATTGGAAAGACGAGACTTCTCATAAGTCGAACCTTCGTGTTTTTGGTTATTCTGCGATCTTTCCAAATCTTTGCGAGCTTCTCAACAGCTGATCGGGTCACCGCGCAACGTCTCCGAATCTCATCTTCGCAACCTCCGGCATTTGCAATGTTGGAGCCCTAATAGATGTAGTTCTGGACTACATCGCAGTTTGCTATAGTCTTGATGCTCGGTTGGTTGTTCTCAGCCCGGTCCACTATCATCATTTTGGTCTTTTCACGATTAATGGCGAGACCAAACCTCAAACTGTGTGATTCTAGACGCTGCAAGAGACTTTCCATGTCTTCTTTAGTTGATGTCAGAAGAGTAGTGTCATCAGCATATCGCAGGTTACTAATCTTTCGACCCCCAATGGAAACGCCCTTGTCCCAATTATCCAGTATCATTAATAATACATGCCAAAAAAAACCTAACGATGTTATTAATGATACCCCAACAACGATGTGTAACGAGCCTATTCCACTAGCTACAAACAACATTCGTGTAGAGAACTGTGAGAATATCAGGTGTCAGGTTATGGTCATAGACATAAATGGAACAATTTTTAATTTAAATAATGAGTCAGTTTTAGATGATAATACAAATATTCAACAATCTGATGAGACTCATTTACAAGACAAATTAAGGAAACGGCTAAAACACGTAGATAAATGGAAAAGGGTTATTTCAAAAGTCGCTAGGCTAAAAGGATCTCGCTATCATTCAACAGTGGCCAAAAAGAAACCAGTTGTTGCAGGTCGACAGCTTAAGCCTCCATGTGAGTGTAGAGACAAATGTTATGAAAAAATTCCTCCTAAAAGACTTCAAATTTTTAACGAATTTTGGAAAACATGCGCAAGTTGGGATCAGCGTCGGCAGTTTATAGCTAATAATGTCACAAAAGAACAAAAACGTTTGATGAAAACCCATGGAAATTTAGATACTGACAGAAGAAAATTTACTTATAAATACAGACTCATCGTCAATTCAGAATGCATAAAAGTGTGCAGGGTGATGTTTCTTAATACACTTTGTATAGGAGAGAAATTTCTGAAGTTAAGTGTGGAAAAACAGCTTGACGGTGGGTTAGTCGCCCCTGACCGAAGAGGAAAGCATACCCCGGCGAATAAATCACCCCCCGTAGTAACACAGTCGGTGATTGACCACATCAATATGTACCCGAATTATGAAAGCCATTATTCGAGAGAAAAAAGTAAACGAAAGTTTTTAGGACCAGATTTAAACATTCCTACCATGTACAAACAATACAAAGAGCGGATGGCAGAAAAAGAGACCCCTGCAAATTTAGTAGCAAAAGAGTGGTTATACCGCAACGTATTCAATACGAAGTTTAATTTAAGCTTCAAACTTCCATCAATAGATACTTGTGATGACTGTGATGCATATCAACGGAAACTACTGGATGCCAAAGATAAATAAACCAAAGAAATAATAGAAAAAGATAAGGAAGTTCATCATATTGCCGCTGAAGAGAGATATAAATTTAAGAAGAAAGACAAAAATGAAGCAAACGCAAGTTCAGGTGAAAAAAAAGTATTGATGTTTGACTTACAAAAGTGTATGGCAACACCAAACCTGACTAATTGTAAGTCTTTTTACTTAAGAAAACTATGGACATTGAACTTGACAATTTTTGATTCAACATCTGATATTGCAACAAACATCATATGGTCTGAAAATATAGGCGGACAAGGGGGAAACGAAGTAGCATCCTGTCTGATCCGCTAGGCGGATGAGAATAAGGACAAAATTGCACACGTAAGAGAGCTTACTTTCTGGTCTGATAACTGCGCGGGACAAAACCGAAATTTAATGGTGGTGTTGGCATACATGTGGTTGCTTCATAAGTATCCCCATCTAAGAGTAATAAACCACAAATTCATGCTCAAGGGTCATACCCATATGGAGGTTGATCAAATACACTCCCAAATAGAGCAAAAGAAAAAGCGACTGAAAACAATGCAGATTGCTGTACCACGAGATTGGTCGCAATTCATTCGAACTTGCGGAGGAAAGAGAAAATTTGATGTCTTTGAAATGCAATCGCACCATTTCTACTTCTACACCATGACTACTTTGTACAAGAAAAATGGACCTTTTGTTGCAAGGAAAAAAAATAAGGAAGGAAAAGATTTCAAAATATCAGAATGTGTCTGGTTGCAAGTTAGACAAGAGCAGTCCGGAATCTTGTATTACAAAAATACTTTTGCTGAGGATTTTTCCGAAATATCGTTCATTCGAAATGCATCTAAAAAGACTGGGCTTCCAGAAGATTTACCAAGACTAAGATTAAATGGAAAACCCATATCGACGGCAAAATACAATGATTTGATGACATTGCTGCAATGGATACCGGAGGAATTGCACGCGTTTTATAAAAATTTAACTCATACAAACAATGAGTCAGACTTCCCGGAAATGGATGATTAATAATTAAGTTAAATAATTTATCAAGACTGATAACTTACTTTTATGTTTTTATTTTAAGACGTTCTTAGGACATTTAATTTTTATTTAATCTCATTTCGATTTCATCTTGTAATTGGTACATAACTTTAAATAAAACTGAGATAAATTTCGTTTTCAAATCAACCCATAACACTAAATTTAACGTAGAACCTCAAACCCATAACGTATAACTTCAAAAAATTTAGGCATAAGGTACTATCTTCAATTAGAAATACAAGTTTAAGACTACACCTCAAATTGTACAAGCATAAGGTCGAATAACACATTTTTTTATAAAAAATATGATTATTACTTATAATTTGTTAATTATAATCTTAAAACATAAAAGGCACAAAAGTTTACTGTAACATAAGTTTATATTGATTTACCAAAAATACAATAAAACATGACTTTATTTCAAAATTCTAAACAGATTTTTATTTGCCTCCCCTGAAGAGTTGATAAATCGGACATCAGACCATATGGGTCTCACGTCGAGGAGAGAAAATAAAAGTAAAAATTAAGTACTTTTTTATTAGTTTTTTTATTATTTGTTACTAAAACTATTATTCGGCTCTCATTTTGGATACCTACCTAATGCTGATTCCCCCAGACATAAATAAAGCTAATTTTAAGTTAGTTCCGTCATTTTCTAAAACGTCAAAACGAAAAGGGTCAGGGAGATCTCAGCTGATTTAAGAACCGTCAGATTAAGTTGCAATCTTGATTTTTTGGCAGCAACCAGAGACAAGCTGTTTGAAATGTGACGTTTGCGTACTTACTAAAATTTGACTTTTGCTATCTAATTCACTTAATTCAGCTGTGATCTCCTGTCCCTTTTCGTTTTGACCTTTTGTGGTAGTGTCTGCAGGAATTAGCACCATTTACAATCTACAAATGCGGCCGGGCGTCCGCAACCCTTAAGTATCTAGTTCAGGAATAGTGAAAAAACCTTTTTTTACGAATTTTGGCAATTCAATTTTCTGCAATACGTCTTTTAATGAATATGTTTGCTCATCTTTGATGAGTGGCCATTTCCAAAATGTCTTTACTTTTTTCATGCAGTTGACTTTTAGTCCTTTAGTAAGTTTTGAAGTTATTTGGCCTGGGTAATTAGAGGAACCCCATCTCACAATAACGTAATCACCAATAATGTAATCTTCTTTGGACAACGCCATCATCTTTGTTGTTGTTGTTTAAACTGGATTCCGAAATCTGCACTAGCTGTAAATGGTCACTAGCAGGTTTGTCTCCATTATCGTAACTGCAAGTAAAAGAAACTGCTTCTGACAACTTGGCTGGTGACTGGCTTATAACAGTTTTGTTTAATAAGTCAATAGATTTGTTTTCACCAGTACGAATTTGAAAATTATCCAGTTCAGGAATGGTGAAAGAACCCTTTTTAACAAATGTTGGAATATCAATCTTCTGTAAAACATTCGCTCAGGAATATAATTGCTCATCTTTGATAAGTGGCCATTTCCAAAAACTTTTTCCTTTCTTCATGCAGTTTACCATTGCTCCTTCAGCATTTTGTGATGTAATTTGACCTGGATAATTGATGGTTCCCCACTTGGTAATAACGTAATCGCCGATATTGTATTTTGGTAACTGGTCTTCTTTCAATATGTTTTCACCACCACGACTCCGAGCAATGACAGCAGGCTGTAGGTCTGGTAACTGATCATTAACAAGTTTGATTTGATTACCACAACTTTTTGAAATGGCTGCAGACTGTTGGGCCTCAACTTTGTTTTCATCAGTGCAACTTCGGAGAATAGTTGACGGTTGCACTGGAAACTGGTCATCTACCGTTTCGTCTAAACCAACGCAACTCTGGAGACTAGAGACGCCAGTCTTCTGCAATATTAGTTGATCATCGACAGGTTGGCGGTCGGATTTCAACAATTTTGCCAATGGTAAGTCATCAGCTGATTTTTCATCTTCAGAAATTTCAATTTGTGTACTGGCTAGAATCAGGTCTTCAGTTGAGGAAGCGAGGCTCATCGTTCCGTCACTACATTCTGTTGAAGAATCTTTACGGATAAAGCGACGTTTTTTTGCTTTTTTTGTCTTAATGGTTTGAGTTTTCAGGACACCCGACGGTCCGGCTTCATTAGCGGACGGTGATGCATTTAAAGGTTTTGCTTTTACTTTTTCTATTAGTACTGTATCATTGAAGTCAACACTCGTGACAGACTTACCAGGAGGAACACTTAGCTTCTTGTTTCGCACTTTTTTCATGGGATCTGGAGCACGATTCTCTTTCAGGAATTGCAAAAGCGCATTATCAATGCTGTACTCTGAAGGTGGTTTGGAGCCAGGCAGTTTGCTGATAACCTTGTCGGGGTTCAATGGATGAATACCGATACTTTTAAAGGCGCTTAGAATATAAGATGTCTTTTCATTAAGTTCGTGCATTAACTGTTTTAGCAATTCGGCTAAAACTATTCAATAGTGGCTTCTCGTGGATTTTTGATTTTATAGGTCAGGAGTTTTGCTCGCCATATTTTTTTCAGAGGGCCAAAGTAGCAAACATCAAAAGCAAAATCATCATCAGCTGAGTCAAATGTGATGAATTCGGCGGTAAAAATACAAACCTGATGTCATTTGCTTCACACAATGTAACAATACGGAGGTTAATATGCGACGCTAAATTATCACCAATCAGTACTTTAGTTCCAATTTTGTCCTTAGCCCAAGGTAAAACGATCGTCTCAAACCAATCTTCAAAAAGTGTACTGTCAAACCAACCCGATCTAGACCGATTAAACCTTGCTTCTTTTGGCCCATTTGTTCTCCATTGTTGGTACAAATGTTCGGCCTTGTATACAACATACGGCGGTAGGCATTCTCCTCCCGCTGTAATTGCGAACATGATCGAAATCGCACCTTTTGTATAATTCAGAACCCTTTCGGGATATTTAACCCCTCTGCGGAACAAGCACTTTTTCGCACCAGGATTGTCGGTTAAATTTGTTTCATCGTAATTTAAAATGTTTTCCTTAGGTATGCCCTCTAAAGATTGTTGAAGATTATTAAAATAGCTAACCATCTCTTCAGGGTTCTTCTCAGCTCTGCTTCTTTTAATGTTCTGTGTTGTCCGGTGAGTAAGTTCACTTTTGTGGCGCTTTATAAATGAATACGCCCATTTTTTCCCTGGAAGTTTGTTATCAAAAACAGCTGCTCTCCCATTAGCTTCTAAATACATCTGCACGACAATTCTCAAATCTAGCAGAGTGAAAGGGCTGCCGAAATCGCCAGCAGCAATGAGTACTTTTACTATGGAACTCTCTTCATCAATCGTAAGCCAAGTTGGACAACCCGGACTTCGTAGATGTTTACCATGCAGTTTGTCTAAAAGCGTTCTTCGAGGAATACCAAATGTTTTTTCTGCTTCATAAGAAGATTTTTTTTCTCTGATAATAATTTCAGAGCAAGATCCATCATTTCTTGACTATGCTTTAACGTATAATTTCTTTTCTTCTTTTTTACTTGTATATGTTTCGGTTTCCCCATATTACGACCTGCAAAATTAAAATTTTAACAAAATATGCAAAAGACACCTTTATTAGTTTATTAACGTGTAATTTTTTTTTAAATTATTTAATTAGTTCCTATATTATTACTTTTTTAAAGCATTCACGCATGCTAAGCGAGAACAATTGTTCAAATTTTTGGAAAGAAAAATTCGGCTGCCAACGGGATTTGAACCCACGACTACAGAAAACCGTCCATTACGTAAAACTGACTCTGTGGTCTAGTGTTTAGAGCTTTCGTCTCTTGATCCAGAGGTCGTGGGTCCGATCCCCACAGGAAGCAACATCTTTGTGTTGTTCAATCATAACAGCTAGGTACAATGTTTTTCCAATTAAAAAGTGGGACACAACTTGTATGGGAATAGCAAAAAATAGGAATTTACATAGTCATTAGTCGACCACTTACACAAAAAAAAGTACATGCATAACCCACGATTAAAGTGCCAACCCTAGGGGCAGGCGAAGATTGGCAACAATATGGCCGCCGCGGCTCCTTAAGCAGTAATTCTTTCGATTCATCTCTAAATACATCATTTATAATAAAAACGATTGTATTGTCTGAAAGAGGGACGAAAACTGATTATAATACATTAAAAAGTTTGGCCTTACCTGCTGTTTATGATCCTCACAAATCAAAGTTCGGTCCGTCGAACGAAATAGCGTCACTCCCGCTCACCGAAAAAACTAATGTATCATCAAGTGAAATTAAGTTAGCTACGTTTTGCAAGCATAAATGTTGCCATGAATTAAAATTAATTTGAATTTGGTAGTTTTACGCATGGACAGATATATACTTTTTCTGATAATTACTATTTTTTTAAATAGGTGAGGTTAGGGTTCACAGGCGAAGTTAAGGGGTTTGACGGTAATGTATTTACTTTTACTAAAAAACAAAAGGGGCAATATCTTCTAGGCCAAAACAACACGTTTTTACTTTAACTAAAAAACAAAAGGGGCAATAATCTCTACGCAATGGCCAACACATATTCTTTTTTTTCAAGTTTTCGGCCAACGGATAATAAGTGTTTATTAGTAACTGATTACAAAACAGTGAAGAAAATTGTTTTTACGTAACTGGTTACATTTTGGGCCCAAAAACGGAAGTTCCGGCCAGTGACAAAAAATGATTTTATATTGTTGGGCACGATAATTTGAGCATTTTATACTATTACACGAAACCTGTAGATGCAATATTTTAGCTGCTATCGCAGTTTGAAAAAAGATACTTCCCATACATTTGATCAAAAATTAAAGATATTTATTAGCTTTTATTTAATAGCTTATAATGTGGGCTTAACTGTTGGTCGTATGGCAGCTTAAAGTCGTGCAGCAGGCTATGGTGAGAGCTATGCTAGGTGTTTCACTACGTGATAAAATTCAAAATGAGGAAATCCGTAGAAAACCAAGGTCACCGACATAGCTCTCTGAATTACCAAGTTGAAGTGGCAATGAGCAGGTCATAATCAAAAATGACAACCGTTATTGGAGAATAAAGGTACTCGAGTGGCGACCTCGAATCGGACGATATGGTAAAGGAAGGCCCTCCACTCGATGGACTAAAGACATTATGAACGTCACATGAAGTTAGTGGATGGAGGCGGCTCAAAAGCTTTTGTCGTGGCATTCTAGGGGGGAGGCCAATGTTCAGCAGTAATCTTCTACGGTCTGATATGATTAATATGTGGGCTTAAATCATATTTAATTCTGAATATTTTTTACTATCGGGATAAAAATAATTTACGACCAGTCATTCAATTGTTGAATGAATGAAGGAACAGACACTTTTTTTACACATATTGAAATAAATAGTGAAAATATTATTTAATATTCAATATTATGTACCTATTTCTAATCCCATTACTGGAGGTCGTCTTGCATTTGGTTCACATCTTGCATAAGATATCTTAAGCCACACAATGGACATAACATGTGCAGTAACTAAAATAGGTTTTTAATACAGTTGCTCAAAAAGTGGCGTATTGCAGGGACGTATAGCGTTCGGGATGTGGGCTATTTCATACTCGTGCTTTTTTTTACCTTTCCCGCACTTGTGCTTTTTCTTTCCCAACTGTCAAAATAATGTATATTATAAAGAAAAACCAACCATGAAGTTTTTACTAAAAAAAATCATTGAAGTTTTTATGATTCATGCAAATACGTATATTTCTAAAAAGAAGCTACTAATTTGTTTCATTAACAGATTTAATGATTTGATTGAATGAGTTATGTTAGGTTTCATTTCATTTCATCTCATTAAATTTCATTTTCAATTCATATCAATAAAAAAAATCTACTGAAGACTTGGCTGTATGGGTATAGATCCCTTAGCCTTCCAGAATGGGTGAAGAAAAAAAAAATCTCTGCTTATATTCTACGGTTGGCGCCATTTTTCAAAAATTTTCTTTGCGAGTTTAATTGTTTGTTGCACAAAATGAGTAATTTCGACCCTAGTTTTTTTGAATTAACACCACCGGAACTCAGTATAATTGCACAAAATGCTTCGGAGAACATTTCACCGGAAAAGTCAAAAAGTCGCTACATATCTACATACGACGAATTTATTGCGTGGAGAGAAGAGAAAAAAGCAAATAGTTTTTCAGAAAATGTTATGTTGGCATACTTCTCCGAACTCTCAGCAAATTTAAAACCTTCTACGTTATGGTCGAGGTTTTCGATGATAAAAAGTATGCTGAAAATAAGGAACAACGTGGATATAAGTGAATACCCAAAATTAAATGCTTTCTTAAAACGACAATCAGACGGTTTTACAAGTAAAAAGTCTAAAATATTAACATCGAATGAAGTGGAAAGGTTTTTGAACGAAGCTCCCGATGATCGTTATTTATCCACAAAGGTAATTTATTAATAAGTACTTATATTTTTCTTTAGTATTCAGTTTACGAAATCGCAAAATACAGTCAAAACATTATTTAAAAAAATATTAATCAAATCCCTTTTTTTGTAGGTTGCTCTGATTTTTGGTGTTGTTGGAGCTTGCCGCAGACAGGAGTTAGCCAATATTACTTTAAAAGATATTGAAGCCCATGGAGAAATGCTACTAATCAAGATTCCGAACACAAAAAATAAGATACCGAGAAGCTTTGTTGTTGAAGGAGACTTTCTTAAAACAGTGCAAAAATATATGAATCAGCGGTCCCAAAAAGGAAAAACCGACCGTTTTTTTCAAAATTACCAAAAAGGGAAGTGTACAGCTCAAGCAATCGGGATAAATAAATTTGGTAATATGCCAAAAGAAATAGCTACGTTTCTTGGTCTGCCGGATGCTAAGTATTATACTGGGCACAGCTTCAGGAGGAACTCTGCTACATTATTGGCAGATTCAGGAGGCAATTTGACGTCCTTAAAGCGACTAGGAGGTTGGAAATCAGACAAAGTTGCAGAAAGCTATATTGGTGATGCATTAAACAACAAACTAGAAACTGGGAAAAAAATCACACAATCCATTAATTTAAGGTCCAGTCCGTCTCCTTCACATGTTGAAGAGAACGTTCGTCCATCTACCTTCGTTGATAATGATAATTCATCAGATCCAACTCCATTAACTAGCAAACGCCATTGTATGACAAATATACATGAACAATCATACGAAATTAATAATAGTTTATTAACGTTTTTGGATCCGATAATCAGAACTCTTTTACCCTTTTCACTGTTTACAAAAAACAATTCTTCGGTTTCATCCATGTTTCCCTAACAAATCAAGAAACCAAGAAATTCTAATTATTATTAATTTTACAAATGTGTAATCCTACGTCAGTGAAGTGACACTGCATCATAATGACACTTGAGATAAAATGTGACAACCAGCCAGTATGTAGATAATTACATTTAAAATAGTTTTTATTTGTAAAGACGGGTGACTATACCACGTTAGACATGATCATTAAAACACGGAACCTGTTGAATTAGAAATCAGTAAACATGAGATTCTGGTAAAACGAAAATCTGTAGAAATGGGACTCCAAGACATGAAAATCAGTAATCGTGGGAATCTGTAGACATGGAAATCTGTAAAAACGGGAGTCTGTAGACATGGAAATCTGTAGACATGGGAATCTGTACCTAGAGGGGTGGCATCACAGACTTAATACAAAAATAAATAAAAAGCCAACATTTTTTTTGCTTGTGCACCAGTTAAAAAAGGAAGCGAAACATTATGATAGAAAAATAGCAAAGGGCGTTAGTGGTTCGATGTCTCTCCTGATAACAACTTAACACTTGAGGGGAAGTTTTTATAATCCATTGTCTATCGAAATATTCTTTAAACTTGCCCATTACTTCCGTGTTTGGAGCAATACATAAAATTGACATCCAGCCTTCTAAAATTTGGTCCGGAGGAAGTAACGGCAGATATGAGGTTAATCTCGTGACTTTCCTTCCCTCACTTGTACTTGTGAGTTTCAAACTTTTTGCTTTCTTCCAGATCGCTTTGTTATAATGGTAAAAGCAGCGTTTTATGGTACTGTCTGGAAAGTCTCTGCGGACGGCATTCATAGCCCCAATTTCATAGTCGCACTTGTATTTGCTTACTTTGAGGACCAATTTATTTTTCAGAAGATCAAATAGGCGCACGTATGTTTCCTCACTCTTAGTAGGCAAGAGCGCATAAATAATTGGAAAAATATTTGTGCTCTCATGATTTGACTTCATGTCTAAATGCAACACGTACAGTTGGTAGAAATGTCTAGGTGTACACTTAAATGTACCATCTGCTAAATAATAGCGCCCTTTCTTTATCATATTTCGCGCAACAGTGCTGCAAAATACTATAATTTTTTCGTCACAGCCATCTTCGCAAATCAAGAATTTTTTTCCAAGCTGCTCGGGTACATGCACTTCACTAATACTATTGAAAGATTTTTCTTGCTCTTAAAAGGGAATCTCTTACTGACTTAAATTCAGGTATTTCATCACTGTGTTCTTTCAATGTATTTCGTAACTCTTCCAAATGACTTTCATATATTCTCTGCACTGGTTCAAAATTTTCAGTAACTTCTTGCTTGCACTTGCTTAGCACCTCTTGGATTGCATTTTTAGCTATGTTGGTTTTACACGTATACACAGATTTACGAAGGATGTTTGTTTTAAACTTATCCACAGTTATTGAAGCTGAACATAATGTTCGATTTACGCAACGCCATAAAGAGCTACCTGTCTTGTTGCGACCATTGCAATTATAGCGAAACTCGCCTTGCAAAAGGATCTCATGTCCCATTTGACTGGTTGAAAATATAAAATCCTGCTCCATGTTTAGATTTCAAAAAGTAATTTTTTTGTAAGAATTAACGATATTATAAGTAGGTAATAAACTGTGATGTCCGCTTAGGTACAGTATTAAAAATAGCGCCAATTTACTAATGACAGCAAGGAACACAAAACAGTTTTTATTCTAATGCTAAACTTCTTGTCGAAAATGTTGACCAATCAAATCTCGTGGAGTTATTTGCAAAAGGAGTTTGCATGTCGAATATTCTTTGCACAGGGAGTTTGTTTCGTGTATTTTTATAGGTTGTATAGCTTTGAGGTGGAGGTCGAATATATTGGTGTGTTCTAAATTCAAATACCAAAACAGTGACTAAAAGTGCTTTTTAGGGTTCCGTACCCAAAGGGTAAAACGGACCCTATTACAAAGGCTCCGCTGTCCGTCCGTCTGTCCGTCCGTCCGTCTGTCACCAGGCTGTATCTCATGAACCGTGATAGTTAGACAGTTGAAATTTTCACAGATGATGTATTTCTGTTGCCGCTATAATAACAAATAATAAAAAAATAATAAAATAAATATTAAATTGGGCTCCTATACAACAAACGTATTTTTTCGCCGTTTTTATAGATAATGGTACGGAACCCTCCTTGCGCGAGTCCGACTCGCACTTAGACAGTTTTTTATTCACTGTTTTCAGTGAATAAAATAAGCTTTTTAGAGGGGAATTATATAAAGTATTTTTCATCCCACCATCTCGGAAAGAGTATTTTTGCTATTCGATATCTGAGTGCAAAAGCCGTTTTTATCCGCTAGAGGATAAAGTAAAATTGAATTAAGAACATCGTGTGCACTAAGTTTGTGAATTCAAAACATCATTAAACCTATTTACTTCTACCTCCATGGTGCCGAATTTATCATACAACCTTTTTTAATTTATTAAAAACTCAGACTCGGTACCTTCTTGGTGTACCTATTACTTATTTTTTTATTTGCTTTACGCGTGTCGTTTTCTTTTTAACCGACTTCCCCAAAAAGGAGGAGGTTCTCAATTCGGTTGTTTTTTTTTTTTTTTTTTTTTTTTTTAATGTTTGTTACCGCATATCTCCGTCGTTTATGAACCGATTTGGAAAATTCTTTTTTTATTTGAATAGATAAACTTCCAGATTGGTCCCATTTTTTTCAGAATCCAGTTCTGATGATGGAATCCATGAGGAATTGAGGGAACTCCTCAAATATTTTAGGCATACATATAGCGATTTTGACATTTTCAGCAACAAACCAAGCATTTGCATTCAGAAAGTATCATAATCCTTTCACCACTATGGTTCTTTCACAATTTTTTTTTCATCCAAAATTATTGAGTCGAATACAATGGCGGAAGTCGGTTTTTTAAATGAAAAGTTATGAATTTCTTTGGAAGTTAGATGTGTAGGAGAAATTAATTATTGACCAAATAATAATACTAATAATAATAATAATAACCTTGACCAAATACCTCTCACTAAATGATTGGATCAAGGGTCAGATTCAAAAGGCTGTACTCCTGGACTCGGCACGCTTAGTCAGTAGGTTCCTCTCTCTGCAGCCCTAGCCTCCGACCGTTTGGGCCTTGCTCCGCGGTCGGTGGTTTCCCATTTTGATAAATATATTATGACTCATATTGTTAAAACCTTAGGTTAAAACAGAAAACAAGTGAAAACCCTAAAATGAGTGATTCTAGCGACGAGGAAGTTTATTTGACAAACAGAATTGACTGAAACTGTTAAAAATGCGCAAAAGAATCTTGTGATTGTAATAGTTATTTGTTATACAAGAGTGCAAAGTTGCTTTTTACCCGCGTGCTCAATTTTGATGACCGAGCAAGCGAAAGGATTCTAAAATTAAAAATTAGAATCCTGAGCGTTAGCGAGAGATCAAAAGAGCACGAGGTGAAAAATCTTTGCACTCGAGTGCAACACGTAACTTTTCATCCCACCTCAGAGAGGAAATGACTCAATGCAAACATTAAAACATTTCCACAATCACAAGATACTTTTGCGCATTTTTAACAGTTTCAGTCAATTTTGTTGGCGTCAAATAAACTGCCTCGTCGCTAATCACTCATTTTAGGTTTTTCACTTGTTTTTAACCTAAGGTTTGAACAGTTTTTAATTATATGACGTGAAAAGAAAAAGGCACGCGTAAAGCAAATTAAAAAAAAAGTAATACACCAAGAAGGTTCCGGGTCGGAGTTTTTAACAAATTAAAAAAGGCTGTATGATAAATTCGGCACCATGGAGGTAGAATTATAGGTTTAATGATGTTTTGAATTCACAAACTTAGTGCACACGATGTTCTAAATTCAATTTTACTTTATCCTTTAGTGGATGAAAACGGCTTTTACACTCAGATATCGAATAGCAAAATGAGATGAAAATGATTTTTTTTGCATTAAGTCATTTCCTCGCTGAGGTGGCATGAAAAGTTACGTGTTGCACTCGAGTGCAAAGATTTTTCACCTCGTGCTCTTTTGATTCCCTCGCTAACGCTCAGGATTCTAATTTTTAATTTTAGAATCCTTCGCTTGCTCGGTCATCAAAATTGAGCACGCGGTTAGTAACTTTACATTTAAAAAACCGACTTCCGCCATTGTATTCGACTAAATATCTATCTGGATGAAACAAAAATGATGAAAGAACCATAGTGGTGACAGGGTTATGATACTTTCTGAATGCAAATGCTTGGTTTGTTCCTGAAAATATCAAAATCGCCATATGTATGCCTACAATATTTGAGGAGTTCCCTCAATTCCTAATGGATTCCATCATCAGAACTGGATTCTGAAAAAAATGGGACCAATCTGGAAGTATATCTATTCAAATAAAAAAATAATTTTCCAAATCGGTTTATAAACGACCAACCGAATTGAGAACCTTCTCCTTTTTCGTGAAGTCGGTTAAAAATATTCCACCCATTATGGTGGTAGGGAATGGAGGGGGCCTAAAGTTGGTAGTGACCTTTTTTGGCGAAGTTACTGGACGGAATGCGTGTTGGACGGAATGCGTGTTGGACGGAATGCGTGTTGGACGAAATGCGTGTTGGACGGTTTGCGTGTTGGACGAATTGCGACAATGATTTTAAAATTGGACGGATTGCGTGTTGGACGGACTGCGTCTAAACGATAAAATAACAAAAAAATATCTTATTCTGTCCGATGACGTCATGTTCCATAGAACATTTGAGGACTACTCATTTACATTTTAACGTAGGGTAGGTTTTAAATAAGTAAAAACTTTTTACTCTTGACTTGACTTTTATTAATTTTATAATGAGGTAGCTTTATATAGCTGTCTTAGTAAAATAACAAACCTACATAATCTACACAAGGACCATAGAATAGGTTTGATTCGGTAAAATGTCTCGTTATAAAAGCTTGTAAAATAGCCTGACTTCTGCCTCTTGGTAGTTCTTGGGTTTCTGGAGGGTTTCGAGTATTACCATCTGTATTCACTTCCTCTAACAACATATCTCCATTATTGATAGCAATGTTATGAATTACAGCTGGAGCCACAATAGTAGGTTTGACATTTTCCAATTTAACACACATGCCATGCAGTAGGCATTGGAACCGCTGTTTCCAAACACCAAAGCAGCGTTCTACGGTGTTTCTTGTTGAGATATGTGCTTCGTTGTATCTTTCCTAGCTCCTATTTTGAGGGTTTAATATAGGAGTGAAGAGATATGGTTCTAGCTTGTACCTTGAATCACCCAACAGTCTCCCTCTAAATTAATTTGTCTCAAAACGCTCTTTGAGTGAAGACTCATTAAAAAACCCGGCCATCGTGGGTGCTGCCTCTCCATCTGGCAACTATATCTCTGATGCAGAGTTGAGCATCACAAGTTACCTGTAAGTATGAAATTTAATACTTAGGTACCTACTTATACAAATTGTTTGATATCTGAAAGCATGTAGGGAATTTGTTTCACAACAGGTAGGTATATGTATAGAATTGAAACAGGTTTTACCTGGACGTTAAGAGAATAAAACCCCTTTCTGTTTATACAATACTGCGCTGCATCACCTACACATTTTCTGACTTTTATGTTGGTACAATCTATACATCCAATTATAGTTGGCAAATTCTTTATTTGGAGAAATTCCCTTATCACTTGCTGCTCTTCTGCTATTGAATTTGCCATTTTGATGAAAGTTGCAGAATGTTGCGCAAGTGCACGCGCTACTCTGGCACAAATGCGGCTGGTTGTAGCTTGGGACAACCCATGGAGGTCTCCAGCATCTTCCTGAACCTATAAAAAAAGTTAAGACCTGTAGTTCTGGAGAGGTGCCACGACCTCTCGGATCCAACTGTAGATCCTGACGCACCAGGTTTATCACGTATAACGCCGTAGGCTTATTAAAGTGATAACGTTTCCTGAAGTCCTCGTCATCCAAACAAAACTGATCATTTCGGTCTTTGTAAACCTTAGCACGCCGTGGAGGGTTTTCTAGATTTTGAACTAATGCAACAGCATCCAATCTACGAAGCGCTTCCATGGTTGAAGTAGTCAGTTCAGTAGGTACTCAGTGAAAACGTGTATTCTTTGCTGTGAGAAATACTGACGATAAAATGCAAAGAAAATAATTACGATTAGTATTATTGTTATTATTTGCCTAGACAGAACATGTATATTTTAGTACATTGAAGATGCATTTCTCCTTCCAGGGTTTGTCTGTGGTGCTCATTATTGCCGCCAGCCATCTATGGCGTGTTGACAGACCCTGTTAAAATGTCTACTTAATCAAAATTCACAATTGCAATACAAATCAGCTGTTGTGAGTCGGCCATGTTTCCTCATAATAAGGCGCTTAAGTAGGGTCCTGCCTCCAATAACTTGTCCATAGTTTATAATGCATCTAAAGAACGTATTAGTGCTAATATGATTGCTAAGTTGATGACCAACACTTGATGGAATGGATGGGAAAGGTAATGTCCTTCAAATGTCTATCGATCCGTCATCCAGACCGACCAACACTTGATGGGATGGATGGGAAAGGTAATGTCCTTCAAATGTCTATCGATCCGTTATCCAGACCGACCAACACCTGATGGAATGGATGGGAAAGATAAAGTCCTTCAAATGTCTATCAATCCGTTATCCAGACCGACCAACACTTGATGGGATGGATGGGAAAGGTAATGTCCTTCAAATGTCTATCGATCCGTCAACCAGACCGACCAACACTTGATGGGATGGATGGGAAAGGTAATGTCCTTCAAATGTCTATCGATCCGTTATCCAGACCGACCAACACTTTATGGAATGGATGGGAAAGGTAAAGTCCTTCAAATGTCTATCGATCCGTTATCCAGAGCGACCAACACTTGGTGGGATGGATGGGAAAGGTAAAATCCTTCAAATGTCTATCGTTCCGTTATCCAGACCGACCAACACTTGATGGGATGGATGGGAAAGGTAATGTCCTTCAAATGTCTATCGATCCGTCATCCAGACCGACCAACACTTGATGGGATGGATGGGAAAGGTAATGTCCTTCAAATGTCTATCGATCCGTTATCCAGACCGACCAACACTTGATGGAATGGATGGGAAAGGTAAAGTCCTTCAAATGTCTATCGATCCGTTATCCAAACCGACCAACATTTGATGGAATGGATGGGAAAGGTAAAATCCTTCAAATGTCTATCGATCCGTTATCCAGACCGACCAACACTTGATGGGAAGGATGGGAAAGGTAATGTCCTTCAAATGTCTATCGATCCGTTATCCAGACCGACCAACACTTGATGGGATGGATGGGAAAGGTAATGTCCTTCAAATGTCTATCGATCCGTTATCCAGACCGACCAACACTTAATG
The DNA here is from genome assembly GCA_951392215.1 of Epirrita christyi. Lineage (NCBI taxonomy): Eukaryota > Metazoa > Arthropoda > Insecta > Lepidoptera > Geometridae > Epirrita > Epirrita christyi. The sequence goes on along the minus strand of OX595858.1, from coordinate 4,305,160 downwards.
GAATGGATGGGAAAGGTAAAGTCCTTCAAATGTCTATCGATCCGTTATCCAGACCGACCAACACTTGATGGAATTCACTAGAATTGTTAACTGAGCGCGACTTCACTGCTATTCCCACAGATAAAGAAAGAACTCATATCTCTGTAGGCAAATAGTTGTTCAAATCTAAACTGAAATTCCATGGAATCATTTCACTTCGTCACTGTAGGTAGGTTTAGGTGCTCAGCCGGTCTATGTTCTCCGAAATATCCGAAGTCCAACCAAAATAAAATATTCCTGTTTATTTGGTGGCAGACAACACCTCGGAGAAACATATACCTGCCGCTTTCGATTTAAATTTATTCGGAGGCCTTTGGCTAATAACGAATTGTTATTCCATAGTAGCCAAGGGGTCCACACTTCACGATATGATTCCATAGATACACACAATGTAAGTAGATAATTATTAATTCTAGAACTCACATCTGTACTCGTCCACGTTCCGCGTTCAAAAAGGCCGAACATTCGCTGCATCGACTTTTATCATGCCAATACCCTTCCCCCCTTGTACGTCTCTGTAACTCCGCCCATCGTCCCCCCGGTCGCCCCGCCGTTCAAAATCTCTCTTTGCATGACTTGTGCATTTGCTGCTGTGTGTCTAACCACATAAGTTTTTTTTTTTTTTCTAATGTCTTTGCGGCAATTAGAGTAAATAAGTACTATTTTGCGTTGACAAAGATTATTTAAATTCTGCTATTCTGACCCTAAGGGATCCTATTTTATTCGTAAATACGTAAATATGTCGCATAGCCATCTTGATGGTTTCTATTACGTTATCTTCCCTAAACCTCGATGTAGATTCTAACGCGATAATCAAGTGTTCCTTGAATTGAGCCAAGCAACGGGCGCTGTCAAGTCATTTAGATTCCTAGAAATGAGAGACCATCAGTTGATGCTATTTTGGTTTTCGTTTCATAAAATATAATCCTTCAATCTTGCTTGTAAATACTTGAAGGTAGATTGTGCCTACTTTGATCAAAGTATCCTAACAGAGTACCTATGTTACCTTAACTGCGTTCAGTTTTAACTTTCATTTATTTAGTAAAATAAGTGAAAGTTTTCTGGTCTCCAATTAAGTCTTAGGTTTTAATAAATAAAAAAAAAAAAAAAAAAAAAAATCTTTTGTCGGCACTATGATTCGTTATACTACAGTGATACCTACGGAATTCAACAATATGGATATAAATTTAAACAACAAGTACATTTTTTTCAACCTACAATTTAATTTTACTTATATGAATAACTTTGTACTACATACCATACCATATTCTCCTTATTTCTCTTTCTTCCTCTTCTTTTTCTCTTAAAATTTTCCTCTTTTTGTTCTGGTGGGCCTCCCTCCAGCAGCTCCACTGAGGGTCCCTCCTGCAGCGACCCTTCCTCCAGGGACGGGAGGAGGTCCCCGATCGGCAATGGGGTCCAGCGATTTATGTCCTCCGGGGCCAAAACCTCCCGCACCTCCGATGTCCGGCGTCCACTTACTATAGGAAGGTGCTGGCTCCCTTCTGACAACATCACATCCTTTATTAGCATTTTCTTATTTTTTGTCAAATAAATTTTTCCTACTATATTTTCACCTCTCACAATCACTCCTTTTAAAATTTTAATCTCGCTTTCCATGTTGGCCGTCCTCTGCACTTGCCCGTCCAACTCAATCAAACGCAGAATCTCCCTGACGTTCCATTTTCAAATTCGAACATGTTTGATTTCTCCGCGCATTCAAACAATTGCTTGTTAAAGATAGTGAAATGAAAACTATTCTGCCAATCAATCACTAACAAGAATTCTCTATCCACTATCTGACGAAAATTACTACTAAGTCGCCTGAATCCCCTCTCATAATATCAAAATGGGCTAGTTAGAATTGTCTCCATCTTCTGATTTAGATGAAGACCCGCGCCGTAGGCAAAATGTATATAAAACAAGTCATTTTCAATCCAATGAGTCCCCTATCAGTATAAGTGATACAAGATATAAATAAACAAAATACAATTGCTAATAGATTAGTGATTCACTATTCTGTCACAATAGCTACATATGAAATATAACAAGGGGAAGGAAAAATTGTGCAGCATTCATTACCTCTCAAGCGAGAAAAAAAACACTCTCTAATATTTCCTTTTGGGCTTAGATCATGGAGAGACCATCTAGAAATATGAAGCCTGGAGGGAAGAGGGCTTTACAACCTATCCTAAACCAGGTTGCGATCACTGTCTTACTCCCTAAGCATCTGCGTGTTGAACTTTTATCAGATCATATGTCCATGCTATCAAGTGCTTCAATATTAGATCCCAAGTCTGCTCCTATTGAGACCAAGATGACCATCAAAGCCGATAACTTGATCACAGAAGAGGTAGAGGTCTTTTCTTATGGGAATCACACTTATTCTAGATCTGATCACTTAGCGCTCATGTGCAAAGAGATATTACCTATGGTTGACGTTAATCTTCCCTTAGAGGATCATGAAGCTATTGGGATTTTCCTCCAGGCGCTAGTGATCCTTTTTGGAAGATCAGTTTTGTCTATTGGAGGACTGGCGGATAATCTGAAAAAATGTGGCGTTACACTGAAGGAGACGATATATGATCCAACAGTAGAGGAGGATCAAAATGAAATAAGACAGGCAGCGTCAACTCAAACAGTTAAGGCACAACTTAAAATAGAGGTTCTAGGAGATGCAAGAGTGATGCTAATGGCATATTGGGCGTCAGTTCTTTTAATGGCAGGAAAACAGCTCAATGCCCAATCAGCTGCGGTATGGACTCAAAGAAGAGTGGTTGGTCTATCCGCCAGCATGGGTACAGTAATAACAGCATCGGATGTAACCCCCTTCAATTCGTCTGCCGCCCAAAGGGTTTATCAAAAACTTAGCCTCCACTATCTCATCAAGGCAACAATGGTTAGAATACTGTTGGGAACATCAGGGGAAGTAAGTGAAAGAGGAGTACTATCTGGGGCACTTCTCAATTTGCTTGCATGGTCTGAAATGAATCATATCCGGATGGTTCAAGAGTTCATCTTTGGCCGATACCCTGAGTTGTTGTCTATGAGACAGTTGCAAGGCAGCAGCCTAGGAGTGTTGAAGGCTGCATGGAGTTATCTGTTGACTTTGGAAGAAGCAGAGAGACCTTATGCAAAATTACTCTACAGCCCGCAAGAAACGAAAGCCCTGCAGAGAGACAGATTTATTCTGCTGATTGACGCGGCACATGCGGTAGGCAACAGCTTATACAACTCCTTCTCCAACTACCAGGGAGATTCGGCAAGTACCGCAGGAGCCGCAGTAAAGAAAATCGTCATGGAGTACCTGAGTGAAATCGGCAGAACCTCTACACTGTTGGTACAAGCGGCACAGTACACTGTGACTGACAAGAGACTCATAGAAAACATGAGTGAAGCTGAAAAATTCTATTCCATGGAAACAGAGTCTGCCCAAGAAGATATTGATGAAATGGGAAGAAGTTAAGAGTGAGGAAAATAATACTGTTGATCATATGCTATTATCCGTTACACTAATCAATAAGAATATAGAAGGTACCTTCATTTTAATTCTAATAAAGCATCCATACAGGTTCTGACTCCTATCTCCAAGTAATTTTGTTTAAAAATTAGGGTTGAAAATTGTTAACAAGCTCCTGCTCAAAACTCTTGAGCAAACATCTCTCACCTTTCCTTTAGGCATGACAATATTAAGTTATTTTCAAAACTAGGATTCCTCCTTTAATAAAAGCGCACAGAATGTTTTCCGCCTAATTTTAAGGAAGTATTAATACAGATTTCTGCTTCTCTTTTAATCTCTGTTTGTTAGAAAAGCAAAAGTGGAAATCCACTATCGTAGCACCTACTTAAATTCTATGAGCAACCTCCTCTGATCTTGCTTGTAAATACTTGAAGGTAAATTGTATCTTCCTTGATCAAAGTATCCTAAAAGTACCTATTTAAGACAGTATGTTACATTAACAATTTTCAATTTTAGATTCATTTATGCAGTAAAAAGTGAAAGTTTACTGGTCCCTAATGAGATCTTAAACTTAAATAAATTTATAAGGTAAACGATTCTTTCTCAGTACTATGATTAGTTACAACGGGCAAGACGAACATCTTGTCAAATGCCCCTGTCGCACCTATGCCGGTGCACGTTGGAAACGACATTGTTGGAGCCGTTGACCTCTGCTTATATTTGGTTGAGACGATTCAACTAGGAGGGTCCAACTACGACAAAGAGATCAACCGACGAATCCAACTCGGATGAGCAGCGTTCGGGAAACTACGTCATATCTTCCCGTCACAGATACCTCAAAGCCTCAAGACGAAAGTCTATGATCAGTGTGTTGCCCTGATGACCTACGCACCGAGAAGTGATGACTATTGGCCGTATAGACCAGCTGAAAGTTATGCGGCGGGCTATGGAGAGAGCTGTGCTAGAGGTTTCACTGTGTGATAAAATCCAAAATGAGGAAATCCGTAGAAGAACCAAGATCACCGACATAGCTCTCAGAATCAGCAAGTTGAAGTGGCAATGGGCTGGGCAGGTCATATAGCTCGCAGAACCGATAACCGATGATAAAGGTTCGCGAGTGGAGGTTATGCGTCGTGGCGTTTTAGAGGGAGGCCTATGTCCAGCAGTGGTGTCTCCTACAGGCTGATGATGATGATTATGATGATCCGTTTATTCAATGTCATTAACACGTCTAGGTCTTTTTGCTTTTCCATTATATTATGTCGTCATGTCTTCCTCTATTTTTTTTTTTCTGCGTATGTTTTTCCTAACCTGCATCCTGACCATTTGCAGTTTTTTTTTTCTTTTGCTAGGCAGTTTCTATTTAGGGAATAGTGGCTCCTACTTCCACATCTTGAACAAGGTTCAGTCTTTTATTGATCTTTGTTAAGCCCTTGATTATCTATTAATTTATCATCAAAATTCACTATCAAATAGTGAAATAGTTTGAACGGTAGCTAAAATTGCAATTTAATGCCGATATCTCAATTTAGCTAATGTATGAATCGCTATTAAAAGTTCAAATCGCAATTGAATGCTGATATCTCAATTTAACTAATGTGTGAATCGCTATTAAAAGCACAAATCGCAATTGAATGCTGATTTCTCAATTTTACTAATGTATGAATCGCTATTAAAAGCTCCAATCGCAATTGAATGCTGATATCTCAATTTTACTAATTTATGAATCGCTATTAAAAGCTCCAATCGCAATTGAATGCCATTATCTCAATTTAACTAATGTAGGAATCGCTATTAAAAGCTCAAATCGCAATTGAACGCCTAAACCATAATTTAATATTATAATGCATCGTACACAATTAAATGCTTGGTCCGCGATCACACGCCCATACCGCAATTTAATGCATACCACAATTTAATGCATACCGCAATTTAATGCATACCGCAAATTATTTATACTAGTAGTTGTGCGAACAGTAGACCTTGTGAAGTTGATGCTTTGATGATCGTTGAGTTTGAGGCACAATTGAGATAATAATAATACTGATAATGCACTTATTAAACAAGTTATTTATCATAGTAATATCAATAATAAAAATATAAAGTAGTTGTTTTATTGCAAATATACTTCAAATATAATGTGTGCGAGTGGAGTGTGTTCAAGATTGTTTTATTTTAGCACCACAAATAGATCCTCTTATCTCACCATACTCAAATTTGTCAAGCCAATCTATAATCTTATTTTTAATCTAATTTTTAATTTATATAAATTAAGTCAGCTATACAGTTATAATGCCTTCCGGCCAGATCTGACCTATGTAGTTTGCGAAACAAGATAGCGGTCAACTCTCTTATTCTGGTCTGGAAGAGTGTAAATATTAAAATAAATATTGTTAGAAATCAGAAGGGAAATAAAGAAAACATAGAAGGCACATAACTACAACAATTTCATATTAGAGTTGCAATTGGAATAATCAGAATAACCGAAGGTATAATTAAACAGAATAGCAATTCAAATACGTCTGCGTCACAAAGTACGTCTGCATAGCACAATGCCCTTAGTCGAAGTGAACAGTGAGAGTCGTAGCGTTGAAGTGTCTCGCGGCGTTGCACGCCGCGCATATTTATACAGCACCGCTCGGTGCCGTCTTCGTCACCATTCGGCGTCGCTAGCTTGTCGCGTGGCATCGTCTGTTTTCGTGACTGTGTTCGAGTCACCTAACAATATTATTATATTGTGATATCTTCTTAAGAATTGATATAAATAGTTTCCGCACGCTTAAGATTTGGCCCTTATGATATACTTACCTCGGTAATAATGGGATGTTGAAAAGGTAAAAACATTAATACCTTCAAAACTACTCGCTGCGCTCTTTCGACTTCAATCACGCGCTCTTACATGCACTTCCCCATACACAGATACCATAGCTAATAATACATTGGCAGAGAGCATTGTAGGTTTGCATACCTAAACATTTTGAAGTTTGTGACATGTCGGATGGCCTTGAAGGCATATATAAGTCTACAAATAAATAAACGTGTAAACGTTATAAACCGCATCCATAGCGCGATCATTTAAATATATATATATATTTATATATACGTACCCAATCTTACCTGAACCAATAAGTCGTTGAAACTCTAACAAGTTTTAATTTTATCTCAAAAACCACATCCTAAAAAAAAATTATAACAGTTTTTAAATGTTTAGACATAGCCCTTTCTTACGACTCCTTTCATTTAACGGTAAATGGCGCAACAAACCTTCCACTTATGGTGGGAAATACCCCTCCAATCGAAAATCGCTGACAACAAACAAATTCTATAATTTTGTAGAATCTGCATATCAAGTCTCACCAAGGTTAATTCAAAAACACGACCTGTACGCGAGTACCAACGCACAAACATACATACCTACATACATCCGAACACACGAATGCAAATCTTGCCAGTCATTGCAAGGACTTCGCTGGCTCGGTCAATGAATGTATCTACCCACCGAATTTTTTTATTTACTTACTCATTTCTATAGAATCCATCTAGGCATCTGTAGGTAAGTAAATAATTATAGAATAAATTTTTATCATAATATAGATAATAAGATAGAAAACTAAGTTTATTAATGATTTAAGTATTTAAGCACCTATTTTTACGTAAAGTAATCATTACTTGATTATTTGCAAACGGAACAAGAATATTGTGTCCGTACCGTACAAATAGGTAGGTATTTGTTATCTGGTGTAGTATGGATATCACACATGCAAATGTGATCCGATTCCATCTATTCTTAAAATTTAATTCGTAGGTAGGTACCTAAAGATACTTCATAGCTAGGAAGTTATCATTAATTTAAAATATATCTTTAATACCTATTGTATGCGTAACTGTTTATAATGTTTTAGACCCCACACGGCTGAACTCACTAGCGAAACAAGAGAAGAATATTGTCATAACCCTCCCGGCCATGAATGGGTATGAAATGAATGCTGTTATGCTGAGATAGTTATTCATGCATGATTGATTTATTTGATATAATTTGGTTGGTGTACGTAACGCAATAAAGTTGGCTGGTAATTACTAATTTGGTGATCAGCACTGCTGCCCCCTTATTCGCCATGACCAAATGTAACACAACGCAACCTCGTTACGATATCTGCGTCGAATCATTGCTGAATCGTAAGGGTGACGTCACTCGCCATTGACAAGGGATCTTTCAGATCATAGCGAATAACCACCCTGTTCACTTTCATATCGTTGCTTGGATAGAAGTAGAACATATATTTCATAACACAACACCACAAAATAAATAGTCATTTGTGACAATACCCAACAGCCACATACATAATCTCGATCCCACACCAGGACTCCCCACGTCATGGGTAGCTGGAACTATGAATACCATGGTACCACAACACCCGGACCCAGAACAAATATTTGCAGACCATGCCAACATTTGTCCCGCAGCGGGCAACGTACCCGTACCTCTTGCGTCAATAAGTAGGTAGTAGTGAAAGGCAGGTTTATTGCGGTAAGTAACTTATCCAATCAAAGTGTAAAAGTGTATAAATATTGCAAATTATTTACCTCGGACAAATAAAGTTCCTCGCATAACTTTACATATTATCTTTATTTTGACAATGAAGGTTCTGACTTATGTTACGCAGATTTTCACTAAATACCTACTCCGAAGTACTTCCATGACATACCCTAACTGAAACTAACCATTTTTTTTTATGAAAACATTACTTACGGATTTCACCTCGTCGCCATGTAGAAATCACTATTTCCTTATATCACTATCCTACACTATATCGGCTCGCTAACGCACACACCACGTCTGCCCTGCACGGCGGTTGACATTAGACTGCCTGTCCCGTCCCCGCCACGTGCTTGCGTGGTGTGTATGTCCGAGACGACAGACTTACTAATAAAATGATATACACACATCAACATTGTCTAGGGATATTCCATTTCGAAATGATTTGCTTGCAAACTATTTGCTATTTAGGAAAAGTTTAATATGGAATTAAACTATTAATTAATTAATTTATTCATTAATTATTTTGTTCCATTTTCAAAATTTGAAAAAAAAAAAATAGGACGCAATAAACAAAATATAGAATGGGGACTCCGATTTAAATTAAACAACGTTAATTTTGCCTAAGAAAAATTAACTTTTATTTAGTTATCAATAAGTGGTATCCAAGTCATTTTTAAATTTAACGAATCTTGTGGTATTCGTAATGTCATGGAACGTCGACATTTAAGTAGAGAAGTAATGATAAGAGCGATACGCATGTTACAAGCCGGTGCTATCCAACGCGTGGTTGCCAATACCCTAAACACCAATCAAAACGTAATTTGTCGATTGTGGTCACGTTATCGTATTACTGGGGATGTAAGAGAGCGCCACACTGGAAAAATACGAGCAACCACCCCTAGACAGGATCGTTTTCTCCAAAATTCCGCCAGGAGGGAACCCAATCTCACAGCAAAGCAGTTAGTGCAAAGGCTTCAGTCAGACCATCAGCTGTCAGTCAGCGACCAAACCGTCAGAAGAAGGCTACATGAAGTCGATCTTCATTCTCGTAGGCCGCTTCGTGTGCCAGCTCTACGACGAGGCAATCGCGGAAGGCGACTTCTTTGGGCTCATAGAACATTTGTTATGGAACAATGGCCAATGGACAATGGTTCTCTTTACTGATGAGTCTCGGTTTGGGTTCCACCCCGATTCACAAAGAACACGTGTTTGGAGAGTTCCAGTCAGAAAAAGTCGCCTCCAGCATCCACAAGAGGTCCATTCATACCGAGGTGGGACAATCATGGTTTGGGCGGGAATTCGTATTGGCGCGCGAACCGAGCTCATTTGGATAAGAGGCAGCATGACTGCACTAAAATACCGGAACGAGGTCGTAGAACCTGTGATCATCCCTCACAGAGTTCAAATTGGCCAGGAATTTCAGCTCATGCATGATAATGCCCCTCCACACACGGCGCGATTGGTGTCAGCTGCCCTTCAGGAATATGATGTCGCGGTTTTGACCTGGCCTGCACAGTCACCCGACTTAAACCCAATTGAACACGCTTGGGACATGTTGCAGCGAAGGGCTTTCAGCAATTTGCGGTCAAATTTGACCACGGAAGACCAACTTTTTTGCCATTTAAAAAGAACATGGGATCGCATAACCCCAGCGAGACTTTGACACGCTAATTTTGAGTATGAATAACCGGTGCAGATGTGTTATCAACGTCAGAGGAGGCAACACCGATTATTAAATTGTAAAAAGACAATTTTATAAAGTCATGGCAACGTAAAAATAGTTTTAACACAATTTATCGAACCTTGTAAATTTTCAGATTTTTCGAGATTTTGTTCCTACTTTAATTTTTATTGATAATATCAAACAGTTGTATTTTATTATTACTAATAAACAACACAAAATAAAGATTCTTGCCATACCTAGTTTTCCAAAGAAATTATTTTCAGTTTTTGTAAAAATCAACAAAATGTTGAATATCCCTAGACAATGTTGATGTGTGTATATATATATATTTTATTCTATAGATGTAAATAATAATAATAATTTACCAGTACACTACAGTGGGACAATATGGGGTAGATAAAATAAGAAACTAAATTCTATAAGTATTGTTTGATATGCTTTGATTAACAATAAACTAACTAGATGTACAATCTCGCTCAAAAAGCGTCCGCAGCGAAACTCTGCTCTGCTACAATGACGAAATAAAAATAATCATAACTTTAAGTTAATACAGTGCGGCTCGAACATTTTTTGGTTGGTGTTTTTTCGTGATTGTGCATCTAGTTAGTTTATTGTTAATCAAAGGGGATATGATAACTTATTATTTTTGGGTCTTATTGTTTTTTTCTGATGATAATGAATGATTGATTGATGATTATAGTGTTTAATTTTGTTTATTACAGGTATTTAGCCAATGGTACTAAGTATTCTACACTTGGACAAGATTTAAGGGTCGGAAAATCTACAGTAATGAATATAATTAAAGAAACTTGTGAATGTATGTGTGAACTTACTATTCCTATGTACGAAGCATCCTCGAGTACTGTAGTACTACGTGGAACCCTCACTATATAACCTACATTCAGAGCCTTGAAAGCATTCAGAGCAAATTTGTAAAACACTTAAATTTTAGGTGTTTTTGTAGTTTTGACAACTATCAGAAAGCGTGCTTTTATCATCACCTCACGGCTCTTGAAGATAGAAGGAGTCTTGCTGACATGTCTTTTTTGCATGGTATTTGTAATGGGTATATTGATTGTTCCGTGTTATCGTCTCAAATATTGTGTTTCTGTGTCCCATACATTCGAACTAGACAAACAAATCTGTTTGCTGTCAGTCGTACACGTACAAATTATGCCCAAAACTCACTTGTTGTTAGGTTGCATAGGAGTTATAACAAAAGATTTAAGAATTCAGACATTTTTCACAGTAGTAAGGTGACTTTTAAGCGTGAAATTCTAAGAATCCTGGACGAAGGCTCTTAGAGTGTTAGTTCTTTTGCACACACACCAACACACACACCCACGCACACACACCCACGCACACACACCCACGCACACACACGCACACAACCACACACATGCACACACACACACTCACGCACACATTTGTATATGTATATATCAACTCACAACACGTTCTTTTATAACGTTCGTTCGTTTGTTTCTTTGTTCTATATGATTATATATATATATATATATGTACCTCATATATGTACCTCACACCTAAATTAATTTAGATTTTATTCTAAAACTGTTTGTTAGGTACCTACGTAACTAGTGACTATAAAATGAAATACTTGAAAAATGTAAATCCGTTATTGGCTTTAAGATAAGTGTATTAGTTTAAGCTGTTCAGTAATCACAGGGATCCTCAGATATCGATTTTGAAAGCAATCGGTTCGGTAACAAAAAAGTTCAAAATGGCGGCCACTTTTTTTAATTTCTGACAGCTGATTCTTGTTCAGTGATCACAGGGATCCTCAGATATCGATTTTGAAAGCAATCGGTCGAGTAACAAAAAAGTTGTGAAAATACCGGGGAAAATTTGTTTGACCTGGCAACAACTCAGGATACTGGCATGTACACGAGATCGTCGCCTTACCCAAAAATACGTAGAAGTAGGTAGTAACATAACAACTAAAAAATAAAATAAAGTAAGTTGGTACTAGGATACTTTCATATAGGTAGGTACCTATATGAAAGTATCAAATACGTGCGGTCGTGCTATGAAATTCGTCACACACAAGCGGTTAGCAGCGTCTGACGAGAGCGAGTGGGATGCCATATGACGAGCGAAAGAGATAGAAGCTCGCGAACGCGTCGACACAGGTCCTACCTCGATGGGCTTTCGCGCCGTACTGAACCTGTCGCGCTTGTACAATGCAATTTATTGTAAATTTAGAGCAATGCTAAGTATTTTTTTGTCAATAATCAAACAAAGGGATTATCAATAAAAAATCAGAATCTGATTTATCAATGAACTAACTTTATTTTGATATAATATTGTTACGCCAGTGGATTAGACCAAATACTTCAGACGTCAATTTCAGTGCTTTAGAAGCGATTTCAGCAGGCTGAAAAGTCATTTCAGACCGTTTCAGTAGTAGCTCTATCACATAGTAAAAGATCAGAAATTCACCCAAGTTTCCGTCGTTTTCAGGCGCCTGAAACATGTTTTCAGTCCGTTTCAGGCCAACCTCTATCCGATGACGCAATAACGCCTGAAAACCCGTTTTCAGGCGTTTTCAGGACCCCTTATAGGCCTTTGAAGTACATTTCAGTATATGGCGAAATATTCAATAGGAGTGAAAGAGATAGCACTATTAGAAAGAGATAGCTAAACTCAGAACATTCGAGACGTCAGCGACAGAGATAGCACCATCAGAAAGAGATAGCTATACTCAGAACATTCGGGAAGTGCGTGACAGAGATAGGTCCTTTGGAGAGAGACAGCAATAGACGAGAACGTTCCCGACGCCACGGATAGAAACTACTGGAACATACGCGCATTGTGTGGACGTCGAGAGAGTTGTTCTTCGGACTATAAAAGGCGGCCGACTCCCGGCACAGGATCAGTTCAGTTTTACCTGCGATACAATGCGATCAAAGTGATAACTCGGAGCGAAGGACTATAAGTAATTAGTGCGACTAGTGAAGTTTTCAAGTACAGTTTGTGTTGGTTGTGTGTTAATTTTGTAATAGAGTTTGTGGATTAACTTGTGCATTTTTTTCTATTAAACCCGAACCCCACGCTCGTAACATTTGGTGTCAGAAGTGGGATAGAAAAAAAATGCCATTAACGCCACGAGAAACCGAGCCGAAAAGAATGACGACGCGAAGCCAGACATCTAGAGACTCGACGCCTGGTACATCGGATTCACCGGCTCCAACAGCACAAGGAGTGGACCTCAACGCCATCTTACTTCTCCTGAAGGAACAGAATGAACGCCAGGAGGTACAGTCGAGAATGCTCCATGAGGTACACAAGTCCACGACTGAATGGAAGAAAGAGATGTTTGAGGTTCAGAAAAAACTGGCTGACATGGACATAACATTCGAGAGTCGAATCCATGAGGTCAATGAAAAAATCAAAGAGGATGTTGAAGCCTATAAGAACCGCCTCCAGAAACTAGAGATCCAAGTGGCTAATGGTACAAATACCTGTGTACCTGACGCATCGGTGGTGGGAGGCGGTAGATTCAAGGTACCACCTTTCGATGGTAGCTCATCGTGGACCGCCTATAAGCTACAGTTTGAGTCTGTTTCTAAGGCTAATGGCTGGAGTAAGGAGCAAGCCAGGACAGCACTGACGTTCGCGCTGCGTGACGAAGCCCTTACCACACTCGAAGCTCTGGGAAACGACCAGACGTATGACCGCCTTCTGGAAGCCTTAGAAGCCCGATATGGTGACAGTCACCTGGAGTACGTGTACCGAGCTCAGTTAAAGGACAGAACGCAAGGACGTAACGAGACCTTACAACAATGGGCCCTGGAAATCGAAAAGTTGGTCAGAAAGGCCTATCAACGTACGTCAGCATCCTTCGTGGACAGCATGCTGGTACAGGCCTTTATTGACGGGATCCGGGATCTGGAAGTGAGGGCAGCCGTGCGATTGGGACATCATGGATGCCTGAAAGATGCTGTAGCCCACGCTCTCGAGGTAGAAGCTGTACGGCAGGACTCATCCAGGCCTTTCAGGGTACGAGAAGTGTCGACTCCTAAGCCGGTAGCTCCCCGCCGCGAATTAGGGCCACGTTGTTACCGATGTGGAGAACGTGGACACATGCAGTTAAGCTGTCCGGAAAGAAATAGGAGGGACCCATCAGCCCCAATAGTGAGGGCAATAGGCGCCGTGGAGTCGGAGCCACAACAGGGAAACGAATGAAAGCCAGGACTATGGGACGAGTGCTGGCTGGTGGTCGAAATGTCCCAATTATGATCTCACAGGCAAACGACGGAAACAGTCTGGTCATCAAAGGAGAAATCTGTGGAATACCATGTCTCCTTACCATAGACACCGGAGCTTCGCGGACTGTGATCAGCTCTCGGCTTCTGAAACACCTGACCAGAGATCATCTAGTCCGATCTAGGCATCTCCAGCTGCAGACTGCTACCGGCCAGTACATCGTCCAGGGAGAGCGAGAGTTGGCTTTGAAAATTGGTGAAAAGAAATACTGGCATAAAGTGATCGTCGCTAACATCGTGGACGACTGCATTATTGGATTAGATTTTATGAGGAGTTATGACTGTAAAATCGACTTGAAGGTTGGAGTTCTAAAGTTTGGTGTCGATGAGATTCCTATACAAGGTGGTGTAAATGGAAATGTCTACTGTACAAGGAGAACCATTCTTCAACCAAGGTCGCAGGTTTTGGTTCCAGTGAAATTGCCGAACCACGCGAGGCAAGAATCTCACCGCTGCATAGTAGTGGAGAAGCTGGATGCTGATAAACCATGGATAACAGCCCGAACGATGGTAACCACATCATCTACAGCATTCGTAAGGATCCTTAATCCAAGCGATACGGAATGCGTTCTCAGTAAAGGAACGCTGGTCGGATCATGCGAGGAAATCTCTTGGATAAGAAGCTGTCGGGAATCTGAGGAAAGCGTGAAACCTGAAGCGTGAACGGAAGTGCTGCACCTTCAGTGGATATTGAAATGCTACTGAATGACTCCAGGAACGATCTTACAAAGGAGGAATTTCTTAAGGCACGTAGCTTACTGCTGCAATATCGCAACGTCTTTTCTGTGCACGACAATGATATCGGAAGAACTGGAGTGATTCAGCATGAGATCGACACTGGAGATAACCTGCACATCCGACAGCGCCCTCGGAGAGTTCCAGTAGCTTGGGAGAAGGAAGTGGAGGGCATGATCGAGGAAATGCGAAGGAGCGGCGTTATTGAACCTTCTACAAGTCCGTGGTGTTCTCCCGTAGTTTTGGTTAAGAAGAAGGACGGAACCATGAGATTCTGCATTGACTACCGTCGACTTAATGACGTGACCAAGAAGGACAGCTATCCACTTCCTCGAATCGACGACACTTTAGACACATTGAATGGAATGAAATGGTTTTCAACGTTGGATCTGAAAAGTGGCTATTGGCAAGTCGAGATCAAGGACAAGGATAAGGAGAAAACGGCTTTCTCCACTGGCAGAAGACTCTGGCAGTTTAACGTAATGCCGTTTGGATTGTGTAATGCACCAGCAACATTTGAGAGATTAATGGAACAAATACTAGCTGGACTTCTAGGAGAAACTTGCTTGGTCTATTTGGATGACATCATTATCGTAGGTAGAGACTTCGACGACCACCTGAATAAATTGGAGCAAGTGCTGGCCAAGCTAAGAGGGACAAATCTTAAACTCAGCCCGAAGAAGTGCTCGCTTTTCAAACGTAAAGTTAATTACTTGGGACACGTGATTTCAAAGGATGGCATTTAGACAGATCCTGCGAAGATTAGCGCCGTGAATGATTGGCCGACGCCCAGAGACAAGACTGCAGTACGTGCCTTTTTAGGGCTTTGCTCATACTACAGATGATTTGTGAAGAACTTCTCGGATATAGCAAAGCCTTTGCATCAACTAACAGAAGAAAAGCGACCATTTGACTGGAACGAACAGTGTGAGTCAAGTTTCAACGATCTTAAAGGAAGACTCTGTGAAACACCAATATTGGGATATCCAGACCCGGATATAGATTTTATTGTGGACACAGACGCTAGCAACACTGGCATTGGAGGTGTCTTGTCACAAAAGAAAGGAGATAATGAAGTTGTGATTGCATACTTCAGTAAGTCACTGTCAAAACCAGAGAGGAATTATTGCGTCACTCGGAGGGAATTGCTAGCAGTTGTCAAGACGTTACAGCATTTCAGTAAATACCTGTTGGGAAGGAAGTTTCGCATCAGAACTGATCATGCTGCCTTGAAGTGGTTGCTAGAATTTAAAAACCCCGAGGGACAAGTCGCACGATGGATTGAACAACTGCAGGAATATGACTTCATTATCGAACACCGTAGTGGAAAATCACATGGGAACGCTGATGCTCTATCACGAAGACCTTGTGCGGATGACTGTAAGCATTGTTTAAGACAAGAAGACAAGGAATGTATGCGAATGTTAAGAACTGATACCGTTAGTGATGATTGGAGCGATGAAGTTATGCTAAAAGCGCAACAAGAGGATCCTGACGTGAAACCCATTTTTGATTGGATTAGTACGGGTGTGCCAAACCCAAGCTGGTGTGATGTAGCTCCGATGAGTGCGGTAACAAAAAGCTACTGGGCACAATGGGATAGCTTGGTTATGCATAATGGAGTACTGTGCAGGAAATGGGAATCACCAAATGGGAATGATAATCACCTGCAAGTCGTTGTCCCAAAGAAAAGGGTAAGAGACGTTTTGAGAAGCTTCCACGACGGAACGTCTGGTGGACACCTTGGAGTAAAAAGAACCTTAATGAAAATTCGACAGCGCTTTTACTGGATTCACTGCCGAGAAGATGTTGAAAACTGGTGCAAAAGATGCACTAACTGTGCATCAGTCAAGGGACCGCATACCCGTAGCAGAGGAACATTCAAGTTGTACAACGTTGGAGCACCTTGGGAAAGGATTGCATTAGACGTCGCAGGACCATTTCCAACATCTAATTCCGGAAACAAGTACATTCTTGTCATAATGGATTACTTTACGAAATGGCCTGAGGTATTTGCCATTCCTAATCAAGAAGCAGTCACTATAGCGGAAAAGTTAGTGAACGAAGTGTGTTGTCGCTTTGGAGTGCCCCTCGAAATTCATAGCGATCAAGGAAGAAACTTCGAATCTGCGGTCTTTCAAGAGACTTGTCGCGTTATGGGACTTCATAAGACGAGAACTACGGCATATCATCCACAGTCGGATGGAATGGTCGAGAGATTCAACCAGACGCTGGAGAGACATTTAGCCAAGGTCGTTGAAAGCCATCAAAAAGATTGGGATCGTCATATCCCCTCTTTGCGATGTCTTATAGGTCGGCAACTCACGAAAGTACGGCAGTTACTCCAGCATATGCGAATTTTGGAAGGGAGCTTCGTTTACCTGCTGATCTCCTGACTGGACGTCCTTCGGACACACCAAGGTACATCACGGAGTATGCGAGCGATTTAAGGGATCGAATTGATGATGTTCACATGCTTGTACGTGAACACGGGCAACAAGCTAGCATAAAGATGAAAACCCGATATGACCGGAAGTCTTACCAAGTTGGTTTTGAGGAAGGTTCATTGGTGTGGCTACATAACCCTATGCGACGAGTAGGAAAGTCTCCGAAGCTGTCTCCTAGTTGGGAAGGACCTTATAAGGTAGTCACTAAAATAAACGACGTCACGTATCGAATTCAGCGGAACCCTCGTAGTCCCAGCAAGATTGTTCATGTAGACCGGCTGGCCAGATACCACGGAAATAATGATGCTCGGGACGAGCATGACTTAGGAGGGGGTAGTGTTACGCCAGTGGATTAGACCAAATACTTCAGACGTCAATTTCAGTGCTTTAGAAGCGATTTCAGCAGGCTGAAAAGTCATTTCAGACCGTTTCAGTAGTAGCTCTATCACATAGTAAAAGATCAGAAATTCACCCAAGTTTCCGTCGTTTTCAGGCGCCTGAAACATGTTTTCAGTCCGTTTCAGGCCAACCTCTATCCGATGACGCAATAACCTGAAAACCCGTTTTCAGGCGTTTTCAGGACCCCTTATAGGCCTTTGAAGTACATTTCAGTATATGGCGAAATATTCAATAGGAGTGAAAGAGATAGCACTATTAGAAAGAGATAGCTAAACTCAGAACATTCGAGACGTCAGCGACAGAGATAGCACCATCAGAAAGAGATAGCTATACTCAGAACATTCTGGAAGTGCGTGACAGAGATAGGTCCTTTGGAGAGAGACAGCAATAGACGAGAACGTTCCCGACGCCACGGATAGAAACTACTGGAACATACGCGCATTGTGTGGACGTCGAGAGAGTTGTTCTTCGGACTATAAAAGGCGGCCGACTCCCGGCACAGGATCAGTTCAGTTTTACCTGCGATACAATGCGATCAAAGTGATAACTCGGAGCGAAGGACTATAAGTAATTAGTGCGACTAGTGAAGTTTTCAAGTACAGTTTGTGTTGGTTGTGTGTTAATTTTGTAATAGAGTTTGTGGATTAACTTGTGCATTTTTTTCTATTAAACCCGAACCCCACGCTCGTAACAATATTTTGTTTAGAATTACGCTTTATTCCACACAATAAATCGTGGTAAAGTGCCGGTACAATTCGTGTAAATTGGCGGAAGTTTTTTTTTTATTTCTTTTAATGCGTTTTAATAATTGATATTGTGGTACATTATGTGTCAACAAGGATTATTTTCCTGATGTATAGGATTTTTTTTCAGTCAATTTGATGCATATTTGTCAGAGAAATAGGAGGCTGAAGTTGACTCTTCTTCTAACTTTCAGTAAAACTAGGTGCGAGAGATTGGTTACTACAAAAAAAATAAACTAGTGTTTGTAAATGTTCTACATTATCAATCAACACAATAGATTGTTCTATATTTAGCACTTATTGAACTGTGTTAAACCCTTTCCTATCATGGTAAATTAGGCGCTTAAAATCCACATAAAACCGTGAACGGCCTCTTAATGTGTGTGGCTGACGCTAAACGAAAAATAATAATGGCAGATGTCGGATCGATGGGAAGATTTAGTGACGGTGGAATTTTTGCTGAGAGTGAATTTGGAAAACGACTGCAAAACAATACTTTAAATTTGCCAACGCCCGAGCCAGTTACTGAAAATGGAGAGAGAGTACCATACGTATTTATTGGTGACGAAGCCTTTCCTTTGTCTTATAATTTAATGCGACCATATCCCAGAGATCAATTAGATCAAAGCAAACGAATATTCAATTATAGACTATCGCGAGCTCGACGCATAGTAGAGGCCACATTTGGTGTGTTGAAGAGAAAATGGTACGTGTATCACAAGGATTTCGAATGCCAAGTCGATACTGTTGATAAAGTAATTAAAGCAACCACTGTTTTACATAATTACTTGATTGAAAAACATACTAACTATTTAGATGCAAACAATTCAGATAGCTCGTCGATCAATGAATCATTAGGGTTATCTATCAATACTACTCATTCGTGTATAACAAGAAACAGTGCAAGTTCTAATGAAGCTTATCGGATCCGGGACATATTTTGTTCATATTTTAATAACCAGGGGAAAGTCCCTTGGCAGGAAACCCGTATTTTGCGACGATTAAATATAACAAATGTATGTTAGCTATTTGATACCGGATGTTGTTTGACGGATGTAGTTTTATGCAACCACGCACGCCATCTACCATGGTAAGGCGAGACGATTGGATCGACCAACGGTGTTTGCCGACGAGCGGCGCCGAGGGATGTCGAACCTTCGCCGAACGACCGATGACGAGGCTACGAGGAGGGAGTTCGACAAAGTCAAGAGGCATTCGAGACCAAGACAGGAAGGAAGGCAGTCATAATTAGAGAATTATAGTAGCACCTAAGAATAAGGAGAATAAAGTTAATCTATCTAGAAAGAGAGTTTTAATATATCAGAAGTGACAAAGTTACTACGCCCATAAAAGTGAGCTTCAAAAAATATATCTGGTGAGTTTAAGTAGCTTATTATTTGCTATTAAGCTTTAACGGTTATTTAAAACCTAGTTAAACCTAGTTAAATGAGAGAAGCGTGTCTGTTTACCTACAGCGAGTCGGAATCGGTTCGTATTCTTCCGGTTTAGATACTACTTCGGTGTGACGTGACGTCACGCCCCTCCATTGTACAGCGGTGGTGAGCGCGGTGAGCGAGCCTTGCTCATTGGCGTTTTGTTTCTTGTTGCGATCGGTCGAGCTCACCTCAGAGTGAGTATACGGTGTAAATTGCATCTGAAGTATTTATTGAATATTTTAAAACGGTGTTACCGTTCGTTATTTTAGAATTTACTATATGATATTTTGATTTCAGCAATGGAATTAGTTCAAGAATCCTCAGATTCTTCAAGCTCATCTTCAGACGAAGCTGTTTCGACGCCGGTGACACAACCGGTGCCATTACCGGCACCAGCACCGCCCCCAACTGAAAGAAAGAGGAAGGCATCTTCAAAAAGAAAAACGAAAAAGCGTCGTCGCACGGATGATGCAATAGCCCGTTTATCAGAACAGGTTTCTGGTTTGAAGGATTTCATTAATAACTGGCACTCTAGTGCCTATGTACCCGATTACAACCCTGAGTATCAGTCGGACGTTAGCGCGGATGTAAGTGGCGAGCTTTATTCCGACAATGAAGCGTTTCCTACAGAGGCGCCTTGTAGCTTCGAATTTCCACTAAATACTGTGCTTAAAGAACCGTCCATCTCAAAATCGCTGCCGGCTCATGTCGAATTGTTAAAGACAATCCAGCATTTTGAAACTGAGGATTGGGACAATGTGCGTTATGCAGAGGTGCAAAAGCAGTATTGTTCGTCCCCTGGTTTCAATTTTTTGGAGGCAAATGACGAGTTCAAGCCCTATGAGAAATCTAATTCTCTTGCGTTAATTGAACGTGGCTTTGCAGCGGTTACGCAGGCCGTCATAAAGCATAATGAGGCCTCGCAGGCTGGTTTCAAATCATTGATTGAATGGGCTAGTTCTACTCGTGATTTGTCTTCAAAAACTTTGCAAGAAAAGATAAATGACATATTTGTAAAAGGTAGTTTTCAAAAGACTAGCAGTGATACCCTACAATTAGCTTGCGGTCATAGGGCCTAAATAATACAACAAAGGCGCGACTCAGTTTTACGATCGGTAAGAGACAGTTATGTAAAGGCAAGCTTACGAAAAATTCCACCTAGCTGTGAGTACCTATTTCAAAAGGATGTGTTGACCTCCGCTATCGAAAAAACGGGTGGTGCCGCTAAAGTGTTCTGGCCGCCTCGTGCGTCAACACAAAATAAAACCGCTGCACAAGCACGGCAACAACAGCAAGTTCAGGCCCTGCCTAGCTATGCTAATAATCATGCTAATAACTATGCAAATAAAATTCCTGCGCAAGGAATGTATAACTACCCGCATTTTGCAGATGCTGCGAATAGATTGCCACCGCAAGGTTTTATGAATAATTATAATTTTCCTATGCAAGGGCGTGACTATCCTCGTCCCCCTCAAAGGCAATTTGCACAAAATGTGAGACCCTCGCGTCCGAGGTCTAATCGAAATTTTCAAGGATATGACTCATATCCCAGCACAAGCCGAGGCCACGTTAGATTCTCAGGGCAGTCCTTTCCGCGCATGCAATCTAAGCGCAAATCATGACTCGAATATGTTTCGAGCGGGCCAACTAACAGATTACGTGGCACAGTGGCAGCATATGCAAGCTCCAACACCTATATTACAAATCATTCAAAATTTCCGAATACCCTTTCTAGCCAGCCCCCCGTTACAAGTACCAATTTTAAGCAATCATCTCTTTCAAACCCCAGTGTCAGAACAGATGGACAAAATCATAGAACAAATGCTAGAAATGAGAGTATTGGAGCCTGCAAATCACAGCCCCAGCTTTGTATCCCCGATGTTTTTAATCCCAAAGGGCAAAGGCACTGTTCGTCCAATTTTCAACTTAAAAAATCTAAACAAGTTCGTGTACTTGAGCAAATTCCGCCTAATAAATGTACACAAAATATCAGGCTTCCTACAGCCATTGGACTGGCTTGTGAAAATCGATTTGTCAAACGCTTATTTTCATCTGCCAGTTTCCAGGGCACATCGGTGCTTCCTCAGAGTAATCTATCGACAAACACTACTCCAAATGACCTGCCTGCCATTCGGCTTAGCGTGTGCCCCGAAAATCTTTGCTTGCCTGTCAAATTGGGTAGCACAGGTACTCAGAGACAGAGGAATACGAGTAGTCGTCTACCTGGACGATTTTTTACTAGCCAATCAGGACCCTTGTGTCCTTTCCCGGCAAGCTCGAGAAGCGACCCGAATCTTAGAGTACCTCGGATGGAGAATAAATTACGCAAAATCAATGTTAGTCCCTCAGACAGGCCTGCAATATCTAGGCATAGTTTGGGACCCACACAAAAACAGAAAATATCTACCTTTAGAAAAATGCATGAAGTTGCGTCAAAAGTTACTAGATTTACTTCAAAGAAAGAAAGCCAACCTAAAAGAAATTCAGAGCATAGTCGGGTCGGTCAACTTTGCCAGTTTTCCAGTACCCAGAGGTCGTTTAAATCACCGAGAACTTCTGAAGCATTGCCAGGCACTATTGCGGCAGAACCCGCACTATCGGTTTGCAATTCCTCGGCAAGCACTGGTCGAGCTACAGTGGTGGAGCGTGAACCTCGAGAAGTTCTCGCCCATTCATTACCCTCTCGTATCCAACTACTTAGTGACAGACGCGTCAGGCGTAGCTTGGGGCGCCCTGTTGAACAATGTGAGGCTATCAGGTCAGTGGTCTCCCAGAGAGATGACTCTGCACTCCAACCAAAGAGAAATGTTAGCGGTTTTGTATGTTTTAAGAGATCACTGTCAGCACCTGAGGGGCACTACCCTATTAATACAGAGCGACAACAAGTCGGTAGTGTCATACTTACGAAACGAAGGAGGCACCAAGTCGATGCCTCTAATGGATCTGACTTATCAAATTATCTCAATGTTGGATCAGTTCAGTGTCCATACAGAGATACACTACTTACCAGGTCGTTTCAATGGCGAAGCAGATCACCTGTCTCGTTTAAGACACCCACCGGAATGGCACCTATTACCGAGGATAACCGAGAAAATATTTTCCAAGTGGGGAGTTCCTTTAATGGACTTGTTTGCGTCAGCAACAGCGCATGTGGTTCCGAGGTACGGGACGTTAGATGTGTCGGATCAGCAGGCTTGTCTTCACAATGCCTTCAGCCAGTCATGGAATTACTCCCTAGCATGGGTGTTTCCACCACCCTTTCTAATACCTCGAGTATTACAGCACCTGAACTCGGCAATAGGGGTATACCTTGTAGTAGCTCCGCGGTGGAACAAAGTGTTCTGGAGACCCGACCTCAAGAACCGGGCCCTCGATCCCCCATTCACTATACACAACCTGGACCAAGTTTTAATAGACGCAATGACAGGCTATCCACCCTCGATGACACAAGACATGGTTCTGGAGGTGTGGAGATGTGGGGGTGGTCAGAAAGTTTAGCAGGTTGGCCGCAAGACCACAAGAATTTTTTGCAAAAGAGTTGGCGTGAGTCATCTTTAAAGACTTATAAAGTTGCATGGGGAAAATGGTGTGTGTGGGCCAATCAACATTCTGTCAGTGTTTCAAAACCGAATGGTTCAGATTTGGCTAGATTTTTATTAGATTTACATATAAAACACGGTTTCGCATACAACACTATTTTGGTCTATAAATCGGCTGTGTCTACTCTCTGTGACCCTAATGTAAGTAATCGGTTGAGCTCTCACATAATAGTCAAACAAGCTTTGAAGTCTATAAGTTTAAAAAATGTCAAGCAAAGCAAAGCCCCGATATGGGATACTGATTTACTCAATAATTGGCTGAAGGGTAATCTAGTAGACGTTAATAGTTTGTATGAATGCTCTGCTCGGGCTGCTATTTTACTGTTGTGATGTTCGGGTCGTCGCGTCCATGATTTGACCTTATTGTCAATTGATGAAGGAAACTGTGTCTTTACAGAAAATTCAGTAATTCTATGGCCAAAATATGGGTCAAAGACTGACTCGGTTACTAATAGACAGTCTGGCTGGCGTCTTTTTCAAAACGAAGAATATCAGACCCTTGACCCAATCTTTTGGATCAAGAAGGTTATTTCGTTATCCCAAAGTAGACGCTCTATTTGTCAACAAAGCAATTTATTTTTGACTGTGTGTGGTACGCCGAAAGCGGCGTCTCGAACTAATATCGCGGGCTGGGTCAAAAAGATTTTACTGGGCGCAGGAATCAAAGCCAGCCCTGGCAGCGTCCGGCCTGCAGTAGCATCTAAAAACTGGGTACAAAATTGCCCACTTGACGAAATATTAGCCCGTGGTAACTGGCGATCTGAAAACACTTTTGTAAAGTACTATTGTCGTGAGATTAGTCCCACCTTGCCAATACTTTCCAACCAATCTATAGCTAATCTCTTCACACCAATCGAATGATTAAGTGATCAAAATGATTAATTTTGTCCTGCCCTCAATTGTCAATTAATTGCGAGGTGTTGATTAAAGTTTTTGTAATCCAAGAGTTTATGTTAATAAATTTTTTATTTTTCCGTCAAAACTAGTAAATTACGAACCTCTGTCTGCTAGCTCTGTTAAGAAAATAGATATTGAGATACCTTGAAGGTAAATATTAATTATGTGCTGTTGTGCTCGTAGGTATGCTTTATATGTGTAAGGAATTAAAATGTACCTCTAATTCATTAATGTGTATTTACATTGTTATGTTTGGTCTTGATAATAAATATTCTATTTATTTTCGGATATCTTGGTATTCTTTATTTTATGTCCACCTATAGGTACTTATCTATTCACACTTGACTATATAATCCTAGGCTCTATTTTTCTGGGCCTAATAGTAGTCATTAATTTATCACATTGGCGTTATTCTGTCCACCAGGCGATAACAGACAGGTCTCATTTAACTAGGTTTTAAATAACCGTTAAAGCTTAATAACAGCGTTTTACCTACCAATAAAACGCTTATTAAGCGAGTACGTTATTTAAAACCTAGCACTTTATTTCTGCCTGGCAGATAGGTCGGTAGAATTTTCATTCTAACCTATGAACATAACATTGTTATGCTATTTTACTGGTAAAAAATGGATTATTTGTGTATTTTATGAGACCCAATGAGCAAGGCTCGCTCACCGCGCTCACCACCGCCCGCTGTACAGTGGAGGGGCGTGACGTCACGTCACACCGAAGTAGTATCTAAACCGGAAGAATACGAACCGATTCCGACTCGCTGTAGGTAAACAGACACGCTTCTCTCATTTAACTAGGTTTAACTAGGTTTTAAATAACGTACTCGCTTAATAAGCGTTTTATTGGTAGGTAAAACGCTGTTATTAATTTACTACTGCAATAACGAGTGCAAAATCTTTTATAATTGACCATGTGCGATGCTTTTGCCAAGGCTACTCTTTGGAAGCTAGCACGTGTGAATTAAGTAGTATTTATTGCTGTTAATTTACTACTGCAATAACGAGTGCAAAATCTTTTATAATTGACCATGTGCGATGCTTTTGCCAAGGCTACTCTTTGGAAGCTAGCACGTGTTTATTATTTGAGGCTACCTACACTATATTTGGTTAACACTATGCGATGCTTTTGCCAAGGCTACTCTTTGGAAGCTAGCACGTGTTAATTAAGTAGTATTTATTTCTGTTAATTTATTTCTGTAACTATGTGTGCAAAATCTTTTATAATTGACCATGTGCGATGCTTTTGCCAAGGCTACTCTTTGGAAGCTAGCACGTGTTTATTATTTGAGACTGCCTTCACTATATTTAGTTAACACTATGCGATGCTTTTGCCAGGGCTACTCTTTGGAAGCTAGCATGTGGTAATGAAGTAGTATTTATTTCTGTTAATTTATTACTGTAACTACGTGTGCTAAATCTTTTATAATTGACCATGTGCGATGCTTTTGCCAAGGCTACTCTTTGGAAGCTAGCACGTGTTTATTATTTGAGACTACCTTCACTATATTTGGTTAACACTATGCGATGCTTTTGCCAAGGCTACTCTTTGGAAGCTAGCACGTGTTAATTAAGTAGTATTTATTTCTGTTAACTGTGTGCAAAATCTTTTATAATTGACCATGTGCGATGCTTTTGCCAAGGCTACTCTTTGGAAGCTAGCACGTGTTTATTATTTTAGACTACCTACACTATATTTGGTTAACACTAATGCGATGCTTTTGCCAAGGCTACTCTTTGGAAGCTAGCACGTGTTAATTAAGTAGTATTTATTTCTGTTAATTTATTAGTGTATGTGTGCAAAATCTTTTATAATTTACCATGTGCGATGCTTTTGCCAAGGCTACTCTTTGGAAGCTAGCATGTGTTTATTATTTGAGACTAACTACACTATATTTGGTTAACACTATGCGATGCTTTTACCAAGGCTACTCTTTGGAAGCTAGTATTTGTTAATGAAGTAGTATTTATTTCTGTTAATTTATTACTGTAACTACGTGTGCTAAATCTTTTATAATTGACCATGTGCGATGCTTTTGCCAAGGCTACTCTTTGGAAGCTAGCACGTGTTTATTATTTGAGACTACCTACACTATATTTGGTTAACACTATGCGATGCTTTTGCCAAGGCTACTCTTTGGAAGCTAGCACGTGTTAATTAAGTAGTATTTATTTCCGTTAATTTTTATTAACTACGTGTGCTAAATCTTTTATAATTGACTGTGTGCGATGCTTTTGCCAAAGCTACTCTTTGGAAGCTAGCACGTGTTAATTAAGTAGTATTTATTTCTGTTAATTTTTATTAACTACGTGTGCTAAATGTTTTATAATTGACTGTGTGCGATGCTTTTGCCAAAGCTACTCTTTGGAAGCTAGCACGTGTTTATTATTTTAGACAACCTACGTGGTTAACACAAGCTAGCACGTGTTAATTAAGTAGTATTTATTTCTGTTAATTTTTATTAACTACGTGTGCTAAATCTTTTATAATTGACTGCTAATGGCTGGAGTAAGGAGCAAGCCAAGACAGCACTTACGTTGGCGCTGCGTGACGAAGCCCTTACCATACTCGAAGCTCTGGGAAACGACCAGACGTACGACCGCCTTCTGGAGGCCTTAGAAGCTAGATACGGTGACAGTCACCTGGAGCACGTGTACCGAGCTCAGTTAAAGGACAGGACGCAAGGACGTAACGAGACCTTACAACAGTGGGCACTGGAAATCGAAAAGTTGGTCAGAAAGGCCTATCAACGTACGTACGTCAGCATCCTCCGTAGACAGCATGCTGGTGCAAGCCTTTATTGATGGGATCCGGGATCTGGAAGTGAGGGCAGCCGTGCGATTGGGACATCATGGATGCATGAAAGATGCTGTAGCCCACGCTCTCGAGGTAGAAGCTGTACGTCAGGACCCATCCAGGCCTTTCAGGGTACGAGAAGTGTCGACTCCTAAGCCGGTAGCTCCCCGCCGCGAATTCGGGCCACGTTGTTACCGATGTGGAGAACGTGGACACATGCAGTTAAGCTGTCCGGAAAGGAATAGGAGGGGCCCATCAGCCCCAATAGCGAGGGCAATAGGCGCCGTGTAATAAAACGACTTGGCTACACATGACAGACAGATTTATTTATAGGTAACGTTTACTTCACATAGGTGGCGCTAGCAACTCATACAGGTTGATATTTGTTATAAAACTAACACCTCCGCTTAACAAAATCAAATTCGTTAATCTATAAGCTAGCATACAGGTAAAATACCTAGCTTTTTCATAAAATAATTATGTTTAATAGACCCTAAACTTTTGGTCAACATGTCTGCTGGCATTTCAGCTGTTTCTAAATATGCTATTTTTATGAAGTTATTAGTGACAACCTCTCTCACAAAATGATATCGTATATCAATATGTTTGGACCTTCGATGGAAAATTGGATTCAGAACGTTTTTGAGCACTCTGACTATCATTATACAATGCAATTGGTTCGGATTTTCCAAGAATTTCACATAATAAATTCTTTAAATAGATTGCCTCTTTACTTGCTTCTGACATGGAAATATATTCAGCTTCAGTACTGGATAAGGCAACATTTCTTTGTTTTCTACATTCATAAGAAATTACTGTGTTTGACAATTTAAAACAATATCCAGTGTATGATTTTCTATCAATGGGGTTAGAACCCCAGTCAGCATCTACAAAACCTTCAATAGAAGAATTATCTTTAAAAAACACAAGACCGTTATTGTTAGTCTTTTTTAAATACTTCAGCACCCTTTTGGCATGTTTAAAGTGTGTCTCATCATAACAGTTATTAAACTGACTAAGAAATCCAACACTGTATGCAATATCTGGTCGGGTCATAACTGCCAAATACATCAAACTACCTATAAGTTGTTGATATGGATAATCGTTACATACATTCTGAGATCTATTCAACTTTAAATTCATCTCCATAGGAGTTTCAGCAGTTTTACATTGTGACATGTTAAATCTTTTCAATAAATTATCAACATATTGTTCTTTATCAACAGTTATTACATTTTTATTTATTTTTACTCTCATGCCCAGACATTGCTTTATCTCACCTAAGTTTTTAATCTTAAAGGAGATGTCCAAAAAATGTATGGAGGCTGGTATTAAAATATTTTGAAATTCTAAACAACGTAATAGCTATTTACGGAGAAAGAGCATATTAATTGGCTATTTCTAAAATAATAAAAATTAAAAAAGGAACCTCCATTTTTTTTTAAAACGTGATTCAAATAACATGTTGTGCAAATAAAAAAGTTTAGCTTGCAACACTACCAAAACGTGAACTTGACACTCTTGCTTGACAGTGACATTAGAAAGCGTTGATTTGTTTGATTGAAAACAGGAAGACGCGTTTGCCGCGCCCGGCGCATGCAGACAGACAGCCACAAAACAAACTAAAGAAGGGCAGACAGCTATCCGCCTTCGTTCCGTGTTGTTGTAGTCTGTCTTGCTTGCGTTCATAAAATCTACTCGTGCTTTTTACATTCGACCTTTGCATATTCTTCCCGGACTCCGAACGCTTTATTGTGATTACTCTTGGCTTGTTTTATTGGACTCTGATACTTTTCGCGATTTGGATTATCTTTGATCATCTACTGGACCCTAAAAAGGTAAGCTACCAAGCGAAAAAATACAATTTAGAAAAAAATTATGTGAGTGTGTGACCTACCTAAGCTTTATAGTTTAAAAAATCTCTCATCAGCAGCCTTTTAAGACCATATATTATGAGTGCAGTATGATTATGGCAATTGAATTGCTCAATAGCAGTTCAATTGCCATAATCACCACGATGGTGTAATCCTCTCGTTACAGAGTATTATGTTCCTTGGTTTAATCTTGGTGAGATAATTAGATCAATACATAGACTAAGCCCCCAGGGCTCCATACTAGAAAACGAGTCGAGCCCGAGTCTTGATCTAAAATAGAACTCAAATCGACTCGAGCTCTGGTAAACAGAATATTGCTTATGAACTGCACCAAGTTATTTTATTTGATTCAAAATCTTGTGTAATGATTTCAGTTTATTCTTCTTCAGATACCATGGCTGTATGTGTTAACTGCAATATTGTCTTGCGACCTACCCAGCAGCGACATGAATACCTCGCAGTAGACTTAGGCCCTGAACTAGTAGTAATAACTGAAGAATGGTGTGGTCATGAGGTGGGTTATTTATTTTTACTTTTTACACATTGGTGGATGCTGGTGCCCATGCCCCGATGTATGCCCATTTTGTATCTGTTTAGTTTATTTTGTATCTTTTATTACAGATTACTGTTAATGATCGGTTATGCCAAGAGTGTGTGCACCTTGTGATAGAAGAAGCAAACAACCGCATTGAGGATCCTAATTACAGAGCCAACCAACAATTGGGCCATACTTGTGTATGCATATCTTGTGGCACATCCTTATCAAGACGCACAGGAAGACGTCGTCACAGGCTATTAGAACGATCTGTGGAGAGAAACCATATAGAAATGCAAATATTTCCTCGACAGGTAATAAAAGATTGATTATGTTATTTTTCCTGTGCTTTCTTGTGTCTACAGCCAATACACAGTGACTTTAATTTAATCAGTCGTTCTAATATAAAACTATTAATTTTATTTTATACTGATTTCAATTGCAGGTGCCAGTAGAAGCCTGGGCATGTAATGCTTGTTGGATGAGAGCTCATCAAAATGCACCCCAGTTTCAGCCCATGGAACCTCTCTTAGCTGCAGAACCTGCTGATTTAGAAATGCCAGTTCATGATGACCACATAATCCAACCAGAAGAGGTGCATGAGGAGTCAGTTCCTCCAAGTTCAACTGTGCCAAGCTCTGAAACTGAATCTTGGGCCGATCACATGCCTAATATCCAACCACCTATCAATGAGAGAGACACAATTAATTTAAATAATTATACTCGCACTCCGGATACGCCTAGCCGCTGTTTCGTGCCAGATTGTGTGAACACAGAGCGCTTGAGGGTTGCACGCTATTTAAAAAGATCAATTTTATCACAATTTAAAGTGTATATTACACGGGGTGCTAGAGTTTGCAGAGAACATTCAATGTTATATAGCTGGGATATTTTAAATGAGTATGACTTCACATCCAGTTTCAGCGCAATCCATATAGAAGACATGCTGGATTTATTATGTACTGCACCGGCTGGTTGTGTACTCAACTTTGAAAATGTTGAAAATGTTTCTGAAACTTTGTGTCATTATTGGACTGGCCTTAGTGTAGCAAACTTTTCATCGCTTTTTAACAGCATTCCTCAGATGGAGACAATTTGTAAAAAAAGTAAAACTGCTCTTGGCATATATTTAGTCAAGCTAAGAACAGGTGAGTCGTTTGCACGATTGGCCAGTCTTTTTTTAATCTCAAAGAGCACTGTATCAAACTATATTAAAAAGGCTCGGGATTGCTTAACCAATTTTTATGTGCCTTTACACTTAGGTACTGGACATTTATCAAGAGAGCAACATAGTGCTCGTAATCTTTTAATACCTCAAGGACTATTTGGAACGGAAGATAATAATCCTATAGTGATCTGTGATGGTACATATATATACTTACAAAAATCTTCGAATTATTTGTTTCAAAAAAAAACATACAGTTTGCACAAATACCACAATTTGGTAAAACCTTTTTTGATGGTGACTTGTGATGGTTATATTATTGATGCATTTGGACCTTATGCTGCAACAAAATCAGATGCTGACATCATGAAAAATCTATTTCAGAATGAAAACTCGCCGCTAAGGTCTTATTTCAGGCAAAACGATATATTCATTTTAGATCGTGGTTTCAGAGATGCTATTGGATTATTAACTTCCTTAGGGTACACTGTTCATAAACCTGAGGGTTTGGATAGAGGTGAAAGACAGTTGTCTACAATAAAAGCCAACAAATCCCGCTTGGTTACTCTGTGTAGGTGGGTGGTAGAAGTTGTAAATGGTCGGTTTAAACGGGACTTCAAGATATTCAGGGGAGCCTATTTCAATTTGGCTTCAAGAAACCTTATGACTGACTTTAAAGTTGCAGCAGCTATACTAAATAGTTTCCATCCCGTTATAACCGATCACCTCGATGCCCAGTCAATTTTAAATAGAGCTTTAGAAAGATTTAATTTGCCAAATATATTAGCGGATTATGTGATTGAACAAAATGTTAATAGACATCGTGTCAATTTTGTTTTTATTAATGGCCAGCACCCTCAACTGGATGTGTTCCCTGTGATAGAAATGAGAGATCTCTGCTTATTCGCACTTGGAACCTACCAAATAAAACAAGCAAGATCTTATTACGGGGAACACATTCGAGAAAATGGAACATTTAGAGTAGAAGTTGACACCAATCTACTCAGACACTCTGAAAATTCAGTGTTGTTAAGAGGAAGAATAAAGTCTCGCCATCAAGGCAGTAAAATATATTATACGTACATATTGCTGGATTTAAATTATGGTATAAATGATTGGTGTCAACGAATTGCTGGATACTATTGTAGCTGTATAATAGGAAAGCGTACTGTTGGGAGCTGTGCACATGTAATGACGATTGTTTGGTATTTAGGATGGGCACGGCACCAACCTATCATCTTACCACCTGCCAGCTTTTTAGATGGCATTTTAGTCAGAGATGATATTGAAAATGAAGAAGAATAAAGCAAAAATATTTTATATACTATCTTTTATTTTATACAGTTCTCCTTAATATTATGTGATAGGTACCTAATAATGATAGATAAACAACATGCACAGATAACTCACTTCACTTGTCTTGTCTTAAAGTTTATCCGTTCTGTGCTTCTGTGCCTCTGATTCCAGTGGAGGTAGGTACATGAAACTTATTCTGAGTAGGTAGGCACCTACACTGTTTGACAGTTCACTAATAGATAGTTGCTGCCTATAATGATAATAGGTAGGTACCTATTTAAATATCCATACATTCCTCACTTCCTTACAAACATTTGTATTTTGTCAGGCTTGCACATACTCCATCCAACGAGATTATATTCATCATGTCTCTGGGCACAGCCATAATAACGCAAGGAGTAAAGGTTTTTATGCTCAAAGAATGGCCCAGTTTCCATTTCGTATTGATAATCACTCAGGACAAATAATATGTGATGGCAAGATCTTCTGAGCAGTTTCCATTCCATCCCACCATCATTTTATCAGCTTGATTTCGTGCCCGTAAGACGGCGAGGTATGTCCTCCTCTACATTTACATAGGTACTTTAAATCATGTTTTATAATGAAATAGATAAGATTTTGTTAGATGATGACTGTTGTGTGTGCGATTTTATTTACAAAAACGGCCCTTTTATTGGCTAACGAACTGATAATCGCTTTCGATTCCGATTTTACAGTACCTACATTGCGCTTTATGTTTTGAATAATTTCTGCTTGTAACAGTAAACTAAAGCATGCGGCGCAATGTAATGCGAAATCGTAATCGAAAGCGATTACCAGTTCGTTACACAATTCCTCCCCCTGATCAAAATAGCAAAGAGCAATAGAACGTCAATTTGACAGTGGCAGTTGGATGGTTGAAAAGGTTTTTTTTTTATGTTTCAATTGCAAAGGGTTGCATGATTTTTTCGTTATTATATTTTTTTTCATATGTAGTAAAATAGAATAAAAACACCAAATATAATGGTGCAACCTTTAAATATTTTAATTACGTGATTTTATTAGATAGACTAAATAATTACACCAATGTGGTTCGTATATCGTTGGTCCAAAACAGTAATGGAATATTTCTAAATATGATGTTTTGAGTAATTGAGGGTTAAAGATTTTAGTAATTTTCAAATGTTATTTTACCTATTATAAAACTAACTATGTTTTTTTACTTTTATTTAATAATATGCACATATAAGGCAGTTTTAGTGTGTTGTAGCTAAGATTCATGTCTTATTTCTGGTTATTGAGTAATCATTATTTTTGTGAAATGTTCCAATAATGAAGTAAAAATTTATTGTATGAAATAAGGATCAAGTAGAATAATACTGAATGAGCCAGTTATGACCTATAAAAAACAAGCAGTTTTGAAGTATTAATGGTTTATTTTGAAATTTAGAAACGTGAGGTGCTTAAAATTAATCATTTTTGTCATGCTCTCCACATTCAATGCGATTGTCTGCTGCCTCCAAACTTGAGTAATATTCGCGGTATACTCTTGGAATCACATTAGAGTCGCATAAAGAAAGTAAATCTTTTTTCTTGAGGCTTGATATTTTCGGTCGCTGCTGAAACTTATTACGTAGATGCAGTTCCACATTTCCAGCACCTCTGCCTCTAATCTTGCGCACGTTAAGGCATTTCATGGTTGCGTTTGGATCGTAAGTGTCGTTGTAAAACACAGAGTACGGAGACGAAGCTTGCAAGTAAAATTTCTTGATTTCGTTCCATACTACACGATCGCCGTCGTTATTAACAGTAAAATTCTTTCCAAACTGCGTTACTAAATCTTTAAGATCTAATATTTCACTATAATCTAATTCATGAACTCCGTATGGAGTTCCTGTCTTTTTGGCGCATTGAATAACGGTTTTCCATTGTGAAGGAACATAAATGGAACCATTTTTCAAAATTCTGGCCTTCTCCCGCTCTATTGTACTGTGCACACTGTCCCCCTCGTTTTGGGTGTGTCCAACTACTAAGTACTTATGTGTTATGGATTTCACACCCAAAATTTTTATTGCGTAGTGGTAGAGGCCTAGAAGATACTTGTTCTTGTTCTGTGCGGAACAATTATCAGTGTAAAATATAACGTGCTTTCCAGCACAGTGGTCTTTCAAAAATGTATAGATGCACGTACCAACTTCATCGCAACCTTTTCCCCCAAGAGTCTCATTCCACAGATAGCAATGGGCAGCTTTTGATACAATGTCAAACACGGTGCAGTTGTATACATTCAATCTTCTTTTATAGAAAAAGAGAGAATCGTTTCCGCATGGTGTCTGAAGAATAGCTTGCATGTCATAGCAACAAATAACTTTGTCAACATCATTTTTGCATGACTCTATGTCTGCTATTTTTTCTAATCTGCACAAATCTCTTTCCTTCAAATGGTGGTCGTAAGTGTACATTAACTGTAACTTATCTTCGCCAACAGCATTCTGATACGACAAACAAAGTGAACACTGATCTTTCTTGGGCTTATGAAACGCAATGTTAAACTCGTTTCGAAAAATGTGTTCATAAGTTCCATGCTTTATAATAGGCTTGCTATTTTGATGACACCATTCCTTGTATTGCCGATACATCATTGTCAAGTTTAAGTCACCATCAAGATATTCTTTTGTTGAACTTGCCCGACAATAATGGGATTCTTTTCTAGGGTAGGAATTGATATGTTCCCGGGCACCATCTTTATCAGCCTGTGCTAGTATTCTACCAATGTTACCATGATGCCCTCTGCGATCCTCTAAAATGACGCCCGATACGTCAGTCTTTTTTTTATTCACTGTAGATAAAAAAGAGTGTCCTATGTCTAATGTTGCTGTGAAGAATCGTTTGCATACTCGAATTTTCTCAGAACTAATAGAAAAATTGTATGACACATTTAGAGATCGTTTACTCTTTTCATTGTGTAATGAGTACTTTGGCTTGACAACTTCCATACAATTACTGACGTAGTAGCGTTGTTTTTCAAGATTACCGATTCCCCAGAAATCGTTGAAAATCTTCATTCTATGATCTTCGCCAATTTTTTCCGTACATTTCATTCTACAATCAGTGCACGGAGTTTTCAACTTTTTTGCAGCTACTGTGCGTCCCTTCAGTGTTTTGTAGGATTTTCCTGAATTCTTCAAACGTTTTTTAACATTCTTCTTCCATTTTTCTGGCTGTCTTTTCCTCGTTTTAGATCTTATATTGCTGGTAGATATATCTTCGCAATCTGTCAAGTCAGAATCATGTGTGCCTATATTAGCCAAGCTGCTTTCGGCTTCCATTATAGTTTGTATCGGTTCTTGATCTAATTCACCTCCTATAAACAGAATAACAGTTTTTCAAATGTTGTATAGGATACCTACAAATAATGCATAAAACCTATGCATACAAATCATTTTTAATTAGTAGGTAATGAATCACTAACCTAGCATAGGCTCAGCATACTCCTGAAATACAGCAACAGTAGAATAACACTCTTCAGGAGGCGCGTGGAATAACTGTGCTTCAGCTGTAAAACTTGCAATCAAGCTTTCTTCTGATTCCAATCCACAGCAAGCACCTTAAAATTATATTACTTATGTTAGTAATTTCAGCAAATAAACGAATAACGCAAGTATCAAAACGAAGAATAAAAAAAATACCAAGATCGTTTTGATCCTCAACGTCGTTATATACAGGAATCTCTTTGCCTTTATCATGAATTTCTGGAACGAATTCCACCACACAACCACCACCTGTTATGTAAAAGGTAATTTAGATGCAATTTTAATATTCATTCATATAAATCAAATGAGTTTTAGCTATAACGTTTCTTTCAACCAAAGCATAAGTTTTACCTACTTGTATCTTTGAAACGTTTTTCTACATGTTCCATTTCATCCTGGTCTCTCTTCCTCTTTTCAGTTCTTGCATGGCTGGAAGTATCAGTATTTTGTGAACCTATGTTAGCTAAGTTTAAATTATTTTCTTCATCCATTTTATTAAACTGCAACTGATCCGATTCAATGCCTATAAAAACATAATAAAATATCTTAGAAGTTAGTAACTAGGTTTTATAATAAACAATTACTTAATCAGGGCCCGTATTCTCGGGTACATCTCGCCAACGAGATGACATCACATCTTGTATGAGGGCCCATACAAAATAACTGTTTTCAGTCCAGTTTGCACAAGATTTTTTTGAGAATCATCCCCCAGATCTAACCTAAGCCAAACCGACCTAAACCAACCAACCAACCTAACCAACCTAAGTAGCGGAACCAGTTTGGCATTTTGGAGGCTAGCTCCACTACACTAAACTCCACTGGCGCCATCAATGTGTATTCACTTTTTGTTACGCTTCTAGCTGGTAATGGTAATACACTAAGTTAAAGTTATAAAGTACAGTCAGTCAGACATTCTTTTGATGGTGACTGTACGAAAAATGTTAACTTGTTTAGGTACCTACCTACGTACTTACCTGGTTCGGTCTGATGAAAACTTTGGTCCTTGACAGCGGTATACGCAGGGGTCTCCTCGCGTACAGTATTTAATTTTGTCTCCGGAACTAATCCCACCACATTCCCTCCAGCTAGTAAGGAAAAAAACCATGCTAAGCATTAGAAGCTATCGTAAGCTTCTTCACCAGGCACGACCTTCTCCTTGTTTAAATAATTTTAAAGAGCATTTACACGAAAGTTCTTAAATTAAGTTAGGTTAAACTAAGCTTACAGGTACAACCAGTACCTAGGTATATTATTAGGCTATAGAAAGCTTATTTCCAATTCACCATTCCCATGTCGTTTTAAAGAATATTCACACAAAAAGTTCAGTGAGATTAGGTTGAACAAAACATACTTAATTAATAAATAGGTATTGAAATAAAACTTACCGCAAAACTGATCACTCTCGGCACTTTTACTATTTGTTATTGCTAATTTAAGCAGTCTTTTAGCTCTCGAGCACATTTTTATGTATTTTATTACACCAAAAATCAAGCCTCTTCTTACCACTCCCCTTGGCGTCCAGAGCGCCAATGGCGCAAAACACGAATAAACAATATTCAAATTTGAATTTCAAGGTCATACTGGAACATTTCGAAAAATACTATTGATGAATTAGTGATGTGCTTTGGATTTCAAAGTATCAGTGGGACATTTTGAAATAAACTAATACTGAATACGAGAAGATTAGTAAAATTAGATTTTCCTTACCGGAATTAGTTGTTTCCTGTCAATAAGAACTGAAATTTGAAATGTACCGTTAGTGATTTAGAAAGATTTTATGATTCCCTACCATTCTGCATACCTAACTCAAAGCACGTGATTTCGGAAATGTTCCGGTAATGAATCCGACCGACGATATGTTCGTTTCATTATTTTTTTCTCCTGAAACATTATTATTTTTTTTCTCGGAAACGGAGGTTCATTAAAATAAAAAAAATATATGATCAAGTAGCCCATAAAAACAGCTTTTATTTGAGATATATTTCATAACTGTTGGAATTTTCCCGGAATAAAATACCACTTTTGTTTTCTCCTTTACTACTCAATTCTTTCACTAATTTATCAGTGGCAATTTTACAATTAGAAAAAACAAAAAAATCGTCAACAAATAATGCTATGATAATTTTAACATTACCTTCAAATTTAGTAAATAAACATGGTTCATACTTTGATTTTATGTAACCCAAATTTACTAAGTAATCATTTACTCTCTGATACCAAGCCCTTGACGATTGTTTTAAACCATAAATGACACGTTTTAATTTTAAAACTTTGTTATCATTACTTTTACTTTCATATGTAACAGGTTTTTTCATGTAAACTGTTTCATTCAAAAAACCATTTAAAAATGCTGTGGTAACATCAAGATGACTTATGTCCAAATCTTGTTTTGCTGCTAAAGCAAACAATAGCCTTAATGTGGAATACCTGAGCACAGGAGAGAAGGTCTCATGAAAGTCTACACCGGCTTTCTGCGTGAAGCCTTTTGCCACTAATCTTGCCCGATACCGCACATTATTTGAACTGTCATATTTCTTTTTAAAAACCCACTTGCACTGAACCACTGTACTGTCTTGAGGATGATCAACGGGTTCCCACGCATCATTTTCTTCAAATGAGTTCAACTCCTCCTTCATGCTTGCTTGCCAGAACTTGCTCTCGGGTCCATTCAGAGCTTCTTCGAGCGTGATCTCCCTGCCATTGGTTTCTTCACACTGTGCAAGACATAAATTGTTGTAGGCAAACCAATCAGGTTTTTTTCTTGTTCGCTTTGGTGTCTCCTGTTCAGTTGAATCGACTAGAGTGATGTCCGACATTGTATCACAGAAACTATCATCTGAGGTACTCACCGAAGAAGGTTCAGACATCACGTACGTACTATCAGTTTCTTTATCTTCTTCTGTCTCTGTACTTTGATCTGGATTAACTTCTTCCGCTGAAGCCTTACATTCCACTGGTATGTCAACTAAGCTTTCAACCGGAGTTTCCATGACAACTATGTCTCTACTGGTGCTCACAGAGTTATTTTCTGGATTGTAAACTCTGTAGCCCTTCACTCTTTCAGAGTAGCCAACAAGAATAAACTTCTTTGCCTTCTTGTCCCACTTTAAACGTCGTTCCTTTGGAACATGCACCATAACCATACTTCCAAAAATACGTAGATGGCTTGAGTCTGGTTTATGGCCTGTCCAGACCTCGTATGGCGTCTTTTTATTCAGTCCAGTAACGACAGCTCTGTTTCTCAAGTATACTGCAGTATTAACTGCCTCAGCCCAAAATTTCTTATCTAAGCTGGCTTCAAAAATTAAACACCTGGCCTTTTCTACAACTGACCTGTTCATTCTTTCGCATAAGCCATTTTGTTCTGGTGAATATTTATTAGTCTTCTGATGAACCTGACCTTGCTTCTTGAGATACTCTTCAAATTCTCGACTACAGAACTCACCTCCATTGTCTGTCCTTAGAATTTTTATTTTTCTGTCTTTCTGTTTTTCTACCATGGACTGAAACTCTTTATAATTCTTTAATACTTCACTCTTTGACTTCATGAAATAAACAAATGCCATTTTGCTGTAGTCATCCACAAATAAAACATAATATCTTGCTCCTCCAATGGAAATGTTCTCCATTGGACCGCACACATCTGAGTGAATCACCTCCAACACATCCTCTGTTTTTGATGTACTCTGCTGAAAAGGTAGTCTGGCTTGCTTGCCTTCACAACAAATAGTGCACGTAGATTTAACTATGTTTGCCTTTTCTGGGTATGAAATTCCTTTTACAGCTCCGTCTTTCATGATATTTAGACTTGTACTGTTGATATGTCCCAAGCGTCGATGCCAAGTCTCACTCGATGCTATAGCTGTGGCTGCTATTGACTGTTCTGTTTTCAATGTGTATAATCTGTACACACCATCTACTGATTCTGCTTGTCCAACGAGTTCATTCTGTTTATTGTAAATATAGCAAGCATTTTCTTTGAAAATCACTCTGTTGCCATTTTCAATCAACTGACTCACAGAAAGCAAGTTTGTTGTTAAACTTGGTATGCACAATACATCCGAAACTGTGATGTCGTACTCCACATCGTTTACGACTGTTACTATGTTAACATCACCAGAACACAGCACTGGAACACTTGTCTGATTTGCGATAATAATTTCTTTCGTTTCATGTTGATACGACGGATTCACAATGTAATTTTGTTTCGCCGTCATGTGTTTACTAGCCCCACTGTCGATATACCAACTGTTGTGGTTGAATTTTCCACTCAGTAAAATTGCACTGAAAGCATTGGATTGCTTTCTATTGCATATTTCGGAGTTGGGACACTGATTTTTATAATGCCCGGTTTGTTTACATCGATAGCATTTAATTTTTTTGACATTTGACGATTCTGACTTTGGCATGTCAGATGATTGTCTATTGCCTTTTCTATAACGCTGCGATCCAAAAATCTCTCTGATCTGTGCATAAAATGCATTCTCAGAACCGGAAACTGCACCATCTTCAGCACACATGTCCATCAACATTGTTTTTATGACGTCAGCTCTAACCTCAATGCCCGAATGTTCTATGGCCATTATCATTGGCCCATATTTTTCTGGTAATCCCGCCAACATTAATGCTCCAATCCATTCGTCGTCTAGCTTGAATCCTGTTCCTTGAAGTTGCTGCCCTGTTTCTACAATCTGGGTTACATACTGCGTCATGGAATCACATTTATCAAGCCGAATATTGATGAGGCTTCGTAACAAACTGATTTTTCTTGTACAACCGGAGTCATCGAACAATTTATTTAGCGTACTCCAAAGATCATACGTTGTCTCTGCGTTCTTTATGTGAACGTACAGCGATGGATCTATAGTAAGAATCAGTTTCGCTTTAGTCTTTGCGTCTTCAGTCTTCTCAGTTGCAGTAGAATTTTCCAACAACTTTTTTTCAATGGCCGACGCCATTCCCTCCAAGACCAAAACATTTTTCGCCGCAAAACACCAATCATCATAGTTCTCACGACCTTTCAACTTTGGAACGTTAGCAATATATGTAGTTCGCCGTCATAATTAAACACTTTTTTCACAGCACTTTTCGTTTTTATCAATTGAAAATATAGTCTGAGCACATAACCTAATAAAACGACTTGGCTACACATGACAGACAGATTTATTTATAGGTAACGTTTACTTCACATAGGTGGCGCTAGCAACTCATACAGGTTGATATTTGTTATAAAACTAACACCGTGGAGTCGGAGCCACAACAGGGAAACGAATGAAAGCCAGGACTATGGGACGAGTGCTGGCTGGAGTAGTAAGTTAATGAGAGAGCTGGACCACTTCATTCGTATGATCTTCGATCATACTCATTCGTGGTCCAATCTCTCATTAACTTTGTCAGAACCCAATATTTATCTCTATTATGATTGCAAATACAAATCAGCTGGGTGAACCATGGCAAGTACCACCCTGAGAGCCCGAGGTAGGATTATCTCTCACCAACTGTGGTACCTAACCTAACACAGCTGGTTGGGTGAACCATGGTAAGTAGCACCCCGAGAGCCCGAGGTAGGATTATCTCCCACCAACTGTGGTACCTAACCTAACATATACGGTTTGAGAAACCTACAAAAAACCCTACAGAACCCAATATTTATCTGTATTATAATTGCAAATACAAATCGGCTGGATGAACCATGGCAAGTAACACCCTGAGAGCCCAAGGTAGGATTATCTCTCACCGATTATAATGCCTCACACTTACAGCTGGGAAATCCATAGATTACCTCTCACTGCATGCCTAGCCTACCTATAGATGTTGCTATCAAATGAATCCCTACATACTTACTGTTTTACCTTACCTTACCTTACCTTACCTCCACGCATTAAACATTTAAGTTATAGAGTTTATTGCGATTTTTACCTTTGAAAACCTTACCGCGTATTTAATACAATTCGACTTCAGTGCATATATAGTTATTATACAAGACACAATAAAAATCAACACTGAACCTTTAGTTATTAACAGTTTTTTGATTTATAACTACAATAACTAAAGGTTTTTTTAATGGATCATTTTATTTAGGTACTAAGTACATCATTCACCATACTAACTTAAGTACTTATAGAATAGGAGCTAAATCTATCTGCTCTCTGCATCGAATCGAAACTTTTGGAGAAACCTAGAACAAAAAACATTTATTTTAAATAAAACAAAAAAAACTTTAGCTTTTCTTGGTCAGAATCAAAGAATATATAATAATTCAAACTGAGAAGGTGACTCAGCCTCATCCATGATTTTGAATGCCAAAACATGTTAAAAGTATGTTTCCAACCAGGATTAAACTGGAACCCAGTCATTTATTCAAAAGATTTAATTTTAGAAATAATAAGATTTAGAAATTTTAATTTTTTAATTTTTCTTTTATGAGTAACCATGATAACCATTGCACCACAGAGGGAGATAGCAAATGAATTTATGATAAAAATAGATGTAAGTGATTTCTTCTTTTAAAATAGGTAGGTACGTTAATTATGTAACGCAGGCATTTCTAGATGTCATGTTGTGCCTAATTATCTGTTGCGCAAACTCAAAATCGCTGGGCATTACGATTGGAGTCCAGTCACAGTTATTTAAAAAAAAAGCCAGAAAAAGCCTTTTGAAAGGAAATTTAACAATGTTTCAAAAACTAACATTTTGACTATAACGCAACACTATCTACTTACCTGTAAACTGATGAATAATTAATTTTCTGAAATAACTTTACTTGTGTCTTCACAGCATGGGTCTTCCAGTAGGTAGGAACCTGTGAACATAAATTGTATTTTAAACTATACTATAAGACTATATAGGAAGTAAAATTATTTTTACCATACATAGAGAAAAAGTAATTTTGAAAGTGATTGTTTTGGAGTTTTATAAGAGCCTGGGGAAGTAGAAGAATAATTTCAATCAAAATCATCCAAAAGTTGAAAGTAGGTAAATTGACATACTTATGATATGTTATTATAGGTACTCAAAAAAATTAAATGTGTCTAAATTATTTAATTTGTAAGAAATTGAAAATTAATTATAACTTTTGTAGGTAGGTACCTGATTTTATAATAGCAATTCACTTACCTTGGTTAGGAACGAAAAACATAATTTTTAATCACTATGATTTATCACCACTTTTTTTATTCAGATAATTTCTCACTTTATAAATTAAACTTGTACAGGCATGTAGACACAACTCGCGTCAAGTCAAGCCATGGGCATTTGGCATGTTCTCACGGTCCCAGTACCAGGTATTATTTCAATCCGATTGAATTCAGCATTGTAGACAAATAATATAAAACCGAGGACTAGCTTGCGTCCGGACTACAGTAAATCTCAATATTATATACGAACACATAAGACGATAGGCACATAATTAAATTAAATTTTAAAATATATGGCAATATATTTTTTGTAAGTAGGTAGTTATACTGAATTACTTTTGGGTGAGTCCTT
Organism: Epirrita christyi; assembly: GCA_951392215.1. Lineage (NCBI taxonomy): Eukaryota > Metazoa > Arthropoda > Insecta > Lepidoptera > Geometridae > Epirrita > Epirrita christyi. The sequence continues at coordinate 4,262,220 of OX595858.1, read as the reverse complement.
GATGTATAATTTCAAAAAGTTAAGTAGCTACCTAGGTAATTCCGGGACATTTCATGTAACATACCTAACTATAATTTAATTCATAATAACAAATTCAAATATTTTTGTCAAATGAAAAATCTATCACAATCTCATTTATGTTTAGTCTAGACTAAGCTTACATACTCCAAGCATATATTCAGCAGTATTAGCTTCTAAGAACCAGCGCGATGCGTCCAAAGATGTTTTAATGAATAGATCCGTCTTCTAGTACTTTTACCACTAGTTTAATAATTACCTTATTATTACTATTTTTATTATAATTTACCTATTTAATTTACTGTCTAAGTAAATTAAATAGGTAAATTACATTTATTTGCTAGTTGCTAGGTTAAGATCTTAATCCGATAAGATTTAAGGTTTGCTGGGTCCTAGATTTTAACATAGAGTTGAAGCCTAATTCAGTCGAAAAGTTTGACCAAATGTACGTTGGAACCTTAATTAGAGTTTATGAAAAAACAATTATTTGCTAGTACAGTTCCATTAAAAAATAATGCTACTGCTAGGACACATCTATAACGATCTAAATCATTGAAAGCGTTACTCGCCTTTGATCCGATTTCAAATTACATTATTTATTTGGACTCTGTTAATATTTATGATTATTGTGTTGAAGTTTGAATGCCACGTGTTTACTAAATAAGGATGAAAATAGGATAGCATATTCAAGAGTTGATGTCAAAAGGTAATATTTTCCAGTACCTACGTATAGTAGGTATCCATTACTACAGCAGGTAAGTATATGAAATAAGGTTCAAATTTGATTAGTTTGTTCAAGTGATTAGTACCATTATTAAAATGAAGTATTATTGCTAACACATCAAATATTTTTGTATAAATAAGTGAAAAAACGGGAAAAAATCAATACAGTTTCGCTCTTCAACTACGCTGCAACCACCGCTGTGACCGCCACCCGCTGCCTGCCGTTGCAAGCACCACCCACCGCCCGCCGCCCGCCGCCCGCCGCTGCAACTGTCACTCCCGCTCGCCGCTGTGACAGCCGCCCACCGACCACAACCAAGAAGCTGCAATCAACGACGCTGCTCTGCCACCACCGCGCCCGCTCCGCAGCCATCCCACTGCAACTTCTGCAAGCTACAGAATCACTGAAAATGTACGTAAGTTTTTTAGTCAAGCTGCTATGTTTGATTCATCAAAAATTTCAACTAGAGTTGAACATTACATCATTATTTCCAGGTCTAACTACGATAGCGAGTACGAAAGCTCTGTTGCATCGGTGCCGGTACGACAGCCAATCAAGAAAACAACGGCTTCAAAGGCTAAGGTGCAGAAGCGCAAGATATCGCCCGTCAGTGCAAGTGCTATTGATGGCAATGCTATTGATGCTATTGAGGAGTTCCATTGGTAAGTAAACAAAATATTAACGAACTCCAGCATTCGAGACTAATCTTAAACCTGAAAACACCTGCCACGCAAGTGAGTTTCGACTCTCGAGATTTCACTGAAGTCCAAGTTTAGCTTACAACAATTCTAACAGTGTCTTTTTTGTTTACAGGAACAAGAAATTGAAAAAAAATATTTTCATCATCTTAAAGGCGGAGGAAAAAAACAGCTCCTCATCAAGTACCAAGGGCCGGGGCAGTACTGTGAATACGTCATCGTTCACAGCTCGAGTTTCCGATGGGCAGTCCCGCCGCGCAGTAACAATCACCGACGGTGACTATTATTGCGACCTTAAGTTTTACCGCGTCGCGGACATAGAAAACACCAGTTCGGAGGAACGATACAAAAAGGCTCTGACATCGGTTAAACTACGTCTAGGTGATAACAGTCCTGAGTGGGAAACTCTACAAGAGTTTTTCACTACCGTATTTAAAAGGTTCAAGAACTCTGAGCCAACATTTTATTCAAATAAAATTACATATAAATAAATGTTTATACAACTATAATTAAACAAAATATTTTTTTTATATTTGATACTTTCATTGAATAAGGTTAGATATCAACTAGGTAGGTGTTAGATACTTGCAAGTAATATTTTTTACCAATCCTGGATTAAACCTTAAAATTTTTATGGTGTAAAACTTTTATGCTTAACAGCAATAATTATAAAATAAATAATCTGTTTAGGTAAACATAGCACAGGGCAGAGCGATAAAACTCTCGAGGAGTTCTTTCAAACATTTATCCAAAGGATTTTTACGTTAAGTAGACGTAAGCAAATTATAGAAATGCCATTCTGTGAAGTTTGCAAAATAACAGTTTGTAATAGGTTTTGGATAGGACATCTACGTAGTAACAAACACAGACAAAAAAATTTCGATTCAGCCACATATTGATGGAGTTGAAATTGTAGCGTCAGCGTTTCGGTGTAGAATTATTTCTTATAGAATAGCCTCACGAAATACAGACCAACACAAAATTGATGTCTTTTTAAACTCAATCCGAGACAAAATAAAACTTATTTTAGACGAATGTTTACAAAAACATATATGTATTAAAGTTAACTTTGAGCTTTTCTCAAAGTTTTTGATGTTCAAAAATGATGAAACTGAAATTAAATCATTTGGTACGAAAAATAGGCCTGTCTATAGTAATTATGATTTCGAGTCTTTGTTTGTATCGATAAGGGATACATTACAAACAAAAACTGATGAATTTCAAGACCGCGATTCAGGATGGGCCTTTTTAAATTGTGTATATTTAGAGGTCAATGTAAATAAATATCAACCACTTGGCGGCAGCACTTTTATCCAGCTACCTGGAGTAATAAGGCAAAAAAAGCTTGCATAAATATTCGTAACTCAGATGAGTATTGCTTTTTGTGGAGTGTAGTGGCAGCTCTTTATCCTGCTAAGACTCACCAAGACAGAGTTACTTCATACCCACATTTTAGTGAGGTATTGAATATTCATAACATGTCATTTCCAGTGACATTCTCTTACATCAATGTTTTTGAAAAAAATAATCCGCAATTAAGTTTTATTATTTACGGCTTGGAAAGAAATAAAACTGTTATAGGACCACTCTACAAATCAGAGCATTCTGTCAACAAAAAAATTATACACCTACTGTATATAGAAAAGGATTCAACATCGCATTTTTGCCTCATAAAAAACTTATCGCGACTAGTAAGACTTCAAATAACCAAACATAATGGAAAAATATACTTTTGTGATACATGCTTATTATTTTTCACAACGGCTGACGATGTGGAAAATCATACTTGTAACGGTGTTGTCACAGTATTGCCAGAAAAAGGTTCAGTAATTAAATTTAAAAATTTTGATCGGAAGCAAGACATACCTTTTATAATTTATGCAGACTTTGAAACTATGTTGGCAGATGTAGAGGATAGCAGAATATTACAGACAGAAGGCCCACATACGCGTACCATACAAAAACATGTGCCAGTAGCGTTTGCATACAATATTGTCTGTTCTGTTGACCCTTCTTACAACAAATTTGTGTCATATCGTGGATTTGATTGCGTTGACAAGTTTGTCTTATCTCTTTACAATGACCTTCGGAATATTCATGAAGTTTTGTCACAAAATGTATCTATACAATTAAGTACAATTGAAGCTATAGATTATAAAAATGCAATTCGATGTCATATTTGCCAGAACTTTTTATTCGGCGACAAAGTTAGAGATCACTGTCATATTACAGGTCAATATCGTGGAGCTGCCCACAGTTTATGCAATTTGCGGTATAAAATCCCAAAGTTTGTGCCGATTTTTTTTTATAATTTAGCGGGTTACTACTGCCACTTATTCATAAGGAAGCTGGGGGAAGCACCTGGACCAATAAAAATTATTCCAAAAACAAAAGAAAATTACATCTCATTTACTAAGTTTATCCCTATATCCAGAGATGAATTTATTCAATTGCGGTTTGTTGATTCTTTCAAGTTTTTAGGAACCAGTTTAGAAAAATTGGCTAAAACTATGAAAACCCATGAGTTCAATCATTTACATCAATGGTTTCCAGATGAATCGCAGTTTTCTCTTCTTACACGTAAGGGGGTCTACCCTTACGAATATATGAATTCATGGGAACGCTATAACGATCAATCTCTTCCATACAAAGACGCTTTTTACAGCTCTCTGAACAATGAACACATTTCAGATGAAGATTACACACATGCAAAATCGGTTTGGAACGAATTTAGTATTTGTGACTTAGGACAATATACTGACTTGTATTTAAAAACTGACGTGTTATTATTGACAGATATTTTTGAAAATTTTCGGAAAACTTGTAAACGTCATTATCACTTAGATCCTGCTTTCTATGTAACTGCACCCAGTTTATCATTTGATGCAATGCTTTTTAAAACTAGCATAGAATTGGAACTCATTGATGACTTTGCGATGGTGAATATGATTCAATCAGGCATAAGAGGTGGAGTTTGTTTGTGTTCTCAAAGATATGCAAAAGCCAACAATGAATTTATCGAAGGTTATGATCCGTTGATGCCAGAATCATACATTGTATATATAGATTGCAACAATCTCTATGGATATAGTATGAGTCAAACATTACCGTTATCAAACTTTAGATTTCTCAATCAAATCGAAATCGATAAATTGGATGTAAACAGTGTTTCAGATGACAGTGAGTTTGGCTTCATTCTTGAAGTAGACCTAATTTATCCCAAAAATTTACATTGTAATCATAACAACTTACCGTTTTGCCCTGAAAAAGATATTCCACCGGGGGAAAAAATCCAAAGCTCATTCCGAATTTATATGACAAATTTAATTATGTGATTCATTACGTGCATTTAAAAACATGCATCAGACATGGTTTAATATTGAGAAAAATACATCGTGTCATTACGTTTCGACAAAGTGCCTACTTAAAGCAATATATTGATCTTAATACAAGTTTGCGACAAAAATCTACTTCAACTTTTGAACAAGATTTTTTTAAACTGCTTAATAATAGCGTTTTTGGAAAAACGTTGGAAAACAACCAAAAGAAAGTTAACGTAAAACTGGTAAATCAATGGAATGATCAGAGCAATAGAACAAAAAAACGAAGTCATGCTGAAAAACTAATTGCTAGGCCTAATTTTCATAGTTCTTCCGTATTTACAGAAAGTTTAGTTGCAATTCAATTGAAGCCTGATCGTATAGTTTTAGACAAGCCGTTGTATATAGGATTTACAGTACTTGAATTGTCAAAAGCACATATGTATGATTTTCACTACTCGGTATTTCAACCATTCTATGGAGACCGCTTGCAGATGTGTTACACTGATACGGATAGCTTCATTTATCATATTCAAACCAAACAATTTTATCAAGAGTTAAAAATAAATTTTATGAATTATTTCGATACTAGTAATTTTTCTCCAGATAATTATCATGAATTACCAATAATAAATAAAAAAGTGCCAGGTCTTTTTAAAGATGAAATGGGAGGGAAAATAATAACAGAATTTGTGGGGTTACGCTCAAAACTATACTGTATTAAAAATACTTTCACTGAAATTAAAAAGGCTAAAGGAATAAAGGCTTGTGTTGTACGCAATCTTGATATTTCTAACTATAAAAACACATTGCTAACGGATGACATTTTACGAAGAAAAAATATTTTATTTAAGAGCATAAAACATGAAATATTCTCTCGTTCAGTAAACAAAATAGCACTCTCTAATAAAGATGATAAGCGTTTGATTTCCCATGATAAAAAATCAAGCAGGGCATGGGGACACGTATCCATTCTCGGGATATGAGTTTATCTAACAGGCGTTTTACCTGAAAACAGTGTATATAGCTGCTATATAAATAATATAAATATATAATTCTAAATACAACAAGAATTGCTCCAAAGAAATTTTATTAAAATATCTTGTAAAATAACATTAATTCAAAAATTATACTTAATATTATTATCAGCCCTTTAATCAATTGTAAACGAATGTATATACAATAATGTTTACTTATCAAATAGCATCATTTAAAAAAAATTTAATATAGCTGAAAATTATAAGAAACTTTGTGATTTCTTTAGATAGAAACTAATAATATTCTATTGGTTTTTGTTTACCGACCCTTGGAGTTATAATGTAGGTAGAATAGATGTATGTTTTAAATTATATGAATATTGTACTTGATTGATTTTGGTAAGAATCTAATTTATGATTGGCATTTTGCTTTAGGCACTGCCTAAAACGTAAACCTGAGTATTTAGAAAATAAATTAAATAAACAGTGTTAAATTGTAAGTACCTACCTACATATCTAAATATAAACCTAGCTACTAAGAATTGTACATTAGTACCATACATAAAATAAATAAAATATGATAATTAAAAATGTTGTTGTTGTTTTATTACTACCTAATTAACCACCTCCCAATTTGTAAGTGAATTTGAAGTCATACTTAAAATTGATCTAATCGATTTAAGTAAAATGAAGAGAAGCCATAGTAAATACTTATACCAATCATTACATACATCAGCAGGTGCAGTGTCAGGTTCCAATTATACTTAAGCCAGGTATCCACTATGTTCACAAAACTATATCGTTCCGCGCTTCGCCATACTGAGCAGTCATTGTCTATTAAATACCCAGTTGAAGGAGCGCGGAGCGCTATAGATTTGCGAACATAGTGGATACCTAGCTTTATGCAGCTAATAAGTTTGGACAGGTATCAACATGTTTACATTGAAATTGTAGAAAATGCAATTATTTTATTCATTCTCTTTCTAAACAGCGTTAGCTACAAACGCATACTAATTTTACAACGTACCTACTTCCTACTTACGGTAAGTGTTTTCACTTTTCAATATGATTTATTAAAGGTCAGCTTCAAATCTTAAGCATTATATCAGTAATACTTTTCTTCCTTTTTTTTAGATATGACTGACTCCAAGGATTGTGAGACCCAGGATGCACTCTTCGGAATTAACACCCAGGATTTATTATTTCACTGTGCGCAAGATCCTAATGAGGATTTTCAGTTGTTCGATTTGAAGACCAACAAAAAACCAAAGAGAACAAAATGAAAACCGAAGAAAACATTCAATTGCGAAGTTCTAAACAAGCGCCAGCGTCGGACTTCATACGTCCTAAACCGAGAACAATGCACAGGGAGAAGGTTAATACAAATAAAAGTTATGGACATTAGTGACACATGTGACAGTGAAAATAATGTTATGTTATCGGCACAATATGTAGTGAATGAGTTTACGGACGAAATTATGAATAAAACTGAAAGAATAATTAGAGAAATATCTGAAAACATTGCGGGTGATTTGTGAAGTTGTGTAATTAATAATTAGTTCGTTTGCAAGTAAGTAAAGTAAGTAATTTTTATGTTTATTCTTACTAAGTACATAGTTCATTTTCACGTTTGTGAAAATAAATAATTAAATAATTTGTAAAGTTGTGTAATAAATAAATAACTAGTTTGTAAGTAAATAAAGTAAATAATCTTTATGTTTATTTCTTACTATATAGTTCATAGTTTTGTGAAAATAAATAATGAAATAATTTGTAAAATTGTGTAATTAAAAAATAACTATGTAGTTTTTAAGTAAGTAAAGTAAGTAATTTTTATGTTTATTCTTACTACTTAGTTTAGTTTGTGAAAATAAATAATTAAACCCTACTTATTTGTTTTGATTTAAATTATCATCATCATCATCATCAGCCTGTAGAAGTCCTCTGCAGGACATAGGTCTCCCCTTGAAATGTCGCGACGAACGGTCTTGAGCCGCCTCCATCCACGAACTCCCCGCGACGTTGATTTAAAAAAATAGGTAAATAAAACATAATTAATTAAGAAATTCGTTTATTAAATATATTAAATAAAAATTAGCTTAGGTAGAAACACATTCATATTGTTGTCATCACACCACATCTTAATACACATTACATTTTTTAATGCACACTTTTTCTTATGATGTACACAATTCAAACTTACACATTTTATTTTCTCATAGTCATTATACAATTTTAAAAAATTAGGACAGCCATTGTCACCTATATCTATAATTTTACAGTTCTGACACAAATCTCGAATCCATTTAATTTTTTCCATGCCCTTACACACAATTTTTTTTTCATTTAAATATGGTATAATAGTCCTCTTTAACTCCCTGTAGTCAATAAAACCTTCACTCCACGATTATTTTCTAACCACCGAACTTGCTTTTTTTCATCCTTCGTTAAACTGTTAAATGAGTAGGGAGGCTTCACAAGAAAATTTTGAGTAGCTCCATTGATGAAAATGGCTAGTTCTTTTATAATAAAAGCATTTTTCGAATCCTTAAAGCCTTGAAGGTCAACGATTACAATATTAGGGTTCATGTTATTTTCTTTACCAAATTGCTCAGAGGTCTGTACTCTATTACACAGTCGTTTAAAATGAGACAATATGCAGACGTTTGATCAGGTATCTGTGAGTTGCTTTCAAGCTCCACGCGTACGCTTACTACAGGGCCTGACTTAAGATTTTCACTTTGTCTTGAACAATCGATAACAAAAAGCGGTGCCTTTTCTTTAAACTCAAAAGCACTTAAGGTGAATGCTCTCGTTGCCTTGCCCATACAAAATAATTTAAGTATTTTTTCAATCCACAGATTGTCGTTCTTTATATCGTATTTTTTTTTCGATTTTCTAATGATTATCGTACTCGCAAATGGTTGTTTCAAATAAAAATTTACGATGGGTAATTTTTAAAATTAGTTTGAAATACGACCAATTTTACGTATGTGTGAGTGTTTTTAATGTCCATTTTGAGTCGCCACCTACCATCGAAGCGTGATATTTTTACGCAGAGCATCTTGTTTTGTTTAAGATGACAGAGATGGATAAAATGGACCTCGAGCACCGAGTTTTGAGAAACATAGTGAAAGATGGCGCTAAATAAATAAAAGTATGCCTCGCGTTATTTTCGGGTCTGTCACCAAAATTGCGAAACGCGACGTTGCCACCCTACGTCAGCGTCACAAGTTTAGTGCTTGCTAGTCACCCGTAATTATTAGGCTTTATGAGCTGGCTCTGATAGGGTTGCCAACCGTTCGTTATAATCATAGTTTACAAAGTTATTTGCGGCTATGTTCCTTATACTTTGCAATAGCAACAAAGTAGGTACCTTCGAGAAAATACTTTATTGTAACGTACTTTATTGAAACTCAAGTTTCAGTTTTATAAAATAAAAATAAAACAACGAAAGAATATGTAAAAACTATACTTTCGTAACTTCATTCGCAGCAATAAAAAAAAATATTATTAGTCATTGACCGAGCGAGCAAAGCAAGGTAAGTCCTTGCAATATAATATGGCAAAATTTGCTATCGTCTGTTCGGATGTATGTACCTATGTATGTAAGTACTCGCGTACGTCGCATTTTTCAATTAATCTTGATGAAACTTGATATATGTACTTACTTATATATTTATTTTACAATATAGTTTTTGAGAACAAATAAAAATGAAAACCAATATTACATGAGCTCTCATTTGTTAGAGTTTCAACGACTTGTGGTTCAAGTAAGATTGGGTATATGCTAGATCGGGCTATGCAATTATGGATGCGATTTTTAAACTTTATCGAAAAACAAGATAGTTTGTGCTCTTGAGGTATTCTGTTCGCAAAACTACTAGTTTTTATAATCCGACCGTGTACTGTGCTGTGATTCAGAAACTCGGTGTAGCAACCCTGATCAATATCAAAGTGTAGTATGAAGTTGTCATCTCGCTCCTTAAATGCAAAAGGCCACAAGTCGAAAATTCATTTTTTTACTGGAAGCCTATCAAAGTTTTGATCGTAGTTTTTTTTGTATTACTTTATAAATCTTTTTTTTCTACATTTATGTATGGTATATTATAAGATGCGTATTTTGAACCTTACACTACCTTGAAATTTACATTGAGATCAATGTAATTAAATGCGGAAGAAACTTATCCATAACTATCACCTCTTCATCTAGCAATATTACAAAATAAAATACTCCATAAATCTTTGACTTACTAGTAGTAACGATGAGATCTACGATCAATAATATCTAAGTCATCGCAGTAATCTCATTAAGTGTTTCATTATTATACATAAGTATCCTTTAGCTTAAATAATCAATTTTAAAATAAGTAAGTATACAAAGTTTAACATTACTTTGGGATCACATCATTTTCAATCAGTTTTAGGATGCCCTGTTTTTTTGTCTCAGCAACTTGTAGCTTTTTGATATTATTTTATTTTATTTACTTGGGAAAAATCTGTATCCTGAGAAGTTTTGTATAAAAATATATTTTAATGTTGTTGATCAGTTTTAATAACTTTGAGGTCTGCTCTTTACGACTCTTCCTTTGGAAATCTATGTCAGGAGGCTGAACACTAGGAAGTACTGAATCAACTGATTGGTAATCAATCATCTGTACTGCTGTCTGAGCTTGAAGATGAGGATTCACTTGAGTATATTTGAATTGCTGTCTGTACTTTCCTCAATAACTAAATTTGTTCATTGCTCTGGACTTCCAAAATCAGATAATGTTTTCATCAAGTAACGATAGGTACTGTCTGTCTGGTATGGAATTTGTACCATTTTTGATGAAGCGATTAAGATAGAGACTCCAGTAATAAGCTCAGACAGCAGTACAGACGCTTGATTACCAATCAGTTATGATTCAGAACCTCTTAGTGTTCAGCCTCTTGGCAAAGATTTTCAAAGGAAGAGTCGTAAAGGCATATATTAAAGTTATTAAAACTGATCAACAACATAAAAATATATTTTTATACAAAACTTCTCAGGATACAGATTTTTCCCAAGTAAATAAAATAATATCAAAAAGCTACAAGTTGCTGAGACAAAAAACAAGGCATCCTAAAACTTATTGAAAAGGATGTGATCCCAAAGTAATTTTAATAATCTTAAAAGTGTTTATTTAATTCAAAGGATACTTATGTATGATAATGAAACACTGTATTTTAAGACTGATTGTACGGACTGATTGTAATAACAGTCATTTAACAAATATTGCATGTTTGTTTAAACAATTACAACCATAATCACGGTAATCTTATATGCAAAACAGACACATTTCCAAGTACTGCGGTTTCGTTTTAATAAAACAGTAATCAAACTTATTGAACTTTCATTCAAAAGAAACGCATTCCAAAACCTGACACTTTTATGTTTCGTAATAAAGTTATTATTATTATTATTAACTGGAAAGATGGCTGCTTTGCTGTGAAGTTAGTCATCAAAGTCTCAAAATGCTAAATGGGTAGTTGCGTGATTGAACTATTTTAAACGCTAAAACCATGGGTGTCTTTTTCGAATATAAAAATTGGAATCATCTAAATGCCATTTTTGCATTAAAAACGATATTGAATTTTTTTGATTTGTGGTCCTTTTGAATTTAAGGTGTTCTGTTTGTCTGTGGTTACCTAGCCTAGTGCACTTATTTCTCCCTATATGTTCCTTGACTTATTTTCTCTATGGTCCTTGTCTATGGTGCACTGTGGGTGTCATTGTCATGCGATTAATTTTCTTTGGGGCGGTGTCTTTGAAACGAGTGCAAGCCAGGTTAAAACGGTTTCACGGTGAAATTTCGTAAGTAAACAGATATTTACATCATTTTAATGTGTTGCTAGTAGAGTAGTACTATTATAGAAGATGCCTGCCCTTTGTTTGAAGCCTTCGTCGTTGTTGTTCTTGGACATAGGCCTCCCCCTTAGAATGCCACAACGAACAGTATTGAGCCGCCTCCATCCACTGACTCCCCGCGACTTTTATAATGTCTTTAGTCCATCGAGTGGAGAGCTTTCCTCTAACGCGTCGTCCGGTTTGTGGTCGCCACTCGAGAACCTTTATTCTCCAACGGTTATCACTTCTTCGAGCTATATGACCTGCCCACCGCCACTAATTCTGAGAGCTATGTCGGTGACCTTGGTTCTTCTACGGATTTCCTCATTTCGGATTCTATCACGTGGTGAAACTCCTAGCATAGCTCTCTCCATAGCCCGTTGCACGACTTTGAGCTTGTCTATACGGCCAATATATAGTTAGCGACCACGTCTCAGTGCCGTAGGTCAACACTGGCATGTAGATTTTCGTCTTGAGGCTCTGCGGTATCGGCGACGAGAAGATTTTTTTTTATGCTACTTGGCAAGCAGACAAGCATACGGCCCACCTGATGGAAAGCAGTTACCGTAGCCTATGGACGCCTGCAACACCAAAGGCATCACAAGCGCGCTGCAGACCCTGAGACATAAAGATGAAAAAAGTCTCATGTGCCTGTAATTTCACTGGCACCCGTACCCTTCAAACCGAAACACAGCAATGCGAACACTACTGCTTGGTGGCAGAAATAGGTACGGTGGTAGTACTTCCCCGGACGAACTCTTTCACAAGAAGTTTTCACAAAACCAACAAACTAGATATGGCGTAGTTTCCCGAACGCTGCCCATCCGAGTTGGATTCGTCGGTTGACCTCTTCATCTCATCACATCACACTAATATTATAAATGCGAAAGTTTATAAGTATGTTTGTTACTTCTTCACGCCCAAACGGCTGAACGGATTTGAGTGAAATTTGGAATGAAGATACCTAATAATAATAATAATAAGCAAACAAGTACCTTGACTTGGCCCACGAGATTACCGCCATGTGGGATGTGGATTCGACGATTATCGTCCCGATAGTTGTTTCTGTGAATGGACTTATAGCAAAGAGCCTCGACCAATACCTTGAGAGGCTCTCACTAAATGGTTGGATCAAGGGTCAGATTCTGAAGGCAGTACTCCTGGACTCGGCACGCATAGTCAGGAGGTTCCTCTCTCTGCAGCCCTAGCCTCCGACCGCTTGGGCCTTTGCTCCGCGGTCGGTAGTTTACCGTTTTGTAATATATTTTTTACTATAATGTTTTTATATACTATTTGTTTTTATAGATAAGTAGTATTTATTTATAGTGAAAAATGTATTTTATAACGAGTTTTAAAATAAATCAACGTCATAATAATAATATCATGGTTCACGCGTATATCCTTACGCTCTTCTGAAACCTTTCAATTGAAAACTCCTGCCCATACCTCAAAGTTCTACAGTAGTTCTTTCACACTGCAGGCTGCTAAACTCTGGAATGCATTACCTGTTTCGATCCGGCATGCTAAATCTCTTCACATTTTCAAAAGCATGGTCACTCAACATTATTTGTCATCACTCTGTACGTCATCTTGACATTCTTCTAATATCACCATTATGTATTATTATTGTATGTAGGTTTATTATTTATCAATAATATATATGTAGGTACTTATATAATTGTGTGTATTATATTATACTGGTAGAATATATTTATAATAATATATTTATTATTTTGTTTTTGAAATCAATTTGTTTTACTAGGTACTTGTCTTTTTGTGATTATACTATGATGTACGCCACCGTCCTTATTTGTTAAATAGTTTCTGTCCATCCAAAGGTTGTCTGGAAGAGATCGCTCTTAAGCGACCGCCCATTGTACCTCTGATTTGAAACATTGTATCTTTATTTTTGTTGAATTTTTGTTTATGGTGTACAATAAAGTTATAATCTATCTATCTATCTATCTATCACGCGGGTGAACCCGCGAGGCGCAGCTCGATATTTATATTACTTAAAAAATATCTTTAAAAATTTAATGAATGAAAATGTAATAAGTAAATATGTTATGTTTTCAGATCTTATCTAACACCAAATTGTTGCAAAACGTGCAAATATATCACTACGTTTTAGATTGAACACAGAACAAATATCTCGTAAAGTATAATATTAGAACTTTGGAAGGAAACATGTCTGCCCCGCCGCCGACTGATCGGGCGGCGTATAAACGCCACACATACTCCGGCCCACGGAAGTCTTTGAAACGAGTGCAAGCCGGCTTGAAACGGTTTCACGGTGAAATTTCGTAAGTAAACAGATATTTACTAGTGTGTTAGTAGAATAGTAATATAATAAACAAGATGCCTGCCCTTTGAAGCCTTCGTTTGTTTCGTTGGTAATTATTTTCATAAATTTTTATTGCAGTCGCGCGGTTGTATGGCGAAAAGAAGGCAAGGAGAATAGCTCGCCGAATGTAAACGTTGTCCATGACCATGATGAATCAAAGTAGGTATAAAATTAAACGTTCCTACCTTTTATAAACTAGTGGTTCGCCCCGAACTGAGACCTCGCGATGACACCTTTATCAGCCCGACTACTTAAATGTAAGACGTTTCAATAATTTCCATTTTTTTTAATTTTCTCCTCTAGGTAATTTCCTACATATCATCGAAATAACTTTTGAATAGCACTAATCAACGGGGCTTTCATACCACCAGAGACGAGTAACTTGTCTCTGATACTACATAAGTACCTGTTACGAATTAATTGGTAACGTCCTTTTGACGAAATCATAGAACTCCAACGTCATTCAAATTCTTAGAAATGGGAGGTCAACAACGGATATTATATTGGTTTATTGTTTTATAGGGTACATGTCTCGAAATTCTTCAATTTCAGACTTTTCCCTGTAGTTGTGACACAAAAGCCACAAGCATACCAAATTTCAGCATTGTGGGATTGCTGGAAGTACCCTAGAATTTTCGATTTTTACGTTTTTTGTTTTCCCTAATATCTCTACTAAAAGAAAAGAAACTAGAATTACAATAATATATTATTATTGTCATCACATCATCAGCCTGTAGAAGTCCACTGCTGGACATAGACCTTCCCCTTAGAATGCCACGACGAACGGTCTTGAGCTGCCTCCATCCACCGACTCCCCGCGACGTTTATAATGTCTTTAGTCCATCGAGTGGAGGGCCTTCCTCTACCGCGTCGTCCGGTTTGTGGTCGCCACTCGAGAACCTTTATTCCCCAACGGTTATCAGTTCTTCGAGCTAAGTATATGACCTGCCCATAGCCACTTAAACTTGCTAATTCTGAGGGTTTATTTGGTGACCTTCTTCGGTGGTCTTCTTCTACGGATTTCCTCATTTCGTATTCTATCACGTAGTGAACTCCTAGCATAGCTCTCTCCATAGGCCGCTGCGCTACTTTGAGCTTGTCCATACGGCCAATAGTTAGCGACCACATCAGTGCCATAAGTTATCATATCACTGGCAACACGCACTGATTATAGACTTTCGTCTTGAGGCTCTGCGGTATCTGTGTCGAGAAGATATGGCGTAGTTTCCCGAAAGCTGCCCATCCAAGTTGGATTCGGCGGTTGACCTCTTCATCTCATCAGATCACACTAATATTATAAATGCGAAAGTTTTTGAGTATGTTTGTTACTTCTTACGCCCAAACGGCTGAACAGATTTGAGTGAAATTTAGAATGAAGATACCTTATAATAATAATAACAGTATCATTGTTCACGCGGATTAAACCGCGAGGCGCAGCTAGTTATTTATATAACTAGAAACATCTTTAAAAATTGAATGAATGAAAATGTAATAAATATGTAATGTTTCAGATCTTAGCTAACCAAGCTCCCATTTTATGGACGAAACATTTTGAAGCCGAAATTGACGAAGCTGACTCTGGTTGCACGAAAGATAATAATGCACAACAGTAGTCAGCCTAGTTTGATGGCAGAAGATTTGAGAAATGGTCCACAACATGTATTTGGAAAACATGACAAATGCAAGCAATATTATTGCAAATTCAAAAATAATTCAACCGATGAAGACAAAAATGAAAATGTGGTTGATAATTTGAAAAAAAAAGCGCCAGAAGTTTGGGCTCTGATTTATGCAGCCAATGAGAGGATTGCTCTGAAAGCTGGACGTTTGACTAATGAGACAACGAATGTCGCTGAAAATTTGATGAGTGTGATCAACAAATTTAACTGTGGTAAACGACTAAACCTTGGAAAAGGTGGCTCTTACCAACGGCGAGTGCATGTGGCTGGTAAAAATAAATCCAAAATTTTATTTACTTATTTATTGTGAATATTGTGATGCAAATATAACAACAATTCTTTACAACATCAGACATAGAACCAAAAATTAGCATTGTTTCCCATATTTTCAGGATTATCCCACACAGCTGGATATAAATGGCATGCTCCTGCGTGGAAGAAACATACCACATAAAGCCCAGGACTGCATTTCATGAAGTACCTACAGCGTAGGGAGAAGAGCAGATTGCGACAAAAATTAGTGATAAGGAAACGACTTTTTACTGCAAGAGAGACAAAACACGACAAGGACTACGGCCCTGATGCTTGTGACCCGGTTGACATTGATGTGTTGGAGCTAAAAAAACTTTGCAAATACAGATTATTGGAATACCAAAAATCTCCAGAGGACATAGCTTCTATTGAAGTGGCTACCGTGGGACAGCATGAAAATGAATTATACGTTACTCACAGATCGGATCGTCTGACTGCGAGTCAATTTGGAATGGTGAGAGGGGCAGATTGTTGATTGTTTTTCCAATATCATACATTTTTAACACAGTAAGTAATATTTGTACACTTTTAGGTTTGCAAACGCCGTATCACCACACCATGTCATAACCATGTAAAAGCTGTGCTTTATAAAAATAATATTACTACCAAAGACATGTTGCATGGACAGCAAAATGAGACTGTCGCAAAGAGTCTATTCATGCAACAATGCAATAAAACTGTTAGGCCTGCCGGTCTTTTTATTGATGAAGAATTCGGATTCATGGCTGCTAGCCCTGACGGTAAATATTTTATTTACTTATTTCTAGAAAATCTTAATTATTTTGGCAGTAATGTACAATACTTATGTACAACTTCTGAAATTATCATGGTTATTAACATAATTATCACTAGAAACGGGATATTTACCATGATTTTTGAGCATTATTCATTCCCGATATTCCCCCCGAAACAACGAACGGGATATTTTTTTCCCCGTGATCATGGCGCATGAAATTGTGCCGAAATATCGGGAAACAATAATGCTCAAAAATCATGGTAAATATCCCGTTTCTAGTGATAATTATGTTCATACTTATGTACATTTACAGGTATTATAGAAGAAGAAAATGCTATTGTAGAGATAAAGTGCTTTCCTTCATTATTGAGAAAATCTCAAAGCCTCAATACTGCAGCAAAAGAAAACAGATCTTTTTCTTTACAACTGCAGAATAATGTCTTGGTTATGAATAAAAAACATAATTATTATTATCAAGTCAGTCGATCAATAATGTTGCTGCAATTATTTTATTTTTCCGACTGATCTATTTATTTTCTAATCAATTGCTTTTTATTTCAGGTTCAGGGTCAATTACGCGTTACCAAAATGCACAAATGTTATTTTGTTTGCTTCACATCAGTCTCAGCACCAGTAACTGTCATAGAGGTTTGCCGTGATGATGAGTTTATCAGCAGCATGATGCCAAAGCTGGTAGCATTTTTCAAAAATGCGATTTTACCGGAAATTATATTGAGACGTGTTCGGAAAAATGCAAAGTGCATAGATCTCAATGAAATGACATCATGTAGGTTATTTTTTTATAAAAATCCCTTACAATATTGTCTAAAACAAAACTATATCAAGAAATGTATTTTTTCTAGCCACTGATGATCAACCATAATTAGCAAGTTGAAGTGGCAATGGGAAGGTCATATAGCTCGCAGAACTGATAACCGTTGGAGAATAAAGGTTCTCGAGTGGCGACCGAAAAACGGACGAGGCTGTAGAGGAAGGCCCTCCACTCGATGGACTAAAGGCATTATGAACGTCACAGGAAATCTGTGGATGTAGGCGGCTCAAGACCGTTCGTCGTGGCACTCTAGGGGACACCTAAGTGGACTTCTAAAGGCTGATGATGATGATGATGATCAACTACATCTAATGATGATGAAGATGATGATCTACATTGGCTTGAAGTCAAAGTGGTTTTTAACCGACTTCACAATAAAGGAGGAGGTTCTCAATTCGGTTGTATTTTATGTTTGTTACCTCATATCTCCGGCGTTTATGAACCGATTTAGAAAATTCTTTTTTTATTTGAATAGATATACTTCAGATTGATCCCATTTTTTTCAGAATCCTGTTCTGATGATGGAATCCATGAGGAATTGAGGGAACTCCTCAAATATTTTACGCATACATATGGCGTTTTTGATATTTTCAGCAACAAACCAAGCATTTGCATTCAGAAAGTATCATAATCCTTTCACCACTATGGTTCTTTCATAATTTTTTTTTCATCCTAATATTTAGTTGAATGCAATGGCGGAAGTCGGTTTTTTAAATGAAAAGTTATATTTAGAAGAGATGCAATGGGTACTAATGGTAACAATGAATACAAAATACGAAAGCATAATGTGCAGTTGCACTGATCGCTTACCTATTGATGAGTATTTGTTGACAGTGTATGATATTTCTAGTGGAAAATACTTGTAATTATAAACCAATAAAAATACTCGATCTGTTTATTTTTTCTTTTTATTCATTTCTGTAAAGACATTAATTTTTGTGGGGGTGTTTGCCATAATTACCACCCTTGGCAGGCTGATTGATGATTGCAGTATCGGTTACTCAGATGGATGCTGCTGCCCATGCCCTGGTGTAAACCCTTAGTCGGCTTTTCCGACATCCACGGGAGGAGGATTATAGATTCTACGCCGCACACCACGGCACTTTTTATAGGATGGCAGGAAGTCGGTGGATGGTGGCGGCTCATTCCTTCTAACAATCAATATCGAGATACCTTATAAACATTTTTTTTACGCCATCTATATAACATCTGGGGATAATGACAACGCCATCTAGTGAAAAACAAAACAGTGAATGTAGAAGTGTGCGTGCGTTTAATTACATGAGGCAAATTGACAGATCTTATTTATAGTGAATTTGAAATTTCTAACGACTCTTTAACGAAAATTCATCCAGCATCAAATTCTATGACCTACACCGTGCTCGCAAACGGTAAAATTACTCACCAAAGACGCTCGAGTTTTGAATAAAAAATAAAAAAGTCAATATCTGTTTTTCCACGCCATCTAGCGTGAAACGAGCTTTAAGTAATCGAAAGCATCCCCCTTAACAACGGTTCACTCCTGCGTCCATAATAAGACTGTTGGAATTTTACATATTGTTCGTATAATAAAACAAATTTTTCATTCATAAAATTTACATTAAGGCATTCGTAAGGAAAGTATGTAGAGTTAAGATACACTTTGACATCTCTTAAATTACAGTGATCGAACCGTGACATATCTTTCTCCGCTAGATTTTTTCTGTTGGTCTGTAGACCAATAACTACATATCTTGGTTTTTCAATCTGTGATGAGGTTTTTATTGCCCATGTATGCTTTGTGGTTTGCGGCACCCACGGAAGAATGAATGTCAATGGAAGTAAGATTTAAAGCCAGAGTTTTTTAATTGTATCCGTCTCATTCTTATCAATGAATGTTTTAATGTGTTGGAATGAGAAAAGCATTTAGAAATCTGTTCTTATTTTATTTGCATCGTACCAGGTACTTGGGTCCATTTATGACGTCATGTTCCACATTACATCAAATTGAAGAGGTCCAGCTAAATATCTAAATCACCTTGTGATTTAGGACATTTTCGTGTATTCGGGTTATGTTTACATGTGAACGTCGTTTTGACAGGAGAGAAAAATTATAAAATTTTGTTGTAATACTGCGACTTACAATTAAAATTACCATAAAAAGGCAAGCAAACTAACAACAAATGGCATGTGCAGTGCCGGGATGTAAATCCCATTCCTCCACGAGACAAAACAATGATGTGAATATAAGTTTCCACCGGTAGGTAAGTTATTTTGTTTAGGTAGGTAATTGTAGATTAGGGGTTTAGGGGTCAGGGTTATATGTGTTTGGGGGCTATTTGTATACCAAAGTACCATCACATAATCCTGTTTTATAAGGATTCCTAGTCATTTTTATGCAAAAAATACAAATAGTATTGGTTATCATAGTGTTGTACCAATGCACCTGATACGATCGACTATCGATAGATTTTACGCATATAAACTACGCGGCTATCAAAATGGGGTGGAACCTTTTCAAAGTAAATATTTTAGTCTTATCGTTGCGTTTTTCTTACAGGAGTATTCCTTTCGATCCTTTCCTCAAGATATTATTCATAAAAAAAAATGGCTAGAGGCTATTAATTAACAAACCAGATTGGATCCCTAAATAGACGAATCTGTACCAAACATTTTATTCGAGAATACTTTGTAAAAAAAAATGATGATTTGAAATGGCGGAGATTAGAGCCTGATGCAGTACGCACGCTCTTCTTACCGCTAAGTCAACAATCCAGTCATCAAGTCAAAGTAAGATTCTACTCCAACGTTAGTTTTCAAGTTAGAATAAGTATATTTTTGTCTAATGTAATGCTGGTTTATTTATAGTAACATAACATAGCGCCCAATAGTCATATACGTTATCCTGATCCCACACTAGGAATTCCTGTGTCGTGGTTATCAGGAACTACGAGTACCATGGTACCATAACACCCAGATCCGGAACAAATATTAGCAGATCATACAAATATTTGTCCCATAGCGGGAATTAAACCCGCAACCTCTTGCATCTCAGCCGGTTACTCGCCCGCCGCGCCATAGTGGGTATATATATCTGCTTAAATTGTTTATAAATGTCTAAACAAGACTCGCTCGTCACATCTTTGCTACTCACTCACTTGACCATCGGTCGACTCAGCTTGAGTTTTTGAGTTCTGAACGTTCATCTATACAAAAAACATCTTCATCTTACTTTACGGCATCCACGGGAGGAGAAGGAGGGGTCTATTTTAGGCCGGACACACCACGGCAGTTATGTGTACCTACCTAGTAAGCTACTGTAAATAAAAAAATAGTGTGTTTAGATATTATGGTTTTATTTGATACCTGCCTCGCGTATGTGCAAATTTTGTATTTTGAATATAGTACCTAGGGCCGGTTTCTCGTAACTGTTGGAAACCATCAACGATGAAACTAACTATTTAATCATCATCATAGTCAATTATTTTATCGACAAAAAATATTTACCTACGATGTTCCCTTCACTAGGGAAAACTTCAATTGCCTATGACAAATATTTAGCGGTACGGAAAGGAAAACAGACTGTTCTATGACAATACATTTGTCTATCTCTAACATAGTGCCTTCTAGTATAGGTGTAAGAAGCAACACACTATAAACATCAGCAGCTATTTTAGTTGTACTTCCATTGGATTTCTTCTTCCATGGCGGCACCAAAGGGTACTCATACAGATCCCAATTTCGAAATGCAAAATTGATTGGACGATCTTTTTCTAAAATCTTCAGTAAATTTACTTTTTCCTTGTCAGACACTTTAACGTGTGAAACGCGCCAAACTAATTTATTTATTATTATGTCTTCAACTAACTCACCAGATGGAATTTTCAAAGCGTTTAAATCAGTATTACTGCGCAATAATATCAGTTCATGTTTACAGTTCATAATGATTTTCTTTTAATCTTCAGCAAAACCTAAAATATTACTTAGCGGTATTGAAGCTGAAAAACTTCCTCCATGAATGTTTTTCGTACCATTTACATCCCAACCCCAAGCTTTCGATATTTTTGCTTCATTTTCATTCATAGATAATAAACTTTTGATAGTTGTAGTTATACCAGCATTTTTAATTCTATCTATTTCTACTCCATTAAGTTCATATCTAATATCTTGGAAAAGAAAAAGTAATGGGTTGTTTGTAAATTCAAAGCTTACAGCTTTTTGTTTCGTATCCTTTTTGATAACGTTCACTGTTCCTTCCAAATAAAGGGTACTGGCTGATGGTAATATGTATAAATCCTGTTGATTGATCGGTATACGAACTTCATCATTCTTGTTAAAACTTGTTACGTATGGTTTATATGAATGATATTCAATGCCGTCTATCGTGTTATCGTATGCAGGTAAACTTGATATGTCTAAAATACTCATTTTAGAAGTCCAATAAATTTTAGAAACCTTTTATTTTCTTCAGTAACTTTGTTTTTTTTCTTAGCTGTTCCTTTTCGGGTTGATCGATTAGCACTGATGTGTTTTACTTCTATGTTACCATATTTATTATAGTCAATCATCTTTTCTTTATATGCAAATATAATTGAACTTCTTCACCCCGTAAATTTATCAAATTATTATTAATATCTAATAATCGGATGTTTATTGAGCTAACGTTATTTTGATTAACAGGAAAATAAATGATATTTTTAGGTATTTCTATAAGTCGATATCCTGGTGGTACGTTCGGTGCAAATTCATAAATTATATGGCTTGATTTTCCATTAATATATGATCCGCTCACTATATCACATTCGATTCTAACCACAGTCGTTGATAAAATGTTAACTGGAAGCTGTGACTCATGTATTATATTAGCTTTCAGAGTTTGTTTATTAAAGCCAAGTAGCGTACCAAGAGAATTGTCTTTTTCAAAATGTATGTCGTTTGTGCAGCACAGAAACGTTTTCAATGTGTTATTGTTACAAAATAAAGTAATGGTTGAATTTTTGGCTTTAGCTTTTAAATAATCACTTATGTCTTGAAGTTCGTAGGCACCTTCCGGTATCTCAATGATTTCATTTTTACCATAATGTAATTTATTGTTTCTACTGTCAATGTTAGGAATTGAATTAAATGTGGATAAATACAGCAGAGCACATTCATATTCACCATCAAATTCTAAAGCAGGATAATAGTTAGTTGATAGAGTAGATGTATTACCAGTTATAGACAGAGTGAAAGACATTTTTCAAATGAATAAAATAAAACCAGTTCTTAAATATATATGTATTTAATTAATATCGGTACGTAGTCCATTTACAATTTTGACTTCCGAAATTCTTGCAGGAATTTTAAACAAAGATGCCCACAATTTGATGTATCAAACCTTTGATAACTACAATAATTGTATGTTATATTCGATTTTAAATATCTTACTATCTCTGATGGAGGTTTCAAATCTCCAAAGCTATCAAAATACTCACAATAATCAAAATATTTTACGTAGGCTACCCAGTGTGTGCCTTCATTCTCTGAACTATCTAAATTTACGATAGCACACTCGATGTCTTTAGTTTTTTTTGGTAATTCATCTCTCATATAAACACCTCTAAAGTAGGGTATGAATTCACAAGCATATTCTAATATGTCTATATTAGTGAGAGCACGGTTGGGTAACCTTTTCCTTAGTTTTTTGTACTTTTTACAAAAAGTCCATTGCCTTTCTTGTAGGGTTTCATGTATAAACCTTTCCCTATGGCTATAGATTCCATAACTTTATTGTGCCTTTGTGCTTCTTCAAAGTTTTTTTTAGCTGATTTATGATCATTTACAGCTTTAGTTATACCTGCAGCTCCTCCAGCCAATGCACCTAGTGCAGACAATCCAGCAAATATTGGTATCAAGGGAAGAAAACCACCCGTTTTTGGTAACGTTATAATGCGTGGCAAACGAACTCCTTTACTGCTTTTAATGAGTTTTTTCGCAGCGGAGTATGCTACTTTTATGGCTTTGGAACTACTTTTTGGCTTCAGCTTATTTAAGCGAGTACGTATAGTAGATACAATAGATTTGAATGATTTTGTTCCTGCACCATGCTTTACTTTGGTTTTCATGACTTTGCTCACTAGCCACGAAGCTAATTTTTCTCTTTTTCCTGCATTCTTGGATTTCATCCGTTGTTTAGCCATGTTTATCAATTCTAAATCAGCTCTGTGTCGATCTTCTAAATTGTTAGAATTATTATATGCAATATCGTGTTGCATGCAAGCACTATCCAACTGATTAATTCCTTGATCACCTCTTCTTAATCGTTCACTCAATCGTGTACCAGGTCCACAATAATTATATCCAGGTAAATGCAGTTCGAATGGTAAGTTATTTATTAAACTATTAAGTAGTCCTCCGCCTCGCATTGTTAATTTATTAATGACTGATTTTCACGAGTCATTTATAATTTTATAGAATTTCTTATATGATCATAAAATTGTACGTTTTTCAATCCAGCTATTTTCACTATTGGGGAGACCTAACCACTTAACAAACAGTTTGCTTCCCTTTTTTCTTAGAACTCTTTCAATCAGATAAATATTAGGACAGTTAGTTTTCTGCAGTTCTTCTTCATAAAAAGTTCCTAATATCGGTTGTTTGTGCAAATCATGAATGACATAAGTAAAAGGTTTTGAATTATTCACTTTTTTGACTAAAAATAGTTCGGTAGACCAGTTTGGTGTGTAACCCTTTTGAAAGATACTTTTATATTTGCTTATACGTACAAAATCTCCTACATAAAATTTCCTTTTCTTTGATTTCATATTTATCAGCTTCGACCTTTTTATGTTTCTCATATATTCTGATTTGATTGACTAACGTCGTTTGGTTTATAATTTGTAATCCGATGTATTGTATCATTGTATGTGGCTACAACACTTTTTAAGAGCCGGTATACAAAATCGCGCTCGGCAAGATTCGCCGATCGGCGGTACCTACATCTTATTCTGTGGCAATAGTTACTTGGAACATTGATACGCGATGTATTACGGCGCGTCAGTTTCGGACTAATTACTTTGATACTTTTTCCTAAGATTGATTTATTCTGAGCAAACGGCAATTATTTCACTAATAGAAAGATACGGACATAGGCTATGTTTTATTAGCATTCGCCCGCGCCTACGCTCGCGTTATGTTGAGTTGCACTCAACTCCGATACCGTTGAGGTGTTTTTGATAATATTTGGTGTGTTG